>LR749803.1:1552249-1652540 GCA_902729485.2 Mus minutoides | reverse complement strand
TGTGTGTGTGTGTGTGTGTGTGTGTGTGTGTGTGTGTGTGTGTATGTTTGTATGTATGTATGTAGTTATGGCTCTACTGGCAGGCTCTCTGTTGACCAGGGTGGACTTGAACTCAGAGATCCACCTGCCTGTCCTTTTTCTAAAATATATTTACGCTTAGAAGTCAGCATCCTTGGGTCTAGTATTAAGGCAAGAAAAGGTTGAAAATTTTAATCTTAAATTTCTTTATCAAAATTCTTCTAGGTATGGCTGGAGAGATGGCTCAGCTCTTAAGAGTACATGAGGCTTTGCAGAGAACCTGAATTCAGTTCTCGATACCCACTTTAGTTTTAATCTCAGTTCTGGGATTAAAAACATGTGCCACTACTGCCCAGCTTTACTCTTTTTTTTTTTTTTTTTTATTCCTTTTCGAGACAGGGTTTCTCTGTGTAGCTCTGGCTGTCCTGTAACTCACTCTGTAGACCAGGCTGGCCAATTCAGAAATCCACCTGCCTTTGCCTCCCAAGTGCTGGGATTAAAGGTGTGTGCCACCACTGCCTGGCCTAGCTTTATACTCTTAAAATACATTTGTTTGTTTGTTTGTTTGTTTGTTTGTTTGATTAGTGTGTAGGTGCCTGTGGAGGCCAGGAAGAGGGTGCTGGGGCTCGAGTTTGATGCAGGTGATCAAGAGCTGACCCTTTATAGCTATAGCAAATTTAGATTTGAGGAAAGAAGAAGATGGGGAGATCATATAATTTCATATTCCTAGATACTCAATGGCAGGATAACTTCAGTAGGTTGAAACAAAGATCTTGTTATTTACTGGACTTCAGTACTCTTTATTTTGTGTGTGTGTGTTGGAAATTCTTAAAGTTTGAAGCTAGGCCTAATTTCTACTGGCTCAGCTTACCTAGATTTTTATTAATCCATAGGAATAACCTTTCAGCCTATATATCACATTGATCAGTCTTATAAAGAGTCCTTGTCTCTTTTAATTACTAATTAGTATTTTGTGGTAAAGATGAACCACTGTGTAACTGTGCAACAGTGTATCTGATAAGGGACAGTTGAATTGTATTCAGTGTTTAGGTCTTACTAGAAAAGTTGTTATGAACACTCATGTTCAAGTTTTTACATGAACTTAAGTTTTCATTTTAAAATGTATGCCCCAAAGTAAAATTGCTGGGACATCTGTTAATTACATGTCTAGTTTGATGATAATGAGGATTGATGGTGACATGGTCACCTGTATCCCAAGTTTATCTGGAACTTGATTTGTAGTTGAAGTTGACCTTGAAATTGTGGTCATTCTGCTTCCACCTCGTGAGTTCTGGGGTTACATGTACACACCAGCAGACTGGGTTTCATATGGTGATGTTAAGGATTGACCCCAGGGAGTTGTGCATGCTGGACAAACACTACCAACTAAGCTATGCACCCAACTCTGTGAGGAATGTCTCTTGTTGATTTTAGTTAATTTTTTATCTTGAGTTCCTTATATATTCTACATACTAAGTTTTTGACAGCTTTATAGTTCACAAATATATCATCTCATTTTGTAGATTAGCTCTCCACCTGTTGGTTTCTCTGTTGTGTTTGATGGTTAGTGTTAATTGTCAATTTGACAGAATCTAGAATCATCTAGGAGAAGGGCCTTTGGGAATGGTTTAGTTGAGGTGGATAGACCCACCTACTTTGTTTGGGTGGCGGTACCATTCCCTGGCTAGGATCCTGGACTGTAAGGGAGCTGAGCTGAGCAGCATGTCTGTTCCTCCTCTCCCTAGGAATAGACGCAGTGTGACCTGCTGCTCTCAAGCTCTGCTGTCTTGACTACCCGACTGTAAGGGGCTGCATATAAAACTGAGGTTAGATAAACCCTGTCTCCCTGAAATTACTTTTGTCAGGTATTTTATCACAGTAATAGGACAAGACACTAAGACATTTCATCAGCATTCTTACTGTGGTCATGTTGATAGGTATGTCATTATATTTTACTCTGGTTTGAGGTCCCTCATAGCTAAAAATACTGAAATATTTTGTTTGTTTTGTTTGGAACTCTGGGTTCTCAATCAGGCTAGCCTTGAATTCACAGTCCTCTTACCTCTGGAGTGCTAGGATTATAGACATGTCTCCAAAACCCAAGAGACATTGGCCTTTTGTGATTTTTTTTTTGTGTGTGTGTGTGATTTTTTTTTTTTTTTTGCCTGTTTTTCAATTGGATTGACTTTCTCCTTTTGAGTTTTGAACATTCTTTGTATATTGTAGATACAAAATCTTTGTCAAAAATTTAGTTTGCAAGCTGTCTGTGGTACTCATATCTGTGATGTGACTACTTCTGCCTCCTGAGTGCTAGGATTAAAGTTGTGAACTACCATACCCAGCAAAAGTTTTTTTTTTAGTTCTTTATTTTTGTTTCTTTTTGTTGTTATAAATTTTATGTATGTGAGTACACTGTTGCTGCCTTCAGACACACCAGAAGAGGGTATCAAATCCCATTATAGATGGTTGTGAGCCACCATGTGGTTGCTGGAAATTGAACTCAGGACCTCTAGAAGAGCAGTCTGAGCCATCTTTCCAGCCCCCCCCCCCACCACCATTTTTGTTTCTTTTTAATTTGGTGTAGTGGTGATTAAATCCAGGGCCTGGAATATCTAGACAAACAGTTTATTCCCAGCCCCAGTCTGCACTTTAATCTGGGGACTGTGGGGCTTCTGTCTCTTGTAGTACAGATAGATTAAATTTTTTCATGAAAAATTTAAGTTTTGATGAGGTTTTAAGTTTGTAGATAAGACTTTTCCTCCAAGCAGCTTTTATTACTGCTGAGTTTCTGAGGTTTTTCTTTAAGTTAAAGAGGGTTAGAAGGGCTGAGGTGGCGAGTTACTTATTTTATGTGTGGTGGTGGGAAGGGTGATGGTGTTCTGACACTTTCTGGCCTTGAACTTCTAGTCTTCCTTCCTGCTTCCTAGGTGTTAAGATTATAGGAATGCCTCACCACCATACTTTAGGTTTAAATGTGAGGTCCATTTCAAGTTGATTTAATTTAATGCTTTCTGCATAGTAAGATTACACACTCCACATCAGTGCTCCAGCATCATTTGTTATAAAGCCTTTCTTTCCTCCATTGAATTTCTTGTGTCAAGGTGAAAAACATGAGTTGAGCATATTTGAGCAGCCTTTTTTTCTGAGGTTTCTACTCTGTTCATCAGTCTGTGTATCTCTCTCTCTCTATTGGTACCACATTGTGTTGAATAATTCTTCCCACTGGGCTGACTATACAAAATTGCTTTAGGTCTCCTAGGATTTTCCCCTTCCCATATAATGTTTATGATAAACTGCATCTGTATCTGCAGACACTTTTCTGTTTTTGTTTTATTTATTTATTTTCTAGGAATTGCGTTATTCCCGGAGCAGAGTTTGATAATGACTGGTATCTTTACTGTATTAGGCCTTCCAGTCAGTAAGCATGCTAAGGCTCTTGAGTTATTTAAATCTTTTGTTTCTTTTATCAGTTTGTAGCTAAGGACCTCAAAGGTAGTGGGAATACACTTTGCCATTGAGCCAATATCCAAAGTTTTTCTTTTACTTTCTTTCTCACTTAATTTTCTTTCTTTTTTTTTTTTCCCAAGACAGGGTTTCTCTGTATAGTCCTGGCTGTCCTGGAACTCATTCTGTAGACCAGGCTGGCCTTGAACTCAGAAATCCACCTGCCTCTGCCTCCCAAGTGCTGGGATTAAAGGTGTGCGCCACCACCGCCCAGCGCTCACTTAATTTTCAAGATGGGCTCTTGGTAAGATGTTTGGACTCTCTTAATCTTCCTCATGATACTTCTACCTTTGCTTCCCCAAGTATCTGGACTGTAGGCCCCTACCACACTAGGTGGACTGGTTACCTTGTTGTGACAAAACTCCTGTCAAGAGCAACTTGAGGAAGGAAGGGTTTATTTGCGTGCACAGTTGAGGGTCTATTGTTAATGATTCAGGGAAGGTGCAGTAGCATGATGTGGCTGCTCATATTGTGGGCATGGGGAAGGAAAGGGATAAATGCTGGTACTGAATTTGTTTTCCTTTCCCTCTTTTTTGATAAAGTTGGGACGCTAACGCAGGCAGTGCTGCTGCTCACATGCAGGGTGACTGTCTCTTCTTTAGTAAGACCTCTCTGGTAACACTATTATAAATATAACCAGGAGTGTGTCTCATAAGGGATTACAAATGCAGTCAAGCTGACACAAATAACCACTGCACAGAGTTTAGTTTGTTTGAACAATATAAAACACGTGGTTTTGTTTGTTTGTGATTAGGGTATAGAAATGTGTTTAATTTTTATATATTGATCTTGCATCTTGTGACCTCCCTGAACTTATTTAATAACTAAATAGTTATACTATCTATGAATAAAGACTTTGTAAAAAAAAAAAAAAAAGAAAAAGAAAATTCTCACCAATTTGGTGTGGTTTTTTATTTTCTGTTCTTTATTGTGTAGCATTCCATAACTGTTGAGTAAGATTGGTGAGAACAGCTGTTTTTGCTTTGGACCTGAGTTTACTAGGAAAGATACTGTTTTTATCATTAAGTTTGATGTTAGCTTCTTAGCTTTGACTCTTGGGTGTTTTTTTTCCCATTCTTTGTCAGGCTGAGAGGAAGTTACCCTCCTTTCCTAGTTTACTCAGAAGTGTGTACTGCTTCCTTCCCCAAACCTGAGCATCACATATGCTAGGCAATGCCTGTGCCCCAGGCCATGGTGAGATTTGTTAAGTGATTTTTAAAATATTACTGTGTGTCTGCGTTTCACGTGTGCAGTGCTTCTGGAGCTCAGAAGACAGTGTCAGGTCACCTGGAGCTTCATTTGAAGGTGGCTGTGAGCTGTGTTCTACGTGAGTGCTGAGAACGAGATTCAGCAAGTACTTTTGACCATAAACACATTTTTCTAGATCCATTGTGGACTTTTTTGTTTTCGTTTTTCTTGTTTTCAAGAGTTGAGACAGTGATTAAGGGTACTTGCTGCTCTTCCAGAGGACCTGGGTTTGATGTTCAGGTCATTCATGGTACCTCACAACTGTTTATAACTCCAGAGCAGGGAGTCCAACATCCTCTTCTGGCTTTGCCGGTACCAGGCATGCATTTGGTACACAGACACATATGCAGCCAAAACACCCATTACATACAATTTTTTTTTAAATAAAATAAAAGTTGAGTCAGCCTTGCATAACTGGAACAAATCCCATTTTATTATGGTTTACAGTCTTCTCTTTATATTCCTGGGTTTTAATCTCATAATATTTTGTTCAAGATTTCTATATATAAGTCTGTAAGGGATGTTTGTTCTGAAGTTCTCTCCCTTCCTTTCTTCTGTTTACAGTATCTTTGTCGTCATCATTATTATATTATTGTTATTTTCTTTTGTACTACAGGGGATCAGACCCTGAGCTTTGCACATGCCAGGCAAGCACATTATCATTGAGTTATATTCCCAGCTAAGTTAGCAAAAATGAATTTGACTGGGCCAAGAGATATTTGTTTGGGAAGCTTGTTAATTATGGCTTCTACATCTTTAGTGGTTATAGGAGTAATATCTGTTTTATCCTGGTTAAGTTTTGGTAGCTTGTTTTTTTGTTTTGTTTTGTTTTGTTTTTTGTTTTTACTTAAACCTCCCCCACTGTGTGTGTGTGTGTGTGTGTGTGTGTGTGCGCGCGCGCGCGCGCGCTGAGGGTGATTGGGTTGGTTTTGATTTAGTTTGCTCTGGTTTGGGTAGTACCTGGGATTGAGCCCATGAGCCCATGCCTGGCAAATGCTGTATCACTAACTTAGATGCCCAGCCCTGAATAATTACATTTTTGTTTGTTTGTTTGTTTGTCTGTCTGTCTGTCTGTTTGTTTGTTTTTGGGATAGGGTATCATATGACCTTGACTGGCCTGGAACTTGTTGTATAAGCCTGGCTGGCCTCAAACTCATAGAGATCCACCTGCCACTGCCTCCCCAGTGCTGTGCTTAAAGAAATGCACTTCCATGAACTATATATTAAGCATATTGTTGGGAATAAGTGAGAGAGAAATTTGTATCCCTAAGGTACCATGGGGTACAAGAGGAATGCTTTGTGCAGTGGTTTAATAGTATAAAGCAGCGCCTGGCAGTGGCGGTGCATGCCTTTAATCCCAGCACTTGGGAGGCAGAGACAGGCAGATTTCTGAGTTCGAGGCCAGCCTGGTCTACAGAGTGAGTTACAGGACAGCCAGGGCTACACAGAGAAATGCTGTTTCGAAAAACAACAAAAACAACAACAACAAAATAGTGTAAAACAGCAGGCACCAGAGCCACAGTGGAGAATACTATGGGAATTCAGAAAACCAGTAGTCAAAGAATGGGAGTGAGATCCATTGTTTAGAGTTGTGAAAGGTAATACTTGAATGAGTGGTAAAGGAAGGTTAAGTAAATCCAAGGAACGCATCTGAACAAGAGGATACAGATCCCAAGGGAACATGAACAGCCAGCAGTGAGAAGATGTTCTTTGAGGCAGTGGGATTAGGCAGTATAAGAAAGATATTTTCCTAAAACCCCAAGAAAGAATTTAAGTTTGAGCATAATAAATTTTTGTCTCATTTATTGATGTTATGTGTGGGGATGTTTTCCTGCATTTATGTCTGTGCATTATCTGTATACCTAGTGTCATCAGAGGGCAGAAAAGCGTTGGATCGGATAGGACTAGAATAAGAGCGGTTGTCAGGCTCTATGCGGATGCTTAGAATTAAACCCTGGCCACTAGAAGAGTAGCCAGTGCTCTTAACTGTGGAACCATCTTCCAGCCCCAGTTTAAAGGTCCTTAATCTGAAGAGTGACTTGAATGTATTTTTAACGCAGGGAAATCACCTTTCATTAGAAATATATCACCATTCATCAGAAATACAAAATTCCATAGTCATAGTAAGAAGGACTTTTTGACAGAATAGTTAAGCAATTAATATGTATGATCTTTTGACAAGCTTTTATTTGAAGAGAGTTAGAGAGAGTTAGACAACTGTACAATATGTGAATTCTAGAACAGAGAGATCATCAAAGCCAATGCAAACTCCATTTGTTTGTATATTAGTAATACAGTTGAAATGGAGACCAAAAGGATATTTCTTGAAGAAATAAAGTCAGTGGATGTAATGACCAGATGTAGAGGATTATGGAGAATGCTGAAGCAAAGATAATGATCAAATTTTGGCACTGGGCACAGAAAACTGGGTGGGCCATTGTCAGGAAATCAAAAGCCTGGGTGTTGTAAGGAACTGTGATTCTTTATTCTTAGAGTACTAGAACTTTTGGTCACAGAAAATTACCATAATAATAACTGGAGAAAATCTCAAAAAAGAAGTGGAAAAAGAATTCTTAGAATTCAAAAACCTTAAAGTAAATATCTGTTTATTATTTTCATGTTATTTTGATTTTTTTTGAACTGTGTGAACTTGTGTTTAGGTCATTCTTAGTAGTTTAAAGACATTTTTATACTTTTATATTTTTTATAACTTATTTGTAAAGAAATTTTCCCATTATAAGTATATTCACTCTCAAATTGTAAATACTCAAACATTCAAAATAATTACAGTCCTTACACGTTAGATTATAAAGGGTTAAATTGTTTGGCTTTACTGAGAATGGAGATTATTATAATTCTTCTTTTTTAATACTCTGACATTGTTGAAACTAAAAAAATAAGTTTTTTACTTATTGCATATTTTTTGATAAAGCAGTTTCATTTTTAATGATTGGTTCTGTAGATGCTCTAGCTTTATGTCAGTTGTTCCACAGACCAGTTCTCAGATTTGCCAGTTGTGTTGATATTTTCAGAAAACAATTTTTCTAATAAATTTGGCCAAAATGTGAGAGAAATTTTGTGAGAGAAATTTTAAGTTTGTATTCTCTTTACTACTTTAAAGGTTACTTTATATTTCCCCCCCATATTCTTATTATTGGGGCTCTTCTGTCCATTTCAAAATGCATAGAATGGGCTGGTGAGACGGTTCGGTGGGTAAAGGCTCCAGCCAGCTGTCAAACCTGTCTGAGTTGAATCTTTGGGATTGATGTGGTAGGAGAGAATCTGTTCGGAAAGTTGTCCTCTAACCTCCATGCATGCACTGTGGCACACACAGACACACAGACAAATGTAATTTAAAAGTTAAGAAAAAAATAAAAGTAGGAACTGGAGAGGTGTCTCAGTGGTTAAGGATATTGGGTTCCCAACACCTATATGGCAGCTCACAACCCTGTAACTCCAGTTCCAGGCAATCCAATGCCTTCTTCTGACCTCTGAGGGCCCCTGCTTGTATGAGGAGCATAGACATACATACACTCAGGTGCATATACATTAAAATAAAATAAATTAGTTAACTAAATAAAGTATATATATTAACTTTGCTTTTAGACTAAAATTTAGCCTTAGCTTTTTATATCTGATGGAATGCTTTTTATTAGCTATTGAAGATAATCAAAGACATTTGGTTGGTAGTTCATCTCAACATTATTTTAATGAATTCTTGCCTTAAAAACTCAGGATCATGAGTCATTTAAGTTTATTAATATATATATAATTTTCAGAAAACATTTCATAGTGGCTGGGGGGATGGCTCAATGTATAAAATGCTTGCTGTACAAGCTGTGAGATTGGAAGTTTGAAAAAGCTGGGTGTAGTGTGCCACTCTGAAATTTCAGTGCAGGAGAGGTGGTCCAGGAAGATTCTTGGGCTTGCCCGTCAGCTCTTTTTGCTGAATTGGTTCTCCAGGGTTAGTGAAAATAATGGAAAATATTTGATGTCAACCTCTGGACTTTGCATACACATGCATAGACATGCATGCATATACCACAAATACAATTTCAAAATCAATAAAATTTTCACTAACAATCTAACATACAGGGATTAGGAGTTAAGAGCACTGGCTGTTCTTCTAGAGCCCCCAGGTTCAATTCCTAGTACCTACATCGTGGTTCATAACTGCTTTTAGCACTCTTGTGATGCAGATATGTATACATGCAGGCAAAACAGCCGTATACATAAAATGAAATTAAATAAAAAAACAAGCTAATATACATGTGTGTTAAAAATTTTATATAGCAACCACATCATTAAGAAATGTTGCTGTAGGCCGGGCGTGGTGGCGCACGCCTTTAATCCCAGCACTCTGGAGGCAGAGGCAGGTGGATTTCTGAGTTCGAGGCCAGCCTGGTCTACAAAGTGAGTTCCAGGACAGCCAGGGCTACACAGAGAAACCCTGTCTCAAAAAAAAAAAAAAAAAAAAAAAAAAAAAAAAAAAAAAAAAAAAAAAAAAAAAAAGAAAAGAAAAGAAAAAAGAAATGTTGCTGTATTAAAGTTAAAAGTATTTTAGTTGACACACAGGAGAATAACAATACTATCTAATTACTGAAATGATGAAATAATTCATTTAAATATGAATGGGAAAGCTGAACATTGTGCTACATTTTAAACCCAGTGGTGTACACACATTGCAATCCCAGCACTTAGAAGCTAAGTCAGAAAGATGAGAAGAGTTGAGGCCAGCCACCCTGTCTCAAAAAGATAGCAAGTGGTCAGCAAGGTGGCTCAGCAGATGTCATTTGCTGCCAAGCCTGCTGATCTGAGTGTAGTCTCTGGAACCCATGTGGTAGAATTCAAAAACTGATTCTTCCACAGGTTTTCCTCTGACTTCCACATAGGCTGTATAGACAAGCACATTGTGCTTGCATACACACGTACACTTATTTTTAAATTTAGATTTACTTATTTTATTCTATGTATGTGGATATTTTGCATGTATGTTTGTATATCATGCATGTGTTCAGGACCTGGAGAGGTTAGAAGAAGGCATTAGATACTCTGAAACTAGAGTTAGGGATGTTTGTGCTAGGAACTGAACCCTAGGTTCTCTGCAAGAACATTAAGTACCATTAGCTGCTGAGCCATTTTTCCAGCCCCATTTAAGTAAATTAACAAAGCAAAACAAAACAAAGCCCGAACATTTGAAAACACTCAGAAAGTGTTTTAGGAACTAAAGATATGGCTTAGAAGTTAGGAGCACCAGCTGTTGTTTCACAGGAGTAGAGAGTTTGGTTTCCTGCATCCACATGTGATGGCTCACAGCTACCTGCAGCTCCAACTCTAGGGGATCTTTTGGCCTCCTTGGGCATCTGAACACACATGGAGACACACACACACACACACACACACACACACACCACAATCTAAATCTTACTGTGAATAATAAGTGTTAAGTTACGGCTGGCAAGATGGCTTAGCAGCTAAAGGTGCTTACAGCCTTAGCTTGGTTGCTAGAACCCAAGTGGTACAAGAAGAAAGCTTGACCACAGTGTGAGTGTGTTCCAGCAAGTAAAATAGTTAAAAAACAAAAAGTTATGCCCCTGGCCCCACTGGACACAGGTGGGGAAGCTGGCTTGGTCCTGAAGGCATGAGAGCTGGAGAATGTGCCTTGGATCTTGCCTGGGCAACACAGTGGAGCTGGCCTTGATGGCAAAGGCACCAGTGAGCCAGCCCTTCACAGGTTGCAGCACTTGGGAGTAGGTCCCTTGACAGGGCAGCACAGTAGAGCTGGCTATGGAAGCATCAGTGTGGTTGAGTTAGCCCAGTCCTGAAGGCATGAGAGCAGGAAAGCTGATCCTGCCTCCTACCATTTGTTGGTGGCGTTGGGTGTCCTAGCCAGAGCAGTGCTGGAGAGCTTAACCTAGTGGTGCAGATAAAGGAGAGCTGGCATGCTGACAAGCATGGCTACCACCCAGACCCAGATCCAGGGCTCTAAGTTGGCCTATCCCAAAATCTATGCAATCTGTGAACAGTTGGGAGGAGTGAAAGGGCCTTTCATGCTGGTCCAAAGCTACAGGATCTCCATGACCCTATCCTGTTGATCCAAAGCTGCAGGATCTCCATGACACAAGGTGACAACAGGATAACCGGGAGGAGTTGCAATGAGGTTCCAATATTGATAGTGTTGAAGAAACCAGAGATCTCCAACCAAACCAATGACACATTGCATTGAATATTTGTAATTGAAAATGTGTGGCAATCCACATACACATGGAAACTGAACATTGCTCTACTCAAGGATACCTTGGTCAAAAAAGAGAAAGAAGTAAAGACTTTTTAGAATTTAATGAAAATGAAGGCACAACATACCCAAACTTATGTGACACAATGAAAGCAGTGCTAAAAGGCAAATTCATAGCTCTGAGCGCCTCCAAAAAGAAACTGAAGAGAGCATACACTAGCAGCTTAACAGCACGCCTGAAAGCTCTAGAAGAAAAAGAAGCAAATACACCCAAGAGGAGTAGAGGACAGGAAATAATCAAACTTGGGGCTGAAATTAACCAAGTAGAAACAAAAAGAACTATAAAATAATCAACAAAACCAGGACCTGGTTCTTTGAGAAAATCAACAAGATAGATAAACCCCTTAGCCAGAGGGCACAGAGGCAGTATCCAAATTAACAAAATCAGAAATGAAAAGGAAGACAGAAACTGAGGAAATCCAAAAAAAAATTAATCAAATCCTACTACAAAAGCCTATACTCAACAAAACTAGAAAATCTGGATGAAATGGACAATTTTCTAGACAGATACCAGGTACCAAAGTTAAATCAGAATCGTAAACCATTTAAACACTCCCATAATCCCTAAAGAAATAGCAGCAGTCATTAAAAGTCAACCAAAAAATGCCCAGGGCCAAATGGGTTTAGTGCAGAATTGTATCAGACCTTCAAAGAAGGCCTAATACCAATACTCTTCAAGCTATTCCATGAAATAGAAACAGAAGAAACACTACCCAATTCGTTCTATGAAGCCACTGTTACACTGATACTAAAACTACACAAAGACCCAGCAGAATAAGAGAACTTCAGACTAATTTCCCATATGAATATCAGTGCAAAAATACTCAATAAAATTATCACAAACTGAATCCAAGAACACATCAAAACAATCATCCATGGAGATCAAGTAGGCTTCATCCCAGGGATGCAGGGATGGTTCAATATACAGAAATCAATCAACGTAATCCACTACATAAACAAACTCAAAGTAAAAAAAAAAACAAACAAAAAAAACCACCCCATGATCATTTCATTAGATGCTGAAAAACATTTGATGAAATTCATTATCCCTTCATGTTAAAAGTCTTGGAAAGATCAGGAATTCAAGGCCCATACCTAAACATAGTAAAAGCAATATACAGCAAACCAGTAGCCAACATCAAACTAAATAGAGAGAAACTTGAAGAAAGCCATACCACTAAAATCAGGGACTAGAAAAGGCTGCCCATTCTCTCCCTATCTATTCAATATAGTACTTGAAGTTCTAGCTAGAGCAATTAGACATCAAAAGGAGGTCAAAGGGATACAAAGGAAGAAGTCAAAATATCACTATTTGTAGATGATATGATCATGTACTTAAGTGACCCCCAAAATTGCACCAGAGAACTCCTAAAGTTGATAAACAACTTCAGCAAAGTGGCTGGATATAAAATTAACTCAAACAAATCAGTAGCCTTCCTCTACTCAAAGGATAAACAGGCTGTGAAAGAAATTAGGGAAACAGCACGCTTCACAGTAGTCACAAATAATATAAAATACATTGGTGTGACTCTAAGGAAGTGAAAGATCTATATGACAAGAACTTCAAGTCTCTGAAGAAAAAAATCGAAGAAGATCTCAGAAGATAGAAAGATCTCCTATGCTTATGGATTGGCAGGATTAATATAGTCAAAATGGCCACCTTGCCAAAAGCAATCTACAGATTCAATGCAATCCTCATCAAAATTCCAAGTCAATTCTTCATAGAGTTCAAAGGAGCAATTTGCAAATTTATTTGGAATAACAAAAAACCCAGGGTAGCGAAAACTATTCTCAACAATTAAAGAACTTCTGGGCGAATCACCGTCCAAGACATCAAGCTGTATTACAGAGTAATAGTGGTAAAAACTGTGTGGTATTGTTGCAGAGATAGGCAGGAAGATCAGTGGAATAGAATTGAAGACCCAGAAATGAACCCACACACCTATGGTCACTTGATCTTTGACAAAGGCGCTAAAACCATCAGTGGAAAAAAAGACAGCATTTTCAAATGGTTCTCGTTCAACTGGAGGTCGGCATGTAGAAGAATGCAAATTGATCCATTCTTATCTCCTTGTACAAAGCTTAAGTCCAAATGGATCAAGGACCTTCACAAAAAAAAACCAGATACACTGAAACTAATAGAAGAGAAAGTGGGGATGAGCCTCAAACACATAAGCACAGGGGAAAATTTCCTGAACAGAATACCAATGGCTTATGCTCTAAGATCAACAATAGACAAATGGGCCTGATAAGATTACAAAACTTTTATAAGGCAAGGAACACTATCAATAGGACAAAACAGCAGCTAACAGATTGGGGAAAAGATTGTTAATTCTACATGGGATAGAGTGCTAATATCCAATATATATAAAGAACTCAAGAAGTTAGACTCCAGAGAACCAAATAACCCTATTTAAAAAATGGGATACAGAGCTAAACAAAGAATTCTCAACTGAGGAATATCGAATGGCCAAGAGCACCTAAAGAAATGTTCAACATCCTTAGTCATCAGGGAAACACAAGTCAAAATGACCCTGAGATTCCACCATACACCATTCAGAATGGCTAAGATCAAAAACTCAGGTAACAGCAGATGCTGACAAGGATGTGGAGAAAGAGGAACACTCCATTGCTGGTGGGATTGCAAGCTGGTACAACCACTTGGAAAATAAGTCTGGTGGTTCCTCAGAAAATTAGACATAGTACTACCTGAGGACCCAGCTGTACCATTCCTGAGTATATACCCAAAAGATGCTCCAACAAGGACACATGCTCCACTATGTTCATAGCAGCTTTATTTGTAATAACCAGAGAGCTAGAAAGAACCCAGATGTCCTTCAGCAGAGGAATGGATACAGAAAATGTACATTTATATAATGGAGTACTATTCAGCTACAAAAATCAATGATTTCATGAAATACTTAGGCAAATGGTGGATCTAGAAAATATCATCTTGAGTGAGGTAACTCAGTCTCAAAAGAACACACATGGTATGCACTCACTGATAAGTGGATATTTGCCCAAAAGCTTGTAATAACCAAGATACAATTCACAGACTACATGAAGCTCAAGAAGAAGGAAGACCAAAGTGTGGCTGCTTCAGTCCTTAGAAGGGGAAACAAAACAATCATGAGAGGAAATACAGAGACAAAGTGTGAAACAGAGACTGAAGGAAAGGCCATCTAGAGATTGGCACTATATAGACACCAAACCCAGGCACTACTGTGGATGCCAACAAGTACTTGCTGACAGGGGCCTGATATAGCTGTCTCCTGAGAGGCTCTGCTAGAGCCTGACAAATACAGATAGTGCTCGCATCCAACCATTGGACTGAGCATGGGGTCCCCAATGGAGGAGTTAGAGAAAGGACTGAAGGAGCTGAAGGGGTTTGTAACCCCATAGGAAGAACAACAATATCAACCAATCAGACACCCCAGAGCTCCCAGGGACTAAACCACCAACCAAAGAGTACACATGGAGCCACCCATGGCTCCATTCGCATATGTAGCAGAGATTGGCCTTGTTGAGCATCAATGGGAGGAGAGGCCATTGGTCTTGTGAAGGCTCAGTGTAGGGTAATGCTAGGGCAGGGAGGTGGGAGTGGGTGGGTGGGAGAGCACTTTCATAGAAGCAGGGGAAGGAGGGATGGGATAGGGGGGCTTCCAGAGGGGAAACCGGGAAAGGGGATAACATTTGAAATGTAAATAAATAAAATACCAAAGAAGGAAGGAAGGAAGGAAGGAAGGAAGGAAGGAAGGAAGGAGAGAGAGAGAGAGAGAGAGAGAGAGAGAGAGAGAGAGAGAAAGAAAGAAAGAAAAAGAAAGAAAGAAAAGAAAGATGGATGTATGGCAGAGGGATATACTGTGGGTCACTGTGATGTACTGCAACTTCCAAGATGAGATGTTTTTCTATGCTTTTTGTTTTTGTCTTTTTGTGTGTGTTTTTATTTCTGGGTGGAGAGGTTGCAAGAGTGAAGGATAGATATGAGGGGACAGGGACATGAGTCGGACTTGGGTGCATGATATGAAACTCAAAGAATCATTAAAAAGTTACAAAAAAGAAATACAAGTTCAAAATGTTGATCAATTGTGTTAAGTCATATTTGTACTCCAACATTTAGAATTTGCAGACAGGTAGATTTGGAGTTTGAGGTTAGTCTGTGGCACAAAGTAAGTTTTAGGCCAAGAGCTGTATAATTAGACCCTGTCGCAAATAAAAAATTATGACTAAAAAATATTGGCAAATATGTTTGTTAGTGTATTAATAAATATAGGCATGCCTGTAGAGGAATGTATATCTTATCTATTTATAAAAATAGTCAAACATGTTAATAAAAACATTTGATTATTATAAATGTAATAATTTTAATATGTTAAGATAACATACTGACATAAAATATCAAGCTCTTGTCTCTGTGTTCTCAGATAAACATGTAAGTTTGATAATTTCAGTAGTTTTTATTGTTTAGCAAAATACATTTTAGAAAATACATAAATATATGTGTTAAAGGGTATGAGTCAGAGGATTGAAAACAGAAGGATTTGTTAAATTCTTTGTGACTGGTGCAGATGAGGGAGAGCCAGCATGCTGACCAGCTCATCTACCACCCAGACCCAGATCTGCTCTTCCAGAGGTCCTGAGTTCAATTCCCAACAACCACGTGGTGACTCAAAATCATCTGTAATGGAATCTGATGCTCTCTTCTGGTGTGTCTGAAGACAGTGACAGTGTACTTACATAAAACAAACAAATCTTAAAAAAAAAATTGTGTGTGACCATGTAATGGAATAAGTTATGCCAAGAAAAGAATGAAGTAGGAGTATCCCGCAGGGTAGGACTTGTAGTGTGTGTTAAATATAAAAGAGAACAATGTGCCAGTTCTTAAGGGTTTTAGTGACACAGAGATGAGTTCTCAAGTGTGTTTACATGTAGTTCTGTGCATGTCAGGAAGAGTATACTGCAGCCTTCACAGCAATTGCCACCAGAGTTCCGAAATACAGAATGTAAAGTCAGAGGGCATCTTGTTTTTGTGTTTGTTTTCATCACCCAGTTAGTAAAAGTAAAAATATTTTTGTAGGACTGAGAATTAAATAGGTGTAAGAAAAAGTGAAAAAGAAATGAAAAGTGATGGAGTCAAAGACTCTTCTATTGTTAATAGTTCATTTTGTTGTTTTCTGTCAGCTTTCTTATTTTGTCTTTTGTTTGTAATTGTTTATATTGTTTGAGACATGCTTTGAATGTGTATCCCAGGCTGGCTTTAACACTCCTCAGACTACAGACGTGGACCACCACTCCTGGCTGTATTTTTAAAACATTAACTTTTAAAGTTACCATAGCATTAGTGTTTTTTGCTTGTCACATACTGTATTATATACATTAAGAAATGAAATGGAGGCCAGAGGTACATTTACAGCAGTTTTTTTTTTAGCAGCCACTCACTTAATATCCTTTATAATTAGGAGGAGTTGGTGTGGTTATGTATATTACTTACTATGCTTGTTGTCTGGTCTGATGGCCGATTTGTGGGTTTCCTGGTGACTTCTTCCCTCTGCAGTTGTTGATCTCTTTCAGGTTTCTATAGCTATAGAGATTGATGACAGTCTACTGTGTAAGAAAACCTTTCTCCACTGACTTTTGCTTTGTTTTGAGACATGTCCCCCACTGAGATCTTTTTCTCTCCCTCTTCTCTCACCTCCAAAATAGTCTTGATGAACAGATGATCTTTTTTTTAAAAGTTACTTTAAACTCATTTATAGGTCAGTATAGCAACATTAAGCTTTCTCCCATTCTTTATTTTTAGATCGATCTACCTACCTACCTACCTACCTACCTACCTACCTACCTACCTACCTATTGTGTATAAGTGTTTTTCCAGTACGCATGTATGGCAGCACATGTGTGCCTGGTGCCCACAGAGGCCAGAAAAGGGTATGAAACTGAGAAACTAAACTTACAGATGGTCATGAGCTCCCATGTGGGTGCTAGGAATTAAACCTAATTTCTCTGCAAGAGCAATAAGTTCCCTCAATTTTTGAGCCTTTCCTCCAGCATTTACTCTTTTTTTTTTTTTTTAAAGATTTGCTATATTTTATGTGTATATATGTGTGGCTGAATGTATGTATGTGTCTGCAGTGCCCTCAGATGTCAGAAAAGGGCATCCTCTAGCTACCCAGTATGGGTGGGAGAAGAACACACGTCAGCAAGAGCAGCAAATTCTTTTACCTGCTTAGCTATCTCTCTGACAGCTCTTCTCAATTTTTTTGTTTTTGTTTGCTTGTTTGTGTTTTGTTTTTTTGAGACAGGGTCTCTCTGCTGGCTGTCATAGAACTTGGTCTGTAGATCAGGCTGGCCCCAAACTCCCAGAGATTGCCTGCCGAGTGCTGGGATTAAAGGTGTACAGCACCACTGCCAGGCTTCTCCATTCTTATTAAAACAGTTTCGTTGGAAATATTTTTTATATATATTATAAAATGAACATTTAATATGTTGATTCAGTTTTTAACATTTCTTTTTCTTTCACCGTATACACACACACACACACACACACACACACACACAGAGTATATTTTGATCTTTTTTTCCCCCACTATCCTCTCCTCTCTCCCTCCTTTTCCCACAGTGCCTTTTCTTCCCAGGTCAGATCTTCCTTACAGTTTTATGTGTCCCCCACACCCAACCCCCTGTACATGTGTTCCTGTGCACACCCCATGGGACTTAATTAGGGCTGCTTGCATGAAGATGTGTAGGGGAGATACCAGTTACATGTTATATCTCTAAGGAACATGCTTTCCCTTCCCCCATCACAACCATTAACTAGTTACCTATCTCTTCTGGGAAGGGTGAGCTGGCTGTCCATGATGAAGTGTTGCTGGGCTCATTCTTCTGAAGGTCTTGTGCAGATCTCATGTGGGTAACCACTGCTACTGTGAGTTCATGGTTGTAGCAGCTATGATATGTCCTAAAAACAGCATTTCACAACGTTCCTTACAATCCTTTGACTGATAGTCATGTTTTCCCCTTCTTTAGCGGTGTTCCTGAATGTGGCAGAGAGGGTAGTAGTAGTACAGCTGTTCCGTTATGGCTAAACACTCAACTGTCCATTGTTTACTCTCAGTATTGGGTCGCTTAGTCTGTAGCAAGCTTCGCCCTCCTCAAACGGAAGCTTCTCACGTTTCTTCCTGAGAGCTGTATTTTGCTTACTTTATTCTTTTACTAACATGGTGTCACTGAGTAGCCTGCTCGCTCTGTAGACCAAGCTGATCTCAAACTTGCAGTCATCTTCCTGCTGCTCTTTCCTACTTATAGGCCTCAACTGCTGTGGCTGGCTTGTGTGTTACTTTTTCTTTATAAAGAGACAGCTACTGCTGGAATCACAGGCATGTGCTATCATGTCTGATATGTATGTTTTGAATTTTATGAAATTCTTTTTTTAACCTCAAATATTACACCAAGACAGCCATAATTTTTACCCCGTGTAATTTTAATTTCCAGCTTGTAATCTTTGTGAATTAGATGAAAGACTAAATGGAGCTTTATTGCTTAGGTGTTCTATAACAAATTGTAAGGTAGTTCTCTTTGCTGTTGTAGGATTGTTAACTCTGAATCCCAGAATTTCTTCCATCATTTAACATTTTGATGTCTCTTTTTGAAACCTCTATTTCAGTAATGAGATTTTTTGTTTGTTTGTTTCTGTTTTTGGATTTTGGGGACAGCATCTCTCAATATTATCCAATAATGAGATTTCAAAGTACAAAATTATTTGCTTTTGACTTTCCTTTTGCTTTGATAAAGCTTAATTTTATAGATTCTATCTATCTATCTATCTATCTATCTATCTATCTATCTATCTATCTATTTATTTATAATCACCCAGAAAATATCTGGGAAATATTGCAAGTCAGTTCAGATGCTCCCAGATTTTAACTCTGGGTTAAATTGACTATGAGAGTGCAATAACTGCTAGGCAAAGTTGAGCAACCAGTATTTCTTTTAGTTAAACTATTAGCTTAGGCTACATTTCCAAACATAAAGTTATTTGATTGGAGGATATTATCACTGGTGTGGATTTTTTGCATGGTATTGATTTTCAGATACTTATGATGCCATTGGCAGGATGTAATTTTAGTCTGTTTTTAGAATTATATATCACTTTTAAAATGTTTTAGAGTAGCAGTTTCTTAGAAATTTTGATGCGAAAGTTGCTTATGTTTATATATTATTATAGTTTTGCAATTTAATAGGAGTAAGGCTTCAGAAGTACGTTACAAACATGTTAGCTTTTCTTCCCTTGTGGTTCTAGGGATGGAACCCAAGGTCCTTGGGCATATTAGGCAGGTACTCAAAACTGTTAACTCATTACCAGAGCATTTATTAATAATGCAACCTTCTGTGCTATACACTAATGTGTTGAGTCAGGACCAGTTTAAATAATTATGATTGGTTATTAGCATAATGAAGTAAAGTGTTCTTGGAAGGAAAGCCTTGAAGAGTATTACTATCCTACTCTTAGAACAGAAGACATTGTTCTTTTGTCTTATGTCCTTCTAGAGTCTGAATAGAATAATAGGCTATTTTTATCTTCAGTTTCACACACTGCTTAAATCTGTCTTTGATTGAGACAGTTTAGAAAATTGCTTTTTAATTTTTTGCCAGGTTAGTAATATATTTTGCTGGGAAGTGATTAAAAAAAGATTTAAAAGAATATCTGGGAAATATAGCAAGTCAGTTCAGATGCTCCAAATTCAGGTATTTGTACTGACTTAACCCAGATTTTAACTCTGGGTTAAATTGACTATGAGAGTGCAATAACTGCTAGGCAAAGTTGAGCAACCAGTATTTCTTTTAGTTAAACTATTAGCTTAGGCTAAATAAGTTTTGTTCAGTGTATTAGTTTTTATTTATTTTTATTTAGCCAAGAACATTAGTAGAGCTCTACTTTTCATTATTGCTATTTTAAAAAATTTATTCTTATTTAAAATTATTTGTATATATGTGTATGGGAAGGGAGGTATGCTCACGAGTGTAGGTTATTGTGCAGTTCAAAAGCAAGGGTCAGGTCTCCTGGGCTGGTTCTGAGCTGCCCAATATGAGTTCTAGGAACTGAACTTAAGTTGCTGTAAGAGCAATATGTGTGTCCCTAACCACTGAGCATCTCTGTAGTCTTTCTCATTATTATTATTGTTGTTGTTATTGTGTGAGTGGGTGTATGTGTTGCGGCTCACTCATAAGAAGTCAGAAGACAACTTTGTGGAGTTGGTTTTCTCCGTTTATCTCAATGTAGGCTCTCAGCATTGGACTCAAACAGTAAGGAGGAGCCAGAGAGATGACCCGCTTGTAGCTTCTCAGCATTGAACTCAGGATGCCAGGTTTGCAAGGCAAGTCATCTCTCTGGCTCCTACACTGTTTTTAAAATGGCTTTTGACTGTGAGAGTTTAAAAATACCCCTTTAAATAAAGATATCACTAGCTCATTTATCAGAAAATAAGAAACACCTAAATGAGAGGTTAATTAATATTTTTATTTTCCTATTCATGACACCTTTAGGACTTGTATTTAAATTTCCAAGCTAATCACTTCATTAAAACTTGATTCTGTAGCAAGCTAATTATCCTTTTTCATGTCTAAAAGAAAATAAACTATGCCAGACATGATGCTGTGTGTATTTAGTCCAAGCACTGAGGAGGCAGAGGCAGGAGGATCTCTGAGTTTGAGGCCAGTCTGTTCTGAATAATGAGTTTCAGGCCAGAAAGGTCTACATAGTAAGACCACATCTAAAAAAATTGCATTCTTGTCTTTCGAGATACTCATTTTAACTTTTTCAGTTGTTTTCATAATTTATCAATTACATATTTATTTTTTCTTTATAATATCTCGTAGAACCAACTTGTAGGTTTAATTTAAAAGGGTTCAGTGCTTTGGGACATTTTCTGCTATGATATGTTAGAATTGAGGGTCACTGAAGAGGTTTTACATAGACATAGTCTCCTTTGGCTAGGTGTAGGGAGACTGTCTGCAAGGCACTAACTAGTATACACTAGGTGAGTGACATTAGACAGTTTAGAAGAAAATGAAGCACTTAAATTGTATCCAGGCCAGTCTAAAGACCAGAGAAGTGAAAGAAATACTTGTTAGCAATTTTGAAGGCTCCTATAACTTTAATCTCTTTATAATTTTGTTTCTCAAAATGTCCTTTTATCTGGGCTGGCAGTCTGGGTGAGTAGTAGAGCTTGTGCTTAGCATGCACAAGGCCTGGGTTTAGTTTCCACCATTAAACTTCACACACACACACACACACACACACACACACACACACACCAGTTTATGCCCTAAAATCACTTTTTTTTCACAATAATTCTATCACCGTAACTTCTCTTCTGGTACTTATTTCCAATTTTAGTTCTAGTTGTGAAAATGCTGCTTTTAGTCATTTCACAATTTTTATGAAAATAAATAATTTGCCAAATGGTTCAATTTAACAGTATTTGTAGACTCTCGGGTTTGATTAAAAAGCAGTGTCTTAAAAGGTAGTTTGAGGGGGACTCTGAATTGTTTGGACAAGTATACTTGCTTTTTAGAAACGTGTCTTACACTTATTTCTAATATGTTTATAGTGCAAGTGTGCAATGGTGTGCACGTGCAGGCAGTTTAGTTTGTAGGAGTGGGTTTTCCTTCTAGCACTCCTCCATCAGGGTCCTCAGGGGTCAAACCCCCATCATGAGGCTTGGCAGGCAAGGCCTCCTCTTGTAACCCTACTGACAACCAGAATCCCTTCACTGTTTCCACATCTCTCCTACTTTTGCTGAAGAATGGCTGTGTAGGAGACTGACTCAAGTGCTTGGGCTTGTGGTAAGGTATGTCTCAGAAGGCTATCCTCCCTCCTCAGTGATGTGGTTTCCTTCAAAGCTCCATGGCCAAATAGTACAACCAAATTCTAATGGAGAAGGCTTAGCCTGTAGAGATTTTGTAGCTTAATTTTATTTAAATTTGAGGTCTTACATACAGTGAAACAAGCTTTGTGTTAAATATGTTGTGATAGATGTGTACACTTGCATAGCCCACACCTCTGTCAAGACTTAGAACATTTCTGTCACCTAGGATACCCCTCATCCTTCTTCCTGCTCAGTAATATCACCCAGATTGTTCTGCTTCTGGCTTCAGAACTTAGCTCTGCCTGTTTATGTAAATAGGATGATTTTGTGACTGGCTTCTTGTACCAAGCATAATACATTTCACACTTGTTCATACATTGTTTATTATGTTTTTTTTTTCTGAGCAGTTTTTTAAATATTCTTTTGATATATGTTTATTGATTTACATGGTGGACCCCCCCCATTTTGACTATTATAAAAAAGATATTTATGGACATTTGTATATATTAAGCCCTTTGTAGATCTTATTTTTATATTTTATTTTATGTTTTTGGCTAATATCTAGAATTAGTATTGTAGATCTTGAGTTAAAAGATTTACAAGGGCTGGAGAGATGGTTCAGCAGTTAAGAACACTGGCTACTTTCCGGAATACCCAGGTTCAGTTCCCAGTACCCACATGGAAGCTTACAACTGTCTGTAATTCCAGTTCCAGGACATCTTGACACCCTCACACAAGACATTAATGCAGACAAACACTGGTACACATTTTCAAAAAGTATGTTTAAAAAATATTTTCATAAAACTAGTATTTGGAGCATCGAGATAGAAGTAATGGAAATGAGCAGTGAATCAGAAAGCTACGATGGGGCTCAGGAGATGAATTCTTTGGTAAAACTGTTTTCTTGTGGATCTGAGTTCACATCCTCAGCACAGACATAAAAAGCTGAGCATGACCATGTGTGCTCTTCAAACCTTAGCCTCTTGCAGTGCAGAGACAGGCTGATCACTGGGACTTGGGCTCCAGGTTCTGTGAGAACTCTGTCTTAAGTGAATAAGGCAGAGAGTCATAGAACCGGACACCTGGCTTTCTCCTCTGGTTTCTATATGTGGATGGGCCACGTGCCTACACATGCACTTTTTTCCAAGTATAAAATAAATCCATGGAATAACTTAAGATAGGGAAATAAAATGATCAGATTCACATTTTTACTCTTACTACTTCTAAAGAACATATTAAAGACCCAGTGAAGAGATTGTGTCACCAAGGACTCTTTATAAACGGCAGAAGACATGAGCTAAACTAGTTTAGACAAAATTTGGAGGAAATTACATGAATCAGAAAATCTAGGCAGTATCATTCATTCTGAAAGCTTTAAAATACTGTATGTGTCTGACTCAAATAATACTTGACCAGCTTTTCTGAACTCTGTACATGCTCATTTAGGAATGAGGGCATCTTTGAATAAATGAAGTATCTGGAGTATATCTGGATTTTTTGCTCTTCCTTTCTCCATCATGTGGTCTGTCCTACTGAAGTAGTTTTCAGACTTACTTATTTCTTTTTTGTCTCCATTGCCATGATACTGCTTATTTCTCTCTGTGTTTTTCCGAGTGTCATTTAGATGTTTATATACTTCCTTTCCATTGGAGCCACTGAAAGTGTAGAATTACTTCAGCTGTGCTTCTGTATGCTCTTTGCTTTTTACCTTAATCTGTGTAGGTTTAATATCTAAGATGCTAATAGATATAATATTAGAAGTAAGTCTTCCCACTCCTGTGCTAGGATTCAAACCCAGGACCTCACACATAATCTAGATTCTTAGCCTAGGCATTGGGTTTTAAAGTGGTATTTTTGCAAAATACAGCGAACTTCATACTAATTTGCTACGAGGAAAAGTAGAACATTTCTACTTTTCTTCTATAAGTTAAAGTCAAGGGAGGAATATATGAAAATTGATGCAAATTTCTAGTCATATTTGAGAGCGGGGAAAAGTTTATTCCTTTGTCAAGAGTCTATAGATTGCTTCCAAATTGGAGGAAACACTTTAGTTTTTAAGTTACTGTTCTGTTGCTGTTTTTGTTGTTATAAGTTGCTGACCAAGGCAACTTATAACAGAATAAATTTAATTCAGAGCTTGCTTACAGTTTCGGGGGATGAGTTTATGACCCTTGTGATAGGGAATATGGCAGCAGGCAGGCAGGCAGGCAGGCAGGCAGGCAGGCAGGCAGGCAGGCAGGCAGGCAGGCAGGCATGGTGGTGCTGAAACATCTGATCCTCAGATTGGAGCCAGAGAAAACAAGACTAGGCTTTGCATGAACTTTTGAAATCTCAAAGCCCACCCAAAGAGACACTTGGTCCAACAAGGCCACACCTCCGAATCATTCTCCAAACAGTTTACCAACTAGGAATCTAGCTTTGAAATAATGAGACTGTGGGGGCCCCAGAAATCTCTATCTATGCATCCATCCATCCCTCCATTTGTCTATCTATGATTTATTTTTTGATTGTCTATATGTGTATGTGGGTATTTGCATGTAAGTACAGTTGGCCTTGGAGACCAGAGAAGAGGGCATTGGATCCTCTGGAGCTGGAGTTATAGGCAGTTGGAAGCATCCATTTGGGTGCTGAGAACTGAACTCAGGTCCTTTGCAAGAGCAGCAAGCTTTTCTAACTGCTTTTAGATCTGTATTTAATTTGTTTGTCTGAGTTAACAGTTGACTTTAAATCTTGACAAGAAAGTGTATAAAAGTGTTGCATAATTTAGTTAAAGCACCAACATTTTTCTCCTTTCCCTTTTTTTCATTGTTAAAAATTCTACCTTGTTTTTTCCTGTGTTGTTTAGATTTTTTTTTTTGAAGATTTTACATTATAGGCTGTTGACTAATGAAAGTTGATTCAGTGTGATGAGAAACTCATGGCATCATGGAGTAGATAGAGTACTACAGTAATTTGTATAGCGTTGTTTAGATAATGGCTAATAAGGTTGAAATCTCAAAGAACCTGAAATTTGTCTGTGTAAATAGACTGAGGATACAGTCAGTATTAACTATTAACATTGTCCTCAAACATTGCTTGTTAGCATCATTATAAATATCTGCTATTGCATCTGACATTATAAATGTGCTTCATATTCCTTGTTAAGCTTATCCCTAAACGTTTAACACTGTATTTGATACCTTTGTAAATGATACTTTGGATTTGCTTCCCAGTGTGTATTAATAATTTCAAAATATTATATTTGTTTATATATCCAGTGATCATAGTAGATTTTCTGTGGTTGTTACTTTTCTTTTAACTCAAGGAATACTACTTTTAGATTACATTTTTACTTATTTTATTGCACTAAGACTGTTCACAATGTTGGATATATAAAGAACAGACATCTTTTTAAAAAACTATTTGCTTGTTTTGAGATAGGCTCATGTATTCCAGGCTGGTTGTATAGCTGAGGGTTACTTTAAACTTGGTGTTGTTTCTGCCTCTCAGGTTTTGGGATTACAGTTTGTGTCAGGAGCTGGTTGTATGCAAGGCTGGAGATTAAACATAGGACTTTTAAGCATGCTAGGCAAAACACTACTAGCTGTACAACATCTCTATTCTTTTTAACCTGCAGAGCTTAAGTTTTGACTAGGAAGTTAGCAATATAACCAATTCATTTTCCTTAATTGATTTTCAGAAAATTAGAATTCTTAAATTGTTTGTTAATATCCTGTGAAAACACCAACACAAGGAGGGAAACTACATCCTAGAAAAAGCAAGAAAATAATCTTCTTTCAACAAACCCAAAAGAAGATAGTCACACAAATAAAAAAATATCATCAACAATCACTATTCCTTAATATCTCTTAGCATCAGTGAACTCAGTTCCCCAATAAAAAGACATAGACTAACAGACTGGATACCTAAACAGGACCCAGCATTTTTTGCTGCGTACAGGAAATGCACCTCAGTGTAAAGGTCTGGAAAACAATTTTCCAAGCAAATGCTCCCAAGAAACAAGCTGGAGTAGCTTCCATAGCTTTTTATAACACCACTGACATGCTGTTTAGTCTGGAAACTGGAGAGACTGTTTAGTGGCTAAGAGTACTTGCTGCTCTTACAGAGGAGCTGAGTTCAGTTACTAGCATCCATGTGGTGCTACGGGATCCAACATCTGTTTCTGATTGTGTTCCTAAATACAGGGTATCTGCAGTAACTTTGTAAGTCCACAATAAGACACATAATTGATTAGGGTATGTATACACACACACACACACACACACACACACACACACACACACACACACCTCAATCCTATGGCAGGTTAAAACTTAACAATAAAAGTTTAACAAATTTCAACTTTATTATTATGTTTTATTGAATTAAGATTTCCAAATATCTGTTAAGCTTCTCTAGCTTTTTGGAATGGCAACAGGATTAGCCTAATGTTTTTCATGTAGACATTGTTGACTTTAAGAGGAATATTTGCTATATGGATTTATTATTTTTATCAGACTGAGGAAATTTTCTTTTTTATTTCAATTTACTCAAAATTTATTATGTTTGTGTTTTGGAGATGGGGACTTATGTAAAACACGGATGACTTTAAACTCCTGACCTTTCTGTATCTGCCCCCAACTCCCCTCTTTTTTTTTTGTTTTTCAAGACAGGGTTTCTCTATGTAGCCCTGGCTATATTGGAACTCACTTTCTAGACCAGGGTGGCCTTTAACTCAGTGATTTCCCCAGCCTCAGCCTCTGCCTATGCATCTGCCTCTGGGCCTCTGCTTCTGGAGTGGTGGAATTAAATTAGGCGTGGACCACCACTAGCAGGCCTACCTCTGCCTCTTAAGTGCTGCTGGATTGGAAATATCACCTGCTCGCTCATCTGTGACGGTTCTTGCTGAATGGTTTCCTCTTCCCCTGTTCTTTGGAAGAGCTGGCTATCTAAAGCTTTTTATTGTTATTGTTTATAGCACTGGTTTCAATTTTTAATTATCTTTATTAGTACACTGTAGTTTTATAGTAATGTAATGAAATATAATGGTTTTTAACATGGGAAGATATAATTATTTTACAAATGTAATAGTATTAATATTAGTACTAATATTACTTTATTAATTTACTAATAAATAAGTAAATTTTATTAATTTGCTAGTAATAATAAAAATATTACAATCATAATACTTGTAAGTAACTAAATATCAGCTTAATTTTCATTGTTCACTTTGGGTATTTGCTCTTCATTCTTTTTTTTTTTTTTTTGGTTTTTTGAGACAGGGTTTCTCTGTATAGCCCTGGCTGTCCTGGAATTCACTTTGTAGACCAGGCTGGCCTCGAACTCAGAAATCCCCCTGCCTCTGCCTCCCGAGTGCTGGGATTAAAGGCGTGCGCCACCACGCCCGGCTGCTCTTCATTCTTGTCTTCCCATTTCTCTCCACTCTTGTCATGTAAATCGTTTTCTTTTTAGTTAAACTTAGTATTTTCCTTTATTATTTCAAACTCACCACTGTTAACTTTTTTTGTTAAAACTTGTTTTCCAGACCTTCAATTTTTTGAACTCTCATTTCTCACTGTTTATATTTCATTTTTAATTTTACTTTTCTTTGTACCATCAAAATTTTTTAGTTGTTGTATTTTGAGTCAAGATCTCCCAAGACATCCTTGAAATCCCAATGTAGCTGAGGATGAGCTTCTGAGAACTTATGATCTTCCTGTCCACATTTCCTGAGTGCTAGGATTACAGACAGGGTACTCACTATACACCGTCAGTGTAGTGCTGGAAATTGAACACAAGGCCTCATATGTGATTTATAAGCAAGCAATCTACCAACTACCCCATACCCTAGGCCTTAGTTTTTCTATATTTTACTAGTTTATTTTTTTCTACAAAATAATGGGCTTCATTTTGACAAATTTTTCTGCTTCTTTAACATATGAAACTTCACCCAATTCTAAATTTAGTGTTAAGTTTTTCTCATTCATAGTTTTATATGAGTAGTATGGTTATTTAGATGTTTACTGAGAGTGATGGTTTATATATGCTTGGCCCAGGGAGTATTAGGAGATATAGCCTTGTTAGAGTAGGTGTGTCACTGTGGATGTGGGCCTTAAAACCCTTGTCCTAGTAGCCTGGAAGCCAGTTTTCTGTAGGCTGCCTTCAGAACAAGAGGTGGAACTCTCAGCTCCTCCCACATCATGTCAGTCTGGAAACTGCCATGTTCCTGCCTTGTTAATAATGGAGTGAATCTCCGAACCTATAAGCCATCCCCAATTAAATGTCATCCTTATAAGAGTTGCCTTGGACATGGTGTCTGTTCACAGAAGTAAAACCCTAACTAAGACACCGAGACTCCAACATTAACATTTTGAAAATATTTAACTAGTATTTATGAATATTTTGGGATATAATGACACCTGATATTTGAACCATGTAGAATTCAGAAGGGTCTCATTTTTATTGTATTTGTTAGGTAAGTAGTACTGTAATTTCTTGATGCTTGTCTAATCATCAAATTTCTTCCAAGTTTGTGAAAATTTTTTGTTTATGTGAGACAAGATCTTGCTATTTAGCCTAGATTGGTTTTGAAATCTTAGTAATTCTACCTTAGTGTCCTGAATGCTAGGAATACAAGTGTGTGCTTCTACATTGAGCTTTCCGTGGAATTTGCTTCTCCACCCTCCTTCCCTCCCCACTTCCATTTATTTTCTCTAGGTATCCTAGGCTATATTGGAAGCTGTTGTCCAGGATAACCTTGAACTCAGATATCTGCCTGCCTCTGTCTACTGAGTGCTTGGGTTAATAAAGGCATGTGCCATCCAACCTTTTTCTCCGCTCCTTCTCCACCTCTTCCTTTTTTTTTTTTAAGATCTAGTTTTGTGTGTAGGTTTGAAACTCTTATATAGATTAGGATGGCACTTTCCTTCCCAAGTACTGAGATGAAAGGCACATGTCACCAAGACTGGCAGAAAGATTTATTACTTATTTGTATGTATGTGAACATGTATGTGACTACTCATGGAGACTGGATGAGAGTAATGGATCTCCTAGAGCTATAGTACAGAAGTCTGTGAGCCAAACAGTTGGGTGCTGTTTCTCAGTGGTGGTACTTTAAAAAATAATAAAAGCCATCTATTGACTATTCCTTTATACATTTGAGCTGGTTGAATAGGTTTGCATTGCCATGAATTTACAGTGCTCTCCCCTCTTCTTTTATTTGGGGATGGTTGTTGATGGACAAATGTGTCTCACAGTTAGAATCCATCAATTTTTTTGGTATAAGTAGCCCTTATTTTTCTATTTGTTTGGTTAGTTTTTGTTGTGTTTTGCTTTGCTTTAATTTACTGTGTTATGCTGGAATAAAACCCAGGGTCTTGGGTATGTTAGGCAAATCCTGAACTTCTGTATAATAGCCTTAAGGTTTTCATTTTGAGACTATCTTGCTGTGTATAGCCCAGCCTGGTCTCTGCCTCTCAGGTGCTGTCATTATAGGAGTGTACACAACTCCTGGCTATTATGTTTAGAGAAAAGGTTTCTTTTGGTGTTTGAGACTTTTATATTCTGTAGCCCAGGTAGGCCTTATTCTTTCAACAATTCTTCTGCCTTTGCCTCAGGAGTACCTCAAGCATCGATATGTATGTCTATACCTAGATACTGTTGGAAACACGCTGATGTATTCATTCTCTTCTGAGACTTTGAGACTTTGTATGTGAATATAAATTTGGTAAACACCCCCCCCCACTTTAATCTATTCTACACCAGGTACCCCTAATTCCACTCTCCTTATCTCTCCATATCCTCCCACCACCCTTGCAAACTCCCTCCAAAAGAAAACCAAAAAAACATACAAAAATCTTGTCATAGAAGCTGTGGTGAGTTACACAGTATACCCTTTTGCCCAAACAGTTTATTTACAAATGTTCATTGAACTGAGTCATTGGTTTGGTTTGAGGCCTCTGGCTTCTGCTACACTATCAATATTGGGTTCTCATTGACCTGTGTCATTGCCTGCAACTTTAGTTTTACAGGATTGGCCCCCAGCTATTCATAGATGGGGCAAATAGATGTTGGGGTGAGGTAACTTAAAGCCCTGGTTCTGGGTCTGGATGGTAGCTGAGTTGGTCAGCTGACCAGCTCTCCTGGGCCTGTGCCACCGGGGTCAGCTCTCCCACCCCTATGCCACTGAGAGGCCAGGGAAGAGCAGGGCCAGCTCATCCTCTCTCACCCTCTTAGAGCCAGCTCTCCCACCGATGCCAATTGAGGGGCATGGAGCTCATGAGGTGAAGTGTGGGTCTACCCTGCTGAGTAGTGTAGCGGTCAATTTCTTCTGGGCCTACACCACCATAGATGCGGGGTGGGGCCATCCCTCCTGAATACTGTAGTTTTCGGGGTGCAGGGCCAGCTCTTCCATATCCATGCCACCAAGGACAGTTCTCCTGCACTGCCTACATTTGGGATGAGCACAGCTCTGCACAGTCCTTGGACATCAACATTGCCCTAGATGGTGGCCCAACCAGGGACATATGCTTGGTCTTTGGTGGTAGTAGACCTCTGTTGCTGCAGGGCCCCAGACTCAGACATGACCCTTAGCAGCAGCATGGGTCAGAACATCACCATGGCCTCAGCTCAGGCTACTCACAGGATGTTCCTCTCCACCCTCACACCTCCACGTCTGCCTCCCTTCATAGTACCACAAACCATTCCACTTCTCTTTCTCACCCCGCCCCCCATACTAGCTCATCCCTGTGGTTCCTGCTCACTGTTGGTAGTCACATCTGTTGGTAGTACAATGAATTAATCCTGCATAGAACAGAAGGTTTTATCATTTGTTTTATTTTGTACTTTGATGTATTGCCTGCATGTGAGTCTGGAACTGGAGTTACAGACAATTGTGAACTGTCATGTGAGTGCTGGGAATGGAACTCTGGTCCACAAGAAGAGCAAGCAGCCAGTGCTCTTCACCACTGAGCCAGCTCTCCAGTCCTACAATTTTAGTTTAATGCTATAAAACTTAACATTATAGATTTTACTGAGTTACAATAGAAAGATGGGAAAAATAAAAACATTTTCCTTATTTTTAAAGGATTAATATCTTTTCTGTGTCTTAGGTCTCTTTTATAATTTAATTTTATCCTGAATGACTGCCTAACAGTAAGAAATCTAATAAAACTGTACATTCCATCAAATTTCCATATATAAACTTGATTTTGTGTGTTTACAAAATTTTAAAGCCTATTTTCAGGTCTATATTAAAAATCACAAGTAGATAACCTTATTTTTTCTGTTTATGAATTCTGTCTCAGGGTTACATTTCTTCATTTCCCCTTCCTTTGCTTCACCCAGCCAAAACAATTGAAAAGGTAGACTTTGCTATGAAACAGTGTTCACTCGCACGTCACTGAAGTGGAGGCAGGATGTCAGTCATAAGACTAAATCACCAACCAAAGAGTACACATGGAGGGACCCATGGCTCCAGCTGCATATGTAGCAGAGGATGGCCTTGTTGGACATGAATGGGAGAAGAGGACCTGAGAGGGCTCGATGCCCCAGTATAGGGGAATGCTAGGACAAGAAAACAGAAGTGGGTGGGTTGGTGAGCAGGGGCAGGGAGGATGGGATAGGGGGTTTTTGGAGGGGAAACCAGGAAAGGAGATAACATTTGAAATGTAAATAAAGAAAATATCTAATAAAAAAAGAAATAATATTTTGATACAAAAAAATAAGAGATGGATGGATCTACAGTAATCACTTACTAAAAAGAAAACGCTTAATTGGCAGCATACTCTGATCAGAATTTAAGAGTTGAAAGAAACTGAGGGGCTGGTGAGAGATTTTGGATGAAGAAAGAGGTTGAATTTAACTGTGTTAAGCATGGTTTAAAACAAACAAAAACTGCTTGGATGTTCAGGCTAGAGTTATTGATACCCTGACGTGAGACAGTTTGATCATTGTATGTAGCCTGGCTGTCCTGGAAGTCAGCGCAGCCCTCCTGCTTTAGCCTTTTGAAGGCCTATGGGTATGTGCCAGCATAGCATGGTGTGGGTTCTCATCACCACCCCATGCCTCACTAGCTGCTTCTCTTGACCTCTTAGTCTCAGAAAATCCTCTGGGCTTCAGGTTCTCAAGTCTTTGTGACCACAGGCATGTGCCATATTTAGTGTTCCTTGAATTAATATTTTCCATTTTGTTCATCACTACTGACAAACTGTAAATTGATATAAACAACAATACTTATAAGAACAAATTTCTAAGTCCAGGCTAACTAAAGGAAAAATTGTCATTACCTGGACACAGTTCTTTCAAGTACAAGGTTGGTTCCATCCTTACAGACTTTTAAATAGGTATGCCCTTCTTTTATGTTGTTTCTCTGGAATCCATTGGTTATTTTTTTCTGAATTGAAAATAACTGATACAAGCAGCTTTCTCTTTTAACTTGCACAATTGTGGTAGAAAGCTAATTAGTACTATACTTATTAGTTTTTGCTTTAATTCTGTGCAGATTTGATTTTATCTTATCAATAATATTTTCATCAAGCTCAGCCTTTAATGTCTTAAAACTCCTAGCTGCCTTCTAAGAGGACATTAATAGGGGCTTGTTGATTGTCAATTATACGTTTGCTTTTTTTTTTTTTTTTTTTTTTTTTTTGATTTGGTTTGGTTTGGTTGGTTTTGGTCTCATCAGTCATTTTATTTTTTGTTTTGTTTTTTAGTTATAAAGTTTTAGGTTTTCCTATTAGAAAAGCATGTATTCATTTCTACAAGTTCAAAAATAGAAGAACACTTAAAGAGGAAGCAAACTCTCTCTGACCCTATGAATAAATAACACATACTATTTGCATGCATTTCTTGTGAGTCACTTCTTTAGGATTTTCATTCCTTCATACATAGTTCTAGAAAGCTGTAATTTGCAGTATGTGTCTGTAGTGCAATATAAATAGATGCAGTCTTTTAATTCAGGCCAAGTTTATATATACAGGGTTTATTATATAAAGAAAGAGTTGGATAGTAATTCTCCAGCTTGTTCTTTTTAAAGCTTTAATAAAGAATAGATCTCTAAGTCAGCTTAAACAAACTTACTAAATTGTTGTGTCTTTCTTTCTTTGTTTTTTTTAAAAGCCAGCTTTTCACACTATAGCCCTATAGCAGCATTCCTGTATCATCCTGCTTCTGCTTACTCATGCTGGAATTATAAGCATTCCCAGCTTTATTGCTTCGTCTATCTATTAATCATCTCCCCTTTGGTGGATGCTATGTTGGCAGTATTTTACTCTGATATAATGATTGCTTAACATAATATAATATTTGGTATATGTAAGTATTTATGTAGAAGAGCTTCTTTCTTTTTTTAAAATTTTTTTGAAGAGCTTCTTTCATAGGCAGTATATTAAATTTAAAAAGGCCTTTATCCGCTTGCTGTCCTTCTGTCTGTCTGTCTGTCTGTCTGTCAGTCTACTTTTAAAGATTTCGTGTGTGCTTGGTGCCCTCAAAGCCAGAAGAAGGTATTGGATCCTCTGCAACTGGAGTTATGGATATTTAAGAGCTACTATGTGGGTGCTATGAACCTAATCTAGGTTACTTGTCTTTAATTTTGTTCATGTTAGTAAGTCAACTGTATTTTTTTATGGGATCTCATTTTGGATGAACTGGGCTTAAGTTGGGGGGAAAAACTGACCTATTTGTTTTTCTAACATTTTAGTAGTTTGCTATACCAGGTAAATGTCCAGTCAGCTTTGAGTATTACTTTATTTTATTTATTTATTTCGGCTTTTCGAGACATGTTTCTCTATGTAGTTTCTCTATGTTGTCCTGGCTGTCTTGGAACTCTCTTGTAGACAAGACTGGCATTGGAACTCTGAGTGCTGGGATAAAGACTTGTGCCATTACTGCACAGAGATTTATTTTATTATAGTGTAAGTTAGAAATGTACCAGTGTTTCTTACTATTTATAAAATGATTCATCCTATCTGTATCAATTAGTAGTGTGATTTCTGTTAGAAATTAAAATTTTACTATTTACCCATGGGCCTATTAGTTTTTAGTTTCTTTGATGTTTTCTTTACTTTTGTGTAGTAAGAAGTTATAGCTTCATCCAAGAGAGATGAGTATCTGATAAGGCTAATCATCATATTTTCCCTCAAAATTGACAGTTATTCTCAAGTACTCTTCAGTGTAACCTTTAGAAGCACTTTGTCATATTATGTGTGTTGTTTTTAAACCATTATGATGTGATTTTGATGAGGAATTACATCAAGATGTGGATTAGTTTGTAGCTTTTCCAGTTTGACCTGCAAATAGTGATTTCAACATACTTTTAGCATGGAATTGTTAACTGTGGTTCCATAACTTAAAAAGAATTTCACAAAGCATGATTTGAATAGAAAGATCCATTTGTTCTCTGTCTGACTTCTTAGAGACTTTTTGTAGCATTTATTATAGGAATGTGTTATAAATCTATTTGCTTAGAAGTTTCTTTTTACTTACATAGTATTACATAGTTGTAAACAGTTATGCTATGCTTGTTTAGTTTCAAACTATATTTTTCTGCCAATACCAGGTGATATTAGTATGTAACTGTGATTAAATCCCATTTTTATTGGTCCCCTTTATAAATTGTGATACATTTTGCCATATCATAGTTGTTATTTTCCTTTACATAGGTGATAGTATTAGCTTTTAAATGAAAGATAGTTCAATATTCATGGTTTTAAACTTTGTATTATTATTATGAAAGGGCATGAGTATGCTGGCATGCACATGTCATGGTGTGTGTGTAGAGGTCAAAGGAAAACCTTATGGAGTTACCGTTTCCCCGTTATGCTCTGAAGACTGCGCTCAGGTCAGCAGGCTCTCAGGTCAGCAGGCTCTCACAGCAAGCAGGTTTACCTACAGAGCCATCCCATTGGTCTCAGGGGTATTTTAAAGCTGAAGCTGCATCTTATTTTACTTATTTTTCCTAAAATGTGTTATAAACAGTATTTAGATCAGCATTAAGTGTCTTAGCTGGAAAAAGACCAGGAGTTCTTTTACATCTCTCTTGTTTCTGAAACTTAATAATGCCAGTTCTATTTTTCTTGATAAGCAGAAATTTTTTGAAATCTATCCATGATTTTAGCAAAAAGTTAGTATTTTTCCTGTAGTGAATGGTATGTTTTTAAATTTCTTTTCTTGCAGGTCTTCAGAGTTCTATATTTTAGCTCTCAGTGCTGAATTACCTTCTCCCTTAAATTATTATAAACTTTTGCTGCTGTCGTGAAGATGTCTCGCAGTCCTGATGCAAAGGAAGACCCTGTGGAATGCCCTCTTTGCATGGAGCCCTTGGAAATAGATGATATTAACTTTTTCCCTTGCACCTGTGGCTACCAGATATGCCGATTTTGTTGGCATCGAATTCGCACTGATGAGAATGGGCTTTGTCCTGCATGTAGAAAGGTAAGTGCTTCAAACCCACTTTATTCTGCTTCATAGGTTTATACTGTCCAGTATGAACTGTATAATTTCTTCCCCGTGAGTATGAGTGATTGGTTTTAAAACAAACATCGTGTGATCTTTGAGAGCCAAGGCCAGATGTTGCCTTTGTTGTGTTAACTAGCTATTTGACATCTATAAAGTCAAAAAATCTCTCTAAGGAGATAGACACAATCTTGAAGTTTACTGATTGAGATGATTGGTAAAGAGCTAATGAGTTTGGACATGGTAATATGGAACTAGAAAGCCATGGTCAGTATTCATGTGTGGGGCGGCTGTGCTTTAGTGTTCTAGTACTAAATAAGAGAGCTGTTCACCAGGGTTAGGAAGCAGAGAGGGAGGGAGGGGCATTCTGGCACTCGGTTGACCTTTGCCCTTTTTTATTTAGTTCTGCACCCCAGTCCATGGGTGCACATTAGGATAGGCCTTCCCTCCTCACTCCTTTCTGGAGACACTGTTAGAGGCATGCCCAGGGGTCTATCAGATTGGCATTGAAAATTAATCATCACATCACCCCTGGGATCTTTACTTCATTTTAAGTAACTGCCTTTCATTTATTGCATTATTAGTAGTACTGATAACTGATTCTTTAGTACTTACTTGTGTGGGGCATATTTTAACTTTTTACTTCTACAGAAACCCTGTGGCTAAATGTGATTCTCATTTTACAAATGAGAAGGCTAGGTCAGAATGGTCATAAGGTTTTAGAGCAGGTTGGCTGGAATTGAAAGTCTGGCACTCTGATTCCATATTCTTGTTCCCCCAGTGACTCTGATTTTAGCTGTAGGAAGGAAAATACTTCGTGAGAAGAAAAAGACAAAAACATACAGTGATTGCTCGTATTTTTTGAGGGTACAATGATAATTGTTTTATAAGTATAATTTAATCTTTACATCAATTATTAGGATGATTTGTAATTTATATATAAGATTAGTGAGGTTAGGGACTGAGTTGTTTAAGGGCTTATGACCAGATAATAATAGAACTAAATTTGAACTCTCGAACTAGAGTCTGTGTTTCTTCCTATTAGACTAGGAATATACTTAAGAACAAAAATCAGGGCCAAAAAAGATATGGGCTGAAGATGTGGTTTAATAGGTCAAGTACCTACTATGCATTCCTGAGGACCAGAGTTGGATCCTTAGTATCCATGTAAAAGACAGGAATGTTTCTATGACCCTGCACCTGAGAGTTAGGGAAGGATCCTAGAGCTTGCTGGCCTGCGAGGATAGCAACTGGAGCTTCAGAGTCACTGAGATACTCTGCCCCAAAGATGCTTCCACACAGGTACACATACCTACACATACAAACAAGTATATATATAACTTAATATTTTAGCACATAGTAGGATGTCCTTAAATATTTGTTGATCATAATATATAAAAATCCATATTTTGTTGAAAGAATTACTTTGTTTGCCTTTTTAAATTTTTATTTTATTATTATTTTTTTTTCCTTGGGGTTTTTGAGACAGGGTTTCTCTGTATAGCCCTGGCTGTCCTGGAACTCACTTTGTGGACCAGGCTGGTCTCAAACTCAGAAATCTGCCTGCCTCAGCCTCCTGAGTGCTGGGATTAAAGGCATGCGCCACCATTGCCTAGCTGTTTGTCTTTTTTTATAGCATCTTAGTAACATAATTATCAAAGACTGTGCAAGGTGTTATGAGAGTACCAAGATTGAGTAGTTGGTTTTGTTGTTGAGACATTTGTGTGAAATGTGGTCTCTATTAAGCTTTAAAAAATAAGCTTTAGAACTTTTTTTTTTGGTTTTTTTTTTTTTTTTTGGTTTTTCGAGACAGGGTTTCTCTGTGTAGCCCTGGCTGTCCTGGAACTCACTCTGTAGACTAGGCTAGCTTCGAACTCAGAAATCCGCCTGCCTCTGCCTCCTGAGTGCTGGGATTAAAGGCGTGCGCCACCACACCTGGCTGCTTTAGAACTTTTAAGTTTTATTAAATAAAAATATAGTTTAAAGCAGTTGAAACTGTCAGAAGAAGGGAAACAAACAATCACACACCTGCTATTCAGAATTGGATATTTATCATTTATTCCGTTTTCTATTTATTTAATGCTGACTTTATCTTGTTTGTTTTATTTATAGCCATATCCAGAAGACCCAGCAGTTTACAAACCACTTTCCCAGGAAGAATTACAAAGGATAAAGAATGAGAAAAAACAGAAACAAAATGAGAGAAAACAGAAAATCTCAGAAAATCGAAAACATTTGGCTAGTGTACGTGTTGTACAAAAAAACCTTGTGTTTGTTGTAGGTCTGTCACAGCGCCTAGCAGACCCAGAAGTAAGTCCTCTTCTGCTTTCACTGTCAGTGCCATAGTCTTACTGTGTCTGCCTGTCTTATTTGAGAATAATAGTTAGCCCTGATAAATTCTAAGACTCTTCTGAAAATAATAAAGTTTTGGAGAAAGTATGAATAATAATAATAATAAATTTTTTTAATAATGTTTATAAACCAGTTTACAAAGCTAGGTGGTGGTGGTGCACTCATAATCTCAACATGTGGGAGGCAGAGGCAGGTAAATCTCTGTGAATTTGAGGCCAGCCTAGTCTACAGAGCGAGTTCCAGGACAGCCAGGACTACACAGAGAAACCCTGTCTCAAAACAACAAGAAAAATCCAATGACCAGTTGTGATCTTAGGCGTGTCTTAATCTTCCTGTGTTTCAGTTTCCTCATGAACTGAAAATCCTTGAACTAAAAATCCTTTCAGTGATGGTAGCTTTTGACATGGTAATGATCCTGTCACCCTTAAGGCTAATATGAGTTGTGACTAGGTTTAGGTTTTTTTGTTTTTTGTTTTGTTTTCCCTTTTTCCCTTTCCTGTGGCTGTTTTGACCAATTAATTGAAGACAAAGTTATTTGACCCTAATAGGAAATCTTAACCAGCTGTCCAAGTTGGGGTGTGTATGTGTGTCTCAGTGTATGTGTGAAGTCAGAAGAGGAGTTTGCAGGACTCAGTTCTTTCCTTCCATTGTGTGGTTCTGGGGTCAAACTCAGGTCAGCAGGTCCAAGAGTGAGTGCCTTTAGTAGCTGAGCTAGCTTAGTGCTCCCCAAGTAGTTAACTCTTGTTCATTCAGATCTACTGTTCTGTATTATCATTCTTTACTTTAGTCATTCTAAGCAAATTTTAGGGAAAGAAGGAGAATTTGATTAAGTGAAACAAGAGACTAAGTCCTTTGTGGTTCAGTCCCTGCTTGGTGACTCCTAACCTTTCTTTCCTCCTTCAGTTAGGCTAATCAAAGTTACTCTGAGCTCATGCTTTCTTGTAGGCTTTAAATATTCATCTGTTAATTTTTAATTCCACTATACCCTGAAAGGCTTATAAGATTGTTGGGAAGGAAAATTGAAGCTTGTGTCAGCTATAATGTTTGCTTCAGTAGAAGAGAGCTGAATTTGGGGTCTTCTAATTGAGCCCTTAAATTGAGTTTGAGGTCCTGTTCCTCATGATGTTAAGGTTTAGCTCTGTAGTAGAGCACTCTCTTAGGCCGTTTCCAGCAGCTTCCTACTAAGTGTGGCACATACCTGGCTGGGTAGTGGGTGCACTTAACACAAGGGGTATCTTACTAAGTGTGGCACACACCTGGCTGGGTAGTGGGGGCACTTAACACAAGGGGTATCTTACTAAGTGTGGCACACACCTGGCTGGGTAGTGGGGGCACTTAACACAAGGGGTATCTTACTAAGTGTGGCACACACCTGGCTGGGTAGTGGGTGCACTTAACACAAGGGGTATTTTACTAAGTGTGGCACATACCTGGCTGGGTAGTGGAGTGCACTTAACACAAGGGCTATTTTACTAAGTGTGGCACACACCTGGCTGGGTAGTGGGGGCACTTAACACAAGGGGTATCTTACTAAGTGTGGCACACACCTGGCTGGGTAGTGGGTGCACTTAACACAAGGGGTATTTTACTAAGTGTGGCACACACCTGGCTGGGTAGTGGGGGCACTTAACACAAGGGGTATCTTACTAAGTGTGGCACATACCTGGCTGGGTAGTGGGTGCACTTAACACAAGGGCTATTTTACTAAGTGTGGCACACACCTGGCTGGGTAGTGGGTGCACTTAACACAAGGGGTATTTTGGTTTATAGTTTCTGTCTGAGGTTTTAGTCCACTGTTAGCTAGCTCCATTGCTATGGCCTAAGGCTAGATAGGTCATTCTGCCAGAAGCTCAGTATGACAGAGGGGGCTACTCATCTCATGCAGCGAGAAGGCAGAAAGATGGACACAGTAAGGCTGGGAACAAGATACCTTTCAAAGGTACACCTCAGATACCTACTTCATCTGCATGGGACTTCACATAGCCTGCACCGCCTCCCAGGCCATAGTTTTCATATCTACAAGCTGCAGACCAGGCCTTCAGTATATGATCTTCTGGGGGATAACTTCATATCTAACCATAACTGAACCTACTGTCTCCTTTTGTAAAGACTAGAAAAATACATATTCACTGATTGATGAGTTTGTATTAAGGCTTTAAAATTCCTCTGAATCAATAGAGAATCTTAAGGAGCTGTTATTTGGAACAGCCTCATGAGCGTTAGAACTGGATGCAACTCAGTAATTCCTAGGATCTGGATCAGCATGATGCCTCCAAGAGTAAGGGTGGTTGCTGTGGAAGCCTTATGACCTGACCTCAGTCCCTGGAGCCCATGTAGTTGTAGAAGGAGAGCATTAACTCTGCCAAGCTGTCCTCTGACCTCCACACATGTGCCACGGTACACATTCATTTTAAACAGTGCCTTAGTATAATATGCAATAGATTTATGAGACATAATGTCATTGCTTATGCCTGTTCTTTGTTTCTCTGTCCTTAAATATAATTTTGATCATTACTACCTCATAAAAATAACCTCTTAGTTACAATATAGTTGAATTCTATGAAGGTAATATCCCATAGATTACTAACACAAATATTAGAACATAATAATGCAAAACTTCAAAGTCTTAGTTCCTATAGAGTGCTTCAAAAAGAATAACTCTTAGATTTAAAAAAAAAAATCCTGTAATTTAGCTACAAAAAGGAGGTAGTTACATTAATTGGAAACTTTAAAAATTACCATTGTCTTTTTCATTTACAAGGGATGGTGGGTGTCCCCATTATAAGGCTAAAAATGATTGAAGCAGAGACAGTTTATGCCTTATTTCTTCTTCTTTTATAGGTTTTAAAACGACCAGAGTATTTTGGGAAGTTTGGTAAAATACATAAAGTTGTCATCAATAATAGCACATCCTATGCAGGCTCACAGGTAACGCATTACAGGGACTTCTTCCTTTCCTCTCTAGGTCTGGGCGTATCCTGGACTGTCAGAAGGAAAATTTGCTTTCTGCAGTCAGAAAGCTTGAGGGTCAAAGGAGTTAAACAGTATAGTAACCGTTCTTGGTGGGATGGGGGAATTTTTACATTTATTTGATCCCTCAGGACTTACAGTGAATTACTTGACAGAATGAGAGGGAAATAGAAAACAAAAATTAACTGTTGGGATTAAAGGGTGGTGGTGGGGAGTTAGTATGCTACCTGATCATTAGATAATGATTTATAATCAGAAAGAAGTTTAGATATTAAAAACTTAATAGAGCAACTTCATCATACTGGTATTAGTTAACATCTTGCCCAGATTGCATTTATTTTTTAGAGTATTTACTTTGATACAGTGTGTTTAAATTTTGAAGTTTCACTTTTAAACTTTTTTGTAACTTTGATAAGCCTGTCAAGCTACTTAAAAAAAAAATAGGGAGGAAAGAAAAACAAAACAAAACAAGGGAAGATACTACTTAAAAAAAAATGTGTGTTATAATCCACTTACAGCTTTTAATGAGCTAGAAAAAGAAACATATCAAAAACTACTACTTCTAGTTATTGATTGCCATGATCATGAACAACAGTAGTAGTAACAAAATACCCTTAGAATTTTGTAGGCAGGTTGTAAAATACAACTTTTTCAGTATTAATTTGAAACTAATAACAGTGGAATGGGATGTGTTTCACTTTAGGGTCCGAGTGCCAGTGCTTATGTAACGTATATCCGGTCAGAAGATGCTCTCAGAGCAATACAGTGTGTCAACAATGTGGTAGTAGATGGCAGGACACTAAAGGTAATACGTTTCTCTTGATTTTTTTTTTCCCTATCTTTTAAGAGGAAGGGATAAGATTGGGAAGCAGAGAAGTATCTGGCATTTAGACGGTAACTTTGAAGGCATATACTTTAAAGATTTGTCTTTTAGGTTTCCCTACTAACCTGTAATACACAAATTATTTAGTATAACTTAGTAGGGCCCTATTTTATTTACTGGGAATACACATTATTTAGGAGATAATCCTTTAAAAATTCGGTTTTTATGTTTTTCTTATTTTATGAAAATACAACTGTTCTCATCAGAAAAAGATAATAGTTCTGACTTGTTAGTTTGTGTTTGGGCAATTAATCCCAACCGATGTAAATGGAAGAGGGATGGCAGAGTTAGGAAAGGGAATCTCTCTTCTGTATTGACCAACTTAAATTTGGAACAGGTACCTAGAGAAGATTTGAATTTGTAAATTCTGGAAACCATATCTGTTTTCTTTAGATCTTCTAAGTAAACAAATGTCTACAGCATATCCACCAGTAATAGTTCAGCTTCCTAGTGCTCTTAGTCATGTTTTATTCTGTGTCTCGTTTTAGGTGAAATAAAAACATTAATCATGGAAATTCACATTGTGGTATCAATTCATATTTTGAGTCTTCTTTCTCCTGCTCCCTCTTCTTCCTACAGGCATCTTTAGGTACAACAAAGTACTGCAGTTATTTCTTAAAGAACATGCAGTGCCCAAAGCCTGACTGCATGTATCTTCATGAATTGGGAGATGAGGCAGCCAGCTTCACAAAAGAGGAAATGCAGGTAGTAAACACATTTGAATAACCAATTTAGTACAAAATGACGTTTCAAGTTAAAATTATGAAGACAAAGATTGGAGTTTTTGAAAACCCAATATTTCTTTAAAGTAGCATTTTTCCAGTGTATCTCATAAAATGTCTCTTCTGTGGACATGGTTACAATAAAATGAGTCTGTGGTCAGCTAAGTTAGAAAACTACCTTAGTAAATCAGCAGATTTATTTGCTGCAATATGTTCCAGAGGCTTTACTGTGCTAGCATGTGTTCAAAAGGGAACTTAGCTGACCACAGGAAACACTTCCAGGAGTCTACTTTTAGGAGAAGGTCAGTTGTATGAGGGCCAAGGAATTAAAGTAATTTATTTTGGGGGGATGTTTGTTTGTTTGTTTGTTTGTTTGTTTGTTTGTTTTTGACACAGGGTTTCCCTCTGTATCCTTGGCTGTCCTGGAAATCACTCTGTAGACCAGGCCATCTTGGAACTCACAGAGACCTTCCTGCCTCTGTTTCCTGAGTGCTGGGATTAAAGCCGCTATCGTGCCCAACTGTAGTTGTGTTGTTGTTGTTGTTGTTGCTGTTTCTTTTGTTTGTTTTGGTTTACTTCTGTTCTCTATAGAGTGTTCTAGAAAATAATAATCTGTCCAGTGATGCTGATATTATTTTCAAGCAGTGAGTCTCCTTTGAAAGTGTCCATAGAGTAGTCATTGTCCTATAAAAGGTGACTTGAAGGCTTAATATCCTATCTTCTTTTTTACGTTTCCTCTTCTCCTGTCTCCTTTTAATTTGTAGTATAAACATGCTTTTACAAGTAAAAAGGTTGACCATACGGCCTATTAAAATGAGGAGGATACCAAAGCACAATGCTGCGGTTCCCTTTTGTAGATGAGGACTTCAGATTGTTGCTGAATCTTTTGCTGGACTTTTGCAGAAATACTTCTCATTTAGAAGGTGGGGGGCATTCATTGCTACTTTTTATTCTAGGTCAATCTAGAAAATATATGAGCTCCTTTAAATGCAGATTGTAAACAGCATGAAGTTTTGTCTCTTTTGACTTGGAGTTAGTGCAGATTAAGTCCCATTATAGTAAACAACTTGATGATTCTTGACAGTATTGTCTGTGAAATTCAAAAACAGTGTTAAAAATAATGATACTCAATAGGGAAGACAACGTACATATTTTTCAGTTAGTACTTTAAAGCTTTGTTTTGTTTGTTTATGAGTGATTTTTTTCAAAATGAAATATTTTCTGAGTATGTGTGTGTGGTGTGTTTGGGTATATGAAGGTGCATGTACCTGTGGAAACTACACGGAGTGTCTGTCTGGACGGCTCCGAGTCTGTTTGGTTGATCTGACTGGCTGCCCAAGGAGTCCTTAGTATCCTGCTGTCTTCTCCAAACGCACTCTGGTTTGTTTATATACACAGAGTCCTGAACTCACTTCCTCATGTTCGCACAGCAGCACTGTGCCCACTGAGTCAGCTCCCTAGCTCCGGGATAACCTTGAATCTAGACAGTATTTCAAATTGGATTTTAAGGAGCATGTACTTAACACCCACATACTGTTACAAGGAAAATTTGTCTAAGGTTTTCTAAATCCAGATTGATCTCCATGTAAATTTGTCATTGAACAGTAGGAGAAAATGCATGTGGTGGGATTTTAACTGCCTGTATGAACTGCACCATAATCACTTATGAATCAGGCCGAGCCATAACTCCTGAAGTATTGATTACAGAAAGAGTTTTATAGGTGGTTCAAGGTTTAAAGATGAAAAATTCACCCCCACAATCTTAAAACATTCTTTTTATGTGAGTTTAAATTTTATTCTGATAGTTTCTTTGCTGATATATTTCTCAGTATGGAAAGAAAATTTGAGTAAGTTGTATCATGGCAAATCCCCAAAACCATCTTTCCCTGTTACTATATAGCCCAAAACTGAGTAACTTCCTTGGGTGGCCGAGTAAGAAGCAGCGCCCTGCGTGCTGTGACTGATGCAGGTGCTCAGATGATTCCATCCTCCCTCAGTGCTTGATTTATTCTCTTGTATTTTTATTTTGCCACAACTTATACTTAAGTCACAGTTTTCAAATCGTTAATATTCCCATAGTAAATGAAATGTCCTTTTAGCTAAGACACACAGGCAATGGTAAACAGTCACTCAGAAGGGGTTATATTGTCATTTACTTTTGTTTACAGCTTGCTTCTTCAATGAATCTTTGCCTGATTTCTCCTGTACTATTTGTGACATTGCTTTCTGATAGGAAGGTACCCCAACCTCACTGACAGGTGTTTACATTTGTGTATACATCAAGTACTAGTAAGTTTTCTGCAAAGGCCAGTCTCATAAAATATCTTAAGATTTCTAGGCAGTTGTAGCCTGTCACTGTCTTCCACTATCCCTATTGTAACACTTTACTCTGACATTGTAGCAAAATAGCATGTGGACACACAGTGTATAAAAGAGTAACTAGGTTGTACCCAGTGAAGCATTGTTTCTAAAACAAGAGACTGGCTGTAAACTGCTCAGTCCTGGTTTAGAGTTAAGACATGAATTTTTTATTTTGTTGTTGGTAGGGAAAAAGTAAATAATAAAAACAAATTAATGGCATTTTTACCTGGTGTCAAGATGAAGGAAAATGTAAGAAAATTGTGGATTCATTATACTATTGATCTCTAAGTATAGCCATCTATTGATGAATTTCGTTTAATCATAGCTGGTCTAGTATCCTTCTACTTGCTCTGACAAACAGCATGACCAAAAGCAACTTATGGGAGGAAAGGAGTTTGTTTTTTTTTTTTTTTTTCAGCTTATAAGTTTTATTTAGTTCGTCTTTGAGGGAAGTCAGGGCAAGAACCCATGGAGTAATGCTACTTTCTTTCCTACTGACCTGCTTATATATACATAGCTAGTTTTCTTTTATAGCCTAGGAATAGTACTGTCCATAGTGGGCTGGGTCAGCCTCTCCTACACCGGTTAACAAGCAAGGGAATCCCCATAAACATGTCCACAGGCCAATGTAATCTGGACAGTCCCTCAGTTTGCATTTCCTTCTTAGGAGATTTTAGGTTGTGTCAAGTTGACAGTTAAAGCTAACTGGGGCATCAGAAAACTTAACTCAGTTGTAAGAAAGAAACTGGAAGTAGTTTTAAATTTGTATTATATTTATTCATTTATGTGTATATGAGTGCACACACATGCACTTGGCATACCACATATGTGGCAGTGGGAGGATAGCTTGTAGGAGTTGGTTCTCTCCAACCATACATACATGTTTTCCAGGAATCAGATTCAGGTTGTCAGGTTTGCCAACAAGATCCTTTACCCACTGAGCTATCTCAAGACCTTCTGATGCATTGATATGTGAAATTGTTCTTTTCATGGGGTGCTGAAAGAATGTTTTGGCCTATGGAATATCTGTAGTTTACCTTGACTGCAATAACTTGTTGTTGTTAAAGTTTGGTAGCATCATCTTCATGTTTCTTTCTTTTGACTCTGAAAAAAACTAATATTCCATTTATGGTACTTTTAATAATTCAGAAAGGAACCAAGTATTTCATACCAGACTTTTTTTTTTTTAATCCTACTGCAGTCTTATTTTCTTCTTTCATTAGGCGGGTAAGCACCAAGAATATGAACAGAAGCTCCTCCAAGAATTATATAAATTAAATCCCAATTTTCTTCAACTATCTACGGGTTCAGTTGATAAGAATAAGAACAAAGTGACACCATTACAAAGGTATGATACGTAAGTACTGATTAAATATTGATACTCAGATGACCTTCTTCCTGTTTGTCATTTTTTTCATTGTGTTTGTTTTTTTAGGCAAAATTCATAACAAGATCCATCATTTATGTAGAAATGTCAGATCATAGTTTCTGAGTGTGATTTTTATTTGATTTTATTTTGAGACAGGGTCTTAAAGTAGCCCTCATTTGGCCTGGAACTCACTGTATAGACCAGGCTGGCATTGAACCCAGAGAGATCCTCCTTCCTCTGCCTTCTGAGTTCTGGGATTAAAGGCATAAACCACAAGGCATGGCTAAGTTGAGTCTCTCTTGCTCATTGCTTCCTGTTAACACTTCATTTTCTTTGATGCCTTCACTTTTGGCTCTTATATCTATACAGACTACCCTAAGCCCAGGACACCTTTCACGTAGAAAGGAAATCAGAGATCTGGGTGTAGTGCTCATGTCTCTAATTCTAGCAGGCTAATTCGGGAGGGTTACAGGTTTGAGGTCACAGACTGGGCTACATAGCAAGTTCTTGGCCTTCTCAGGTGTGTATAAAATATGAACCCTGTGTTAGTTAGGGCAAAAGTAAACCAAGGAGACTTAGATACTGAACATTCTTGCCATCCAATTTAAGCTTTCTCCCTGACCTAATAAAGGAGAAAACATGTTATAAAAGAGAAAGTGGTAATTATCCAAAGTGTGTCTGTTTCCGTTGCAAGTATGCATGGCTGTTTAGTCTTGGGAAGCAATGATGTATCCGTGAGGAGAATATTAAATAGAATCTTACCCCTGGGAACAAGTAACCTTCCTGTGTTCTACGTCTAACATTGTTTTGGGTGGTAGATACTGGATGAGTGTTAAAACAGATTTATAATTTTTAATACAATGTCTCATGCTGATTTAGTGATCTTCATTTCTTAAACTGTACTTTGGTATAGGTTGTCAGGAAATTATATAGCTAAATAATAATTTTGGAATTTTACTGTGTCCTAAATATTCTTTAAGTGATGTTTTAATGTTCTGCTTTAAATAGTAGAGTCTGTAATCTAGTAAAATAACCAGCTTTCAAATGTATCAATAAGAATTACACAGATTATTGTTAGAATCTTTTCTTCAAACATATTCTTATGTTTAGAATTTAAAAGCAGATGTCTTTGCCTTTTGATGCTGAATATTATTTAAATATTTCCAACTATTTAAATGTGAATGTTTATTTTTATACACTTATACATAATGGATATATTTATATAGATATATAAGTAGAATTCAGCATAAAACATAAAGTTACTATATTTAACAATGTGAGTTTTATTTACCTTGAAATTAGGAATAGGAGCTAAATCCAACCATATTTTTTGGTTTGAACAAGCTGACCATGTCCTTTGATAATTTGTACTACTATTTCTTGATGATGAACCATGTGCTATTGCTCATGACCTACAGCGTCTGGGATGCTTAATAAGGAAATGAGATTGTTGTAGTAAACATTTCTGATATACTCAGCATTTCTATACTCAATCATCATTCTTATTAAAAATAGTTTTCTGTATGGGATTACATTGCTTTGAAATGATGGAGTCCAAGTGCTGAGAACAGAAAACAAGGAAGCCTTGCAGCTGTAATGCATAAGGATGGGTATTGGAGGCTTTCATTATCTGTGCCACAACTGAAGATTATAAAAGGAAGGATGCCTGCTGAGTTACTGTGCTTCGCACACTGAGTAGGCCTGGTGATAAGAGTCACAGTGTATCACAGTGGGATAAGAGTCACTGTGATCATGGCTTGACGTGGCTCACACAGTCCTTGTAGGGAAATGAAGATGTGAAGTTCAGACTGAAACAAAGGGAAGATGTAAATAAAATTTTAATGTGCTTCTTTTATCTTCATGCTCCTGTGTGTCAGATACTGTCGTTATTACTGCAGATAAGAAAACTAACTTTGAGTTAATTGCTAATAAGTATTCCACCCAAATGTGCTGTACAAAAAAGATTCTAACCCAAATCCTTGTCATTTTAAAGACTAGACTCATCTCACTTTGCCTTCATTTAACAGGTTTACACTATGCCAAAAATTTAAAGGAGAAATTCCTAGAAAAGAGTTTAATGTCAGTCACATTAGTTTTATTAAGTGAAACCATGTCATAACCATATGTATTTTGACCAAAAATCTCTTGAGTTATAGCTTCTAAAGAATTCATAGTGTTTTAAGCTTCCTTTGACCACAAATAGAGGGCGCTAGTATATCTAGTAAAGGTTTTTGAAAGGAAAACTTTTATAGGGAATCTACCAGTTTTTATTGGAGAGAAAGTGTATATTGTTGCCATCACCACCACCATAGTTGCTGTTACCTTTTTTGTGGTTGCTTTGGAACAAATCCAGGGCCTTATCTGTGCTAGGCAAACACTTCACTACTTACCTTTTTCTTACTGAAAATTAGGTGTGCTCTCCTAGACAGGAGACATCTGAATGCCTTACTAATAGAGTGGGAGGAATTAGTGCATTTCTCCTGTTCTCTGAATTCCATGGCATTACTTGGTACTTCTAAAACTTAAGAAAAAAAGGTGTAGTTTGTCAAAAATGTACAAGATGCTCTCAAGCAAAGCTTGTTAAAGCGTAAATAGGTATTGAGATACCTGTGAACTCTGAAATTGTATGCAAAAATTTATGTGTCCAGTATTTTTATATGGAGGCTTTGCTGTGCTGCCAGCAGAGGGCTAGAGGTAAGTGATAGAGAACAGGGACTCTCAGTGTATGCACAGCAGCCACAAAAGTGTTTTGCGTTTTATGGGTCTCCTGAAAGACTTTCTTCTTTTACTACACACAAATGACTTATAATCTCCATTTTTATTTTTGCATAAAACCCAGAATTATTTATTAATTAAATGGGTGACAGTCTGCTTAGCTTGGCTACTTGATATTAAAATTGGCCAGGGGTTTGGTTTTCTGTTTGGGATTCTGTCTTTTAGTTTCTGTTAGTGTCTGACCTGTTCTGACTTATATGTAGTTACTACACATATGCATAAATGGTGGAGAGCCACTAAGTGACTTAGGGGATCTTACCCCTCTTAAGTTCACTGGATTTATTAGAAAGTTAGACAAAATTGTAGGTAATTGCTCCCACCTCCACTTCAAAGTAACTATTTCCAGACACTCCGTGGTAAAAGTGAGGCTGTTTATTTTGATCTTGCAAGGTGGGACAAAAACTCAAAGTAATAGGCAGGCTAATTAGCCACTCCAATTAGAAACAAAATGGACGTGGTCCTCCTCCTCAACATCCTCCTCCTTCTCCCCCTTTACCTCTTCTTCCTCTCCTCTTCCTCTTGTTTTTTGTTTGGAGGCAGGGTTTTAGACATGGTCTCTTCTCTGTGTAGTTCTGGCTGTCCTGGATCTCACTGTGTAGGTCAGACTGGCCTCAAACACAGAGATCCGCCTGTCTCTGCCTCCTCAGTGCTTTTGCCACCACTTCCTGGCAAAATGATCATTCTTATATCCCCAGTGAGGGTGCCTTCCCTTTCCTCATCATATGCTGAATATTCAGGGACATTTCTTTATGTTGTCTGATTTTTATTACCCACTCCCTTCAATGCATATGCTTTGTTTTATGACCTGTATTTTTCCATCCAGATATTAAACCTTAGGTTTTAGTGAAAGGTAACTAAAGTCCTAGACAAACAGGCACATACTGTTTGGACAGGGAACCCCTGCTTATATACACCCTGATCCCATTTGAGGTACTTTTATATTAAAAAAAAAAATACCACTGTATTCTTGTTTCTCAATGAATAATGTAGGCATAAATTTTTTGCAACCTACTTTTAATAAACGTTCAACCTCTCCTCTTGCCTACCACTCACCAGAGGTAGTAGAAGAGAAAAGTTACTAGGAATTGGGGGAAAGTAGACCTTTTTTAGTAATAGTTCCTTGGGGGTGAGCTTGAGCTTCTTTGGCAGCAGTTCAGCCCCGTTTCAAACACCAAATATGACTCAACAGCTGCAGACCAGCCCTCTCAGCAGGCAGACACCAGGCATGAACCAGCAGCTGCAGTTCAATCCTGAAGAAACTGCAAGGCTCGCCAACTGGCCCGAGACAAGGCCGTTGAAGCAGCAAGCTGCCACAGGAACTTTGCAAGCAGTTCTTTGACGAGTTTCGCTCTAGAGTTTTCTCTCTGGTGTCACCACTAGTGGAGATCAACCATGCTATGTAAGGTAAACCTATATATGCATGCCATAAGTGAAGAAGAGCAGGTAGAACAAACCAATGCTCTCTGCTTGTCTCCCACTGTCTGTAGGGTCATATTTATACTCTGTCATCCTGGATCCTTTCACCTGTGTGCTCCAGCAAAACATCATTTAACATAGCTGACTTTCCAAACAAACCAGAAGTTTCTACTTGAGAGTAAAGAGAGGAATGGTTGAAGATAGGGCACTGAGGGAATGGGAAATGGCTCAGCAGATACTTGTTACAAAAGCATGAAGAACAGAGTTCAAACCTTAGGCACACCTGTAACCGTAGTGCTGGGGGTTGGGGAGGAGATACTTAATTACTAGTAAACAGCTCTGCATTTTATGCAAAAACAAAAATAGAGATTGTAAATCACTTGTCCACAGTAGAAGAGAAAGTCTTTCCTACACAGCAGCCTCTCTTGTGATTCATTAAGAGAGGCGCAGAGTGATGAAATAGGTGATAAGCAGGTCACACGAGTTCCTTCTTTGACTTCCATGTGTGCACGTGGGAGCAGACACAAAAGTATATATACCACACATAAATACAGAAATAATAAGTTGTTTTTTTTTAAAGATAAGGTTCTTCAGGTCCTTATTTTCTAGAAGAGAAGGTACATCAAAAAAAAGTGTATAAGTCAACTTAAATACATCTTTTTGAAAGTTAAACTTCATTACAAAGATACAAGATTTAAATAAATAAATAAATAAATAAATAAATAAATAAAGGCAGGCTTTACCTGCTGTGTAGGAAGGCTTGTCACATCTTTCAATGTCTTTCAAGTTCAGAATTAAGAATAATTCTTAGCCAGGCAAAGTGGCACACACCTATAATCCCAGCACTTGGGAGGCAGACTGGTGGGTCTTTGTGAGTTCAAGACCAGCTTGGAAAGCCAAGATTATGTAAGAGAGAGACCCTGTCTGAAAGAAGGGAAAGGAAAGGAAAGGAAAGGAAAGGAAAGGAAAGGAAAGGAAAGGAAAGGAAAGGAAATTTTGGAAAGGAAAGGAAATTTTGGAAAGGAAAGGAAAGGAAAAAGAAATTATTTGTGCTTGCCTGTTGTTATTAAGGCATTTACTTTCGTTTTATGTTAAGTAGCTCTAGAGATTATGAGAAGACCAATTAGAGCATTTGCCCGGCTATAAACACTCCAGGTTTGCTAAGGCATTTATTTTCTTGCATGTAAAGAGCTAATTGTGCCACTTAAAAGTTGGCAATATTTTAATAGCATAGTAGTAGGTTAAATATTGATGTGTATTGAAGCCTATACAAAATTAAAATGTATTCTATAATGCAAGTTTTGCATGTCATTAATTTTAAATATATCATTTGTGATATCAAACATTTAAATGTCTCCCAAGTTTTTTTTAAGACTTTGGTAAACATGAAAAAATTAAAATAAATTTAAGTAAATTTATCTGAAAAAGAAAATATATTCATTTAGTATCAGTATATGTACATTTATATATACAGCAACATGCCATTGAAATTTGGAATTGCTCATTTTATTGGCATTTTTATTTATTTAAATTTATGTTCAGAGCATAACTAAAATAAACTATGACTGTTTTGAATTACAAACAAGGGAACGAGACCTTCAATTTTTTTTCTCTCCCAATTTCAGTCCCCTTTGTGAATTTTTCTTTGGTCCTTCTACAGTATGATTGTCTTATGTTAAAAAAATTTTTTTAAGCCCCCACATGAAACTATTTTTTGGTTGGTTGACGTTGTCACTAAGAAAGAAAGGGATGTGAAAATCTAAGCATTGACTTTTGGGACATGTTAGGAGAGCAAAATTTGTCTATTTTAAGATTGCAGCAGAAGCCAGTTATGTGACTTACACTGCTTGTCTACAGATAGTTTTGAGTTTTGGATTCTGTATCTTTAAAATAAAATACTGAAATTTGACTTTGACTCCTTACAGTTGTAAAATCTAGTAACTTGAGAGACTTGGTAGATTTGATCCTTTTTCACTGTGTCCCGTTTTTCTATTCCCTCTGTTGTTGGATCATCAGTAACCAGGCATCCTAGTTTGCCTTCTGATGCTTGGATCAACACTGGGAGTAGAATTTACAGCTTGAAGAAAGGGTTGACTTCTGCTTTTGACTTCCCATCTGTCATGACCACAGAAAAATGCTGTTCATAGCTTACTTAGCTTGCTATTTTATACAACCTGAGACCATCCACCCAGGAGTGGTACCATTTACAATGGGCTGGGCCCTCCCACATCATTAATCAAAAAAAAAAAAAAAATGCTCTATAGACTTTCTACAGGCCAGTCTGATGGAGGCATTTTTTCAGCTGAGATTCCTCTTCCTAATGACCCTGGCTTGTGTCAAATTGACAGAAGGCTGACTGGCATGCCAGGTGTTTGAATTTATACTAATAGAGCCAGAATCTCTATAGATAATGATGGGATATGCTTTATGCTCTGAATAGAGTAGACACACACTTAAATATTTAGCTTTTGAAGAGGACCCCAGCACTTGATTTCAACTTAAATTTCAAATGAACTTTGGATTAATTTAAAGATATTTATTCTTAGAAAGAAATGTTAGCAAAACCTTTTATGAAAATGTGTTTATAAAGTTTATAGGGGCTTATACATACTTTTTCTGGATATTATATTTATTTGTATGTATTTGTACATATGAATATCCATATTGTAGAAAGAGAGAACTGACTCCAGCAAGTTCTCATTTGTCATCCATGTGCTTGCATACAGGCACACACACACAAATAAATGTTAAAAATGTTGAATATTGCTTATTTTCCGGAGGTTTCTTCTTCTGGCCTTTGTCTTCCTTTTTTGTCCTTTATTATTTCAAACCATATTTTTGTTTGTTTGTTTGAACTAATTCATTCCCTATTATATGAAGTCATTTGACCTGTGCTATTCATACCTTTAATACTCTTTTTTTCCCTTCCAATTCTCCTCTTAGTGTATACACTTTTAAAATATTTTTTGTAAACAGTTTGATAACTGATCCTAGTAGACCATTTAGCAAAGTCTAGTGTATCTAGCAGCATCTCTGAAGAAGATCCACTTGGGATTCAGATTGGATATTTGCCCTTAAATTTGCTTAGAGCAGTTAATTGTGGTACTTGTTTGTAAAGTGACTAGGCAGGGAATAAAGTAATTTTAAAGCTCTGTAATCTTAATTTGCTTCCTTATTTCTTTGGACTCATCTGGATAATACTTTTGTTTGTGTTCTGAACTAAGTGGAATTAGTTATGGAAGTTATGTCGTTAGGTTAGTGTTATAGTAGGAATTTTTATTTTGTCTTTGAATGAGACACATTAAATGGACTTTAATTTATAATTTCTGTCTTAACCATTGTACTATATTTTCTCTATATGAAGATAAATGTTAATATTTTGTCAGAAAAATCTTTTTATTAAAATATATATTGTTTATCTTGCTTGTGTATGTGTAATATGCACCCTCGCATTCTGTTCTAGAGACAGGATTAGTAAACATAGAAATACTAAAAGAAATGTATGGATTCTAAAAGCCTATAGAGAGAGCATTTCCATACCTTTTATCCTCTGTCAGACAGAAAAATACATTAATTACTCCTTCAAAAACTATAATGGATGTTTTTATTGCATGCACAAAACTAAATGATAGATAGATTTGCTACTAATTGGAGTAGTGTCTGGTGTAGTCTTTGCAGTACTGGGGATGGCGCACAGGCCTTTTCACATACTAAGCAAGTGTTGTCCTATCAAGCCATATGCCCAGCCTGCCATCAGATCAGTTTTAAACAGCTCTTGTCCTTTCTCCTCCCCATGAGTCATTTATTTCAGCCATAGTTTTGGAAACTATAATTAGAATGTGAGTTTCTCCTGGAGTAGAGAAGGTTGAGACTTTCCCTTCTGTTTTTGAACCCTTCACTTCTTACATAAGTTCTTGCATTATAGTATCTCAAAAACATGAAGATGACAAAGTGTTTCTTTTTACTTTGGGGAGATTTTTGGTTTTGTTTTTAAATTATTCTAGAATGATTTACTCTTCCTTTTACTTAGTTTGTTTTCTTTTGCAGCCCCATTGACAAACCTTCAGATTCTCTCAGTATAGGGAATGGTGATAATTCCCAACAGGTAAGATTTTGATAAGTCTTTTCATGAAAGTTATACCCTAAAAGCAAAGTGCTCTAAGCAAGCAAATTTTCCAAATTGAAAAATTCTTTAAATACTGATTCAGTTTAAAAACACCTTGATGGAGTGCTTTGTTAAATGTATTATAGTTAGCCTCTTTTCTATATACAATGTATATACAATGTATATAGAAATGTGTATAAGTTAAGGTAGTCCCTTTTTTTTTTCTTTTTTCTTTTTTTAGAATTATTTATTTTACGTACTTGAGTACATTGTAGCTGTCTTCAGACACACCAGAAAAAGGCATCAGATCCCATTACAGATGGCTATAAGCCAGCATGTGGTTTCTGGGAATTGAACTCAGGACCTCTGCATGAACAGTCAGTGCTCTTAACTGCTGAGCCACCTCTCCAGCCTCCAAATCAGAATTCCATTGATAACCACATAGTGGTGCACGGTATCATACTGCACCAGTATCTGTCAAGTTAAGTTCCAGGTTGTTCTGGTCCCATAAAAATGGTTCCAGCTACCTTGCCTTCTGAGTTCTTGCTTTGGAGTTATTTTGTGGATATATTCATAACCAACAACTCTCAAGTGGAGTTCAGGTGACAGCTTGTGGGATTCAGATCTCTTCCCACCTGAGTCTGGGGAATCAAACTCAGGATGGAAGGCAAATATTTTTACCTGCTGAAGAATCTTTCTGGCCCCATGCACCTTAATTTTTTAGTCTATTATTTACAGTGGGGTCACTCGACCTGGAGCTTACGATGGCTAGCCTTGCTAGCCAGCTAGATAACCCCTTGGCGTTTAGCATGTCTGGTCCTCCCCAGCACTGGGTTATAGACCTGTGCCTCCACACATGTGAGTACTGCAGACTCAGGTTCTCATGTGCGGAAGGCACTTTATCTACAGAGTCATCTCCCTGGGCCTCCACACATCTTTTTATATTGATAACAAATATATATTTCTAATCTCTTGTATAAAAAGCGGACAATTTTCTACAGTGTAGATAAAACTGATAGAACTAAAATATAATATTTTTCTAAACTGTTTACTCAAAAATTCTATAAAATAACTTAAAATTCTATGCCTTTCTATCTTTTGAGTTGACATTAATTTTTTTTTTTTTTAATGAGCTAAAAATAGTTGGGGCTAGAGAGATGACTCAGCAGTTAAAAGCACTTGTTGCTTTTGCAGAGGACCCAGGTTCAATACCTAGTACTATGTGGTGGCTCAGGATCATTCTACCATTAGTTCCAGAGGATCCAATACTCTTTTGACCTCTGTGAACTCCAGACGCACATGTGGTGCATATACTTACACACATGCAAAACATTCATACACATAAAATAATATAAATCTTAAAACATTTTTTTGGTTAAATAAAACAAGTTAAAAGTAGTTACAAAGATGTAAATTTTAGCAGCTAATCAGTGTTGGTCTCTCTCTCTTTCTTTAATTTTTAGATGGTCTTATTTACCAGCTGGCTTTGTATTTGCTATGCATTGATGCTGGCCTTGAGATCCTGATTCTCTTGCTTCCACCTCTCAAGGGCTGGGCTTACATACATGTATAACCATGCCCAACAGGTTTTTTTCAGCCAAAGTATTATATTTTCAGATATATCTAAGGACACACAATATTTGGTACCCATCATCATACTTTAGTCACATCATATTTTGATACCAGATTTAGAAAATTCTATTTTAGAAAATACTTAGGCTCTTCAGCAGTTAGAAACTTTACTTTTCTTTTTGAAATATAATATATCTATTTCTGTTGCTATCACCAAGTTGTATCTTAATGTATTATACTTTTCATAGATAAAAGTAAGGCTCATAAGGCCTCAATTTTTACCCCAGGTACTCACATAAAAGCTGAGTACAGCTGCATACGTCTATAAACCTACCATTAATAGGCTAGGGGCAGGAGGATTCAGCCAAGCTGCCTAGATGATCTCCAGGTTTAGTAAGAGACCATGTCTCAGAAACTAAAGTGGAGCATGTATAGGAAGGTGCCCAGTACACATTTCTGGCCTTTTATGACCTTACATACATGTCTGTGTACTCATATGAACACATACAAACACACCAAAAAAAAAAAAAAACAAAATAAAACACAAAGAAGCTTATAAACTTTGAACTGAAATGTTTTTGCTGTGGCAAAAATCATTTTGTTGTTGTTTTGTTTTTTTGTTTGTTTGTTTGTTCTTGTTTGGTTTTGGTGTAGTGCTGGGAATTGAGCCTAAGTGTTTTATGTATATTAGGCAAGTATGCAGTTATATTCTGAACACAATGACAAGAATTTAAATATCTTTTTTCTCTTGACTTTCTATTAATACTATTGAGTTGATCAAAACAGCATATATTGGAGTTAACCTAAAATCATGTTTCATGTATTCCTCTGTGAATGTTGGTGACATTAAATACATTTTCAGTAATTGTAGCCATGCTTTTTGTTTTCCCAAGACATTTTGTATAAGTAGTGCACAAATAGAGGAGGAGAAGTATATTATTGTCCCTTAGAATACACATACATAGGTGCCTCAGAATCACATACAAATTTGTCCTTATTATAAGCACAGGGTTTTCTTTTTTGCTTTTTGTTTGTTTGGTTAATTGTTATTTTTTGTTTTTGATGCTGGGAATTGAATATAGGGTGTTATTTGTGGCTATACTCCCAGCCTTCAGAATTATTTTTTAATGATTGTCTGAGAAAACCTTGATTAGATCTTCTTTTATTTTGGTTAAAAACTCAAATACTTAAAATCATCTTACTTGCAGAAAATGATAGTCGTTGGAGTCAGTCAGCCTTACTATCAGTGTGAGCATTCCTGATCATTTGTCTTTGCCCCAAGGGTTTCTTCTTGAGCACCACTCACTGTATACTGAGATCCCAGACGGCAAGAATTGGGAGGCAGGGTTGGGGAGTTGGAAATGACTAGAAATACAATTGTAAAAGACTATGAGACCAGCTTCGTCTTTGCAGATACACATTTCTTAAGTACATCTGTAAGTTATTGAACTGTTTGCTTTTCTGAAATTCCATACTTTGATTTAAGAAGTCAGTTGCTCTCGTTTAAAGACCACTATTTGAAACCATTTGTTTGCAAATGTTTTAAATTGTGGTTTATTAAGATATAAACTTATATCAAATTCTTCCTTTTTTTTTTTAATTTAGATATCTAACAGTGATACGCCTTCACCACCACCTGGTTTATCAAAATCCAATCCTGTCATCCCCATCAGTTCATCCAATCACAGTGCAAGGTCTCCTTTTGAAGGGGCAGTAACAGAGTCACAGTCATTATTCTCAGACAATTTTCGCCACCCCAACCCTATACCAAGTGGGCTTCCTCCTTTTCCCAGCTCTCCACAGACCCCCAGTGACTGGCCTACAGCTCCAGAGCCACAGAGTCTCTTCACATCAGGTATGCAACAGCAATCAGACTCTTAGAAATTGACAGGCATGTTGGGATACATTTTAGTTGATATACTTCTATCTTCTTTTCTCTCAGCTCCCTTAAAAAAAAAAAAACGGAAATTATTTAAACTACATGGAATTAGATAGTATGCAAGTTGTTGTGTTGCCTAGAAATTACTGTGTTAGAAAACAGATTTCTCTAGAAATCATTTGTCGTGGTTTCTCAAATAAAATCTCACTGCTCTGGCTGGGCTTGGTGGCACATGACTGTAATCTCAGGAGAGGCAGGCAGATCTAGCTCCATCTGCAGAGGGAGTGCCAGACAGCCAGGGATCCACAGAGAAACCCTATCTCAAAGAAAAATCCAAAAGAAAAAAAAAAGATTATTGATCTGAGAGAAACTGAGGACTTAACTTTTAAAGTCAGATTTATGTTTACATAATCAAATTTAAGATCTTCTCCCAAATTGACAAATAAGGAATTTCTTTAGTAGTAAAAACAAAATTTTGCTCCATTTATTTAAAGATTTTTACCATGGTTTATATTTGTATGAAAGTTATGCTTTTACCTTTTGGAAATTTTATTTTAACAAATATCCAAAGCACAATGTCAGCCACATTCAGAAACCTTGGTATCTTTTTACTACATCACATTCAGATAAAACTAGACTGAGGAAAGATGTGAGAATGGTTTACATTCTCTTCCTTGAAGAGGCGTGACTTTCCATCTTTGTCTTGCTGGTTTCAGAGGTGTCAGCCAATCTTGGTGTTGAGTGAATGGCCAAGCAGAGCATTTGGGATTAGAAAGCAGAGAGCACACCATTTCTCTTTTTACTCACTTACATTTTCTTATTAGACTGAAAGATGGCATGAATTCATTTCTAAAGTAGCACCTGTGACATAGACAATTAAAAACATATAATCAGGTTTTTAGTTAATTTGTCTTAATATATAATGAGAATGAACCTTACTAGCTTTTAGACTATATTACTTTATTGACATGCTGGTTTTGACTATGAATGGTTGGATGTGATCTGGGTAGCGGGGGTGAGGGGCTTTCTTACTCATCAGGACAGTCAATCTATATCATTCATGTTTTGAACTTAATTTACCAGTGAAATGTTACTAGAAATTTATGAGGTCCTCTGGAACTAGTGATCTTACATACTTTTTGCATGTTTGTTTTTCTGTTGTAAAGTAGCCTATTTAACATACATTGTGTAGGTAGACTATTTATTTTGTATTTATCACTATTTTTCTTCCCAACAGAAACAATCCCAGTATCATCATCTACAGACTGGCAAGCAGCATTCGGCTTTGGTTCTTCTAAACAACCAGAGGATGACTTGGGGTTTGATCCCTTTGATGTCACTCGAAAAGCCTTAGCAGACCTGATTGAGAAGGAACTATCCGTCCAAGATCAACCTTCCCTTTCTCCCACATCTCTTCAGAACTCCTCACACACTACAACCGCCAAAGGTCCAGGCTCTGGATTCCTGCATTCTGCTGCACCTACAAATGCCAACTCTCTTAATAGTACCTTTTCAGTCTTGCCACAGAGGTTCCCTCAATTTCAGCAGCACCGAGCAGTTTATAATTCGTTCGGTTTTCCAGGCCAGGCAGCCCGCTATCCTTGGATGGCCTTTCCACGCAATAGCATCATGCACTTGAACCACACAGCAAACCCCACCTCAAATAGTAATTTCTTGGACTTGAATCTCCCGCCACAGCACAACACAGGTCTGGGAGGGATCCCTATAGCAGGTAGGTTCATTTAAAGCCTCTGAGAATGTGTGTATCACTCTTGTCTTCAGGGTGCCGGGTGGTTAGGGAAGAGCTTCTGGGTAACAAGACTGCGCTATAGTCTTAGAAATTTCTACGAAAAACCTTATATTTTTAACCTAAATTTTTTTTGATAGAATGAATGCCTTGTAATATGGAGCTTTATAAGGATGGTGGAGTATTATACCTACTTATTGTTTGGAAGCATTTTATTTAATAGGATGGTTACCAAACCTTCAGATAATATGTAAACACAAAAAAAGGAAAAGAAAAATATGGGCTCGGAAATTATGGTATTATAAAAACACCATAATAAAAATAGCTTGTGTTATCTTCTAAAAATAAAATGGTTAAAAAATTTTTAGTCAAAATTAATGAGAGCATGAGGGATAAAGCCACTCTAACTGCTATAGCAATGATTTATTTTGACTGATACATACATGCACACATCAAAACTTGCCATATGTGTATATAACTTAATATTTGAGAACTTCAATTATCAATGTTTTATAAGCCTATTATATGTCACAGACATACTTTCTGTGGAAAATTGTTTAGGAGAGATTTTATCCTCTTCGTTGGATATGTTTTTATTTCTGGGAATAATAAATTAAGATAAATAAGGTAATACAAGTGGAATGCCAGATCACTTCTGGTTGTGTGTTGCTATCTTGAAGGTTTCAGAGTTTTAGAGTTTTTAGATCTTAAATAACATTTTTAAATGAAGTTTTGGAAAAGAGTTATTCTGGTTAACTGTCTTCATTTAATTTGGGCTTTAGAGATGATGTGATAAAGCTTCTTCCCTCCTGATTGACTTCAAGTAGAACAGAATAGTTCTCAGCTGGTGTGTACTTACACAATAATTTGGTTTTCTTCCCTTGTCATGGCTTTAAAATGTGTCATGGCATAGTGTTATTATAGTAATATACTTTTAACAGTAAGGTGTTTATACTCTTGTTTACAGCAAGCTTGATAAGTAGACTTAGAACCATTAGAAATCATTGGCTATATTCCCTTAGAGTCAGCAACATTTCCTGTTTTAGACAAGTAGATAGATCTTAGTTTGTTGTTATGGATATAGTGAGTTTTAGCAGTTGAATATACTGGAGATCACCTGCTTTAGTAATTTGCACATTTGGTGGGTTCATGGTACTTGCTTATTGAATTATGAGGTCTTAGGGAGTTACTATGTCTTAGGGAATCCAGGGTAGCATTTTTCAGTCCATTCCTTTTGACAGCCACTAAGTTTTCATTTTCTCCATGCTTTTTCCTTTTCTTCCATTCAATAGCATACTAGAATGTAATTTTGTTTGCATTTGCTTTGTTTTTAATAACTTAGAAAGACGTTTCAATCTTTAGTAATGTGCTTTTTAGCTGGTCTTAATATTAAAAGTTAAAAGCTTCCTCTTAAATAAAGTAAAGTAATGAACCAATTATGGTTAACATTTCAGTTCCATTTTGCCCCAACAATGAACTAGGTCATATGAGGAATACAAAGTATATAATGCAGATGCTATTTCAGGTAGTTGTTAGTATACTTGAAGAGTTAAAATGAAAGTCTTATGCAAAAGTGGCTAGCTTTATGTGTGTTTCTGAAATTGGAGAAACAGTGTAGTTAATCATTGTTGGGGAGAATTTTTTTGAAGAAGTAGGAATTGTTCTGTAATGTGGTATCTTGAATTTGGGTTAGCAGCAAAAGAGAAAGGTCTTTTATGCTGATAGAAACTTCTTGAATAAAGGCGTAGAGGTAGATAATGTGTGCCATCACAGTACGCAGAGTGTTTTCTATGACGAGGTGCTGTTTAAATTGTAGGGATGATTGGAGAAGATGAGGAGCTCTGGTAGAGAAGACAGTGGGTACTTGATGTTGGACTTTTGATTGAGCCATACTTACTTGGTATCCTTGTTTGACTTACTATATGTCTGTCTTTATTAGGCTGTCTGTTCTTCCAGTTTCTGAGCCATTTGTTTCTTAGTACCCAAGAACATTTCCAGAAGTTTTACACAATAGATATTTTTGAATATTAGTAATAAGATGTGTCTGACTTGTTAAGTGTAGGCCTTTTTGTGATAGTCTTCAACTAAATAGACACTTTATTTTTAAATGTAGCATTAAATTATGATTCTGTCCTTTGTTTTTTCCTCCCTTTGACTATATTCAATCACAGAGCATTGAAAACTTTTTTTCAGAGACACTAAAAACGAAGTCACCAACTTTAATTCTCAGCCATTATTGTATTCGGTATGGGGTGGGGAAACTTATTCTAGATTTTTGATTTTTGGCTATGATTCTTGCTTGGTATTTATAACTAAGCTTGTTAATAGATTATTTTTAAAGTATTGAAGACTAGAGAAACTTAGTTTTAATTTACAAAAATATTTAAAGTTGTTAAGAGTCACACTAGAATCCTATTAGAGCTAGTTAATATTTGACAGATGTCTCAGAATTGAATGTGCTAATGTAATAGGCCTTAAAATAGTTACATAATTATAACTAGATGATTTAGGATTTTCAGTAACTATTATAAATGACAAAAGAAAAAATCTGAAAAACTGTATATATTCATAATGCATCTAACTTGAAGCAATTTACCTAGGAAGTATCTATCTCTCTCAAGCTCAGATGTATTTGAATTGGATGACTGGGAGGAACTCAAATCAACTATGCACCCTCTAAGTCTTTATCATGGTGCCCTGTTCAACAGAGCTATTTATTAATGCTTTGGTAGTGGAGACTAAACGCTGTGGGGCCTCCTAAAATATACTTCCTTCAGACTAATTCTATCCTAGAAAAGAAAGGTCTACATACTTGCTCTTCTGTATAGAGCAAAATAGGGTCCTGACCTGTAGGAGCAAATCAGAGGTGCAGCCATTATGTCATGCAGATACCACATCTGTTTACTATATATTTGTATTTGAGTTTTTATTTTTGATTTGTTTCAGTTAGTTATAAAAGCACTGACATATGTGAAACCTATCATGGCAGAACAGTTGCCAGAGATAGAACAAGAACGCCAGCTTCCATTCCTTTGTCTCACTGAAAATGGTTTGGGCTTTTAAGTTGGTTATTGCCTTTAGCATTTAAGTATTTTAGCAGCATTATCTGTGCTTGTGTATCTGGTTTGCTAAGTTGAGAAGATTTTTTTTTAAATATTCCTGGTCAGGAATTTTGATTAGTAAGTAGGTAGAAAGGATTCATTTAGTTATTCATTTATTATTGAAACCATGTGCCTTTGTTCTAAAACATGACTTGCTTTGTCTAGTTCCTTCATCTTAGGAAGGTCCAAGCAAACCTAAATAATGTAAGGTGCGTGTTCAGTTAGTAAGCCAGGGTCACAGCCCAGCTCTCAAAGTCAGTAAGGAAGGGTTTTTGCCTTGCTACACTGATGCTCTCCTTCACAATTGAAGACCACGGTATGTGCTTCAACTTGGCTTTCTCCCAGTAGTAATTGACTTTTGCTCTCACATACTTGCAAATCTTTTTTTTTAAACCAGTAGTATTTCTTCATGAGACAAATTGGCCCAGCTTAGGCATATGACCTATAATAAATGAATACAAAGAAAATAGAATGATGCTTATTAACTTGAAAATCAGTCTCTTGCATAGGTCCTTATTAGTATCAATGTTCTCACCAAGTAATGGAGTTTAAATTTGTTTTGGCATAGTCTCCTTGCTATGTACTTGGATGGTTTAAGAGAGAGTGTTAATTGAAATAACCTGTTCTGTGGATTGAAAGACTTTCTGCAGTTTGTCAGTTATGCTGTCTTTCCAAATGTAATTTTGCAGATTTATTTTTCAAAGAATTCTTTGCTAAAATGTTTTTTATTACATAATGCTGAAAATTATTCGGAAAATAAACATTAGTAAGTGTAAGTCTATAAGCAGTGTTGTTTAAGATATTCAAAAATATTTGAAATTGTTTAGGCTTTAGATTTTTCATGTTTTTGTTAATTCAGATTTTACTTATCAGAGGGCATTTTTCTTTCAATTTTTTGTTTTTATAGTAACTTCATGTGAGTTTTGTGTCATGCATAAAGTAAGTTCCTTGTAGTGAAATAATTACCAGTTATAATTAGGAGAACTAATCTCATTCATGTCTAGTTTTCTGACTAGAAGTAGTCATATTACTTTTCAGTCAATTGGATCATTTACTGTTAATATTTTACTATTTTCTAATTACTTCAAATATACATAGTAAATTTCATATGCTACATATTAATTTAATTCATTAATATAGTGTTTCATTTTTCCTCATATGACTAATGTCTTTGAAATATGGACTTATAATTTCCTCTTTTAAAATCATTTTTTTCTCCTATAAGTCAAGTCTTAATTTTTTTTTTTCCCCCAAACAAATATTTACTGCTAAGGAATATCTATATAAGGGGTCCAATTGGCTTGGAAAAGAATGGCTTTCCTGGTCTTTCTTTTTTCTTTTTCTTTTTCTTTTTCTTTTTCTTTTTCTTTTTCTTTTTCTTTTTCTTTTTCTCTTTCTCTTTCTCTTTCTCTTTCTCTTTCTCTTTCTCTTTCTCTTTCTCTTTCTCTTTCTCTTTCTCTTTCTCTTTCTTTTTCTCTTCTCTTTTCTCTTTTCTCTTCTCTTCTCTTTCCTTTTTTTGTTTTATTTTGTTTTGTTTATTTTTGATGCTATATTTATAATTTAAATCTATTATATTTGATTTTACCTTTAAAAAAGGGAGTGTTTAGAGCTTACTTTTTAGGTACTTAAGTTAATATTTTTAAATTCATGTCTTGTTTCACACCCAGATTCCAACCATTAAGCATGTATTTTATATATGTATCAATATTCCAAATATTGCAATCATTTTTAAAGGGACTGTTAACAAATCTGGTCACCCATAACTAGACCATGACTGACTTTTCCACAGGGGAAGAAGAGGTGAAGGTTTCGACCATGCCACTGTCAGCCTCTTCCCATTCATTACAACAAGGACAGCAGCCTACAAGTCTCCACACTACTGTGGCCTGACACCAGAACTGAGAGGAAAGGAGAGGATTAGACTCGGGGTGCTTGCATGGGCAACTGGATTTTTGCATGGTTCCTTTCTGACTTTGCATTTAATGTATACACCCAAAAGAGCCAATATAAACGTTCCTCATGCCGACAACTAGCGTGGACCTCATAGTTGCTAAAGTATTTCTTCATTAGGCCTTTAACATAATTTATTAGTATAATAATTTTGCCATTGTTTCTCATGAGTGATACTATTTTTAACTCTTACAAATAAACGTAGAGTACTAAGTAAGATCCCAGAGGAGATTAGCTAGGCCTGTTCTTATTTTGACTCTATTATTGGAAATATACAAAAGTAATGGTAGTTCTTTGTTTTTCGGTTTGTGAAAAAAAATGGTAATATTTTAATCTACTCCTGAAATTTTTGAAACATTAAGATAATGTCTATTGCATTCTTTGAATTCTTGAAAAGAAAGAATACATATAAAGCAAAACTGGTGGTGTCATTTAATGCTCAGAAAGATGTTGTCAGCTGTTGTTTTTAGTTGCCTAGATTTATATCATATATTATGCATTACATGTATACAAACTGTTTTGTTCTTTCTCATTTGCACATTTGCACTTTTCTTTTTGAATGGTTGTTAATTATACATAGATGGTTAAGAAGTAATATTATGGCCTAAATGCAATATCATCTGATTTCTAATGCACTGCCTAGTATACCAGGAAATGCCTCAAAAACAGAATTTCAACTTGTAGTTGAGTTATTAGAAACTTGAACATGGGGTAAACATCGTATGTAAGTAGTAGCCATAGTAGTGTAACATTTTTATTGAACAAACAGTAGTTCAGTAGGATCTATTTGGAAATTTCATTGTTAAATAATTGACATGTGATAAAAGTAACTGGCCAGAATAAGACTTACAGTAGAAGAAGGAAGCTGGGTGTCCTGTAAAATGAGACCATATGGGTTGTAATAGCCTTAGATGATCAGAGATTAGTGAGTGGAGTACTTCATAAGGCAGAATGTAAAGTGATGCTTTGATAATGCAAAACTTCTTGAAATAGTTTTAAAATGATAATAAAAAATAAACTGAACTTGGTTCTGAGCAGTGGACAAAATCTGATTTTTAAAAAATTACCATAATTTGCCTAAAAACATTTGGGGAGGAGAAAACCAGACTTTTTGAGATTTAAAAAAAAAAGTTTAAAAAGTATGCCTTAATTTGTTTAAAAAAAAAAAAAGAACCATGAAAAGCATACTGTGAATACCAAAAAGAAATCTTAATAATACTACTAATAAAACATCTTATTTGAAGATGATGCTAATGTTATGTAGCATTGGCATTTTGGGGTTATTTTTTAATATAAAATATGGGAACTTCCTGTTACATATAACAAAATAAATGGCTTCATCCTGAGGTATAGTAAAGTGGAAATTTATTCTTACATATATTTTTTTAAATTTGATTGGGGTCACAAAATTGACCATTTCTCTACTCATCTAAGTTATGGTTTTAGAGTTCAGCATAAATATAAATTTCTAGCCTGCATTTAAAAGTAAATTTACAGCAACATTATAAGAAAACTGCTGTCTTCGAAAATACCAAAACTGTATACTTATTAAACTTCAGCCTTTTAATCAGACCTTCATTTAATTATGGGTTTCATTTGACTATAACAGGTCAATGTTTGCTGTGTGACAGTTCTGTGAGGTTAAGGCTTCTGGGCTTTGTGTGTTTTGGGTTAAGGCTGGAAATGCTGCTCCTTGTAATGATGCTCACTGGCTCTTAGCTCTCTCCATCGTTGATTGGCTCCCTTCTCTTGCAAGCACTCGGATGATTGGCTCCCATCTACTCACTGCTTGTGCTGGGAGGGGCGCTGCTGAGCGAAGCTGCTTTCCTTCCCTTTCTCTGTTCCTTTTCATTCATAATTTGTACAGAAAGTTTGTCCAAAGATTGTTCAGACTTGCTCGTAGTCCCCAATAAGAGTTCCAGAGCTGTCTATCTCCTTTCTGTCTGTTCTCCCTCTACTTCTGGTGTACCATGAATTTGGGAAATGCTTTTTAGGCAATTAGAACTCAGCATTACAACTTCTATATATGGAGTGCTTAAAAACTTACTTTTAAGTCTTTTTTTTTTCTTGTTGTTTTTTATTATTTCTAGACCCATAAGGCCTCACTTTTTTGTTTAAAATCATAATTTACTCTAATGCTTGGAAGAAATTATATAGTACATAAAAGAACCATTTTATGTGATGGACAAATATAATTAAAATCATGGAAAGAATGAGAAATTCTAAGAAACTTCAGGTTTGTCAATACATTCTTGTATGATGCATCTTACACTGGGATACTTTTTAAATATAGATTTCACTCCTTTGGCCATTATAAAGTGACTAGACTTTTCCTTAACACAGGAGTTTTTAACCTGGATTCTCAAACTCTTGGAAGGTCTATGTGAAATAGTGGGTTTGTGTGCCGGTACATTTGCTTGTTGTTTTTCTGAGGAAGATCCATAGTTACTAGATTGATAAAGAGTTGGTGGCATTCTCCCTCTCCAAGAGGTTTCAAATGGCTGAAACATAACAGCTTCGAAATGCATTGAGCCTCTGGAGGAAATAGTCCTGCCCTTTTAGTTCTGGGATGTGAATTTCTCTCTTATTTTCTCAAAGATTGCAGTGGAGAATGTTTTGATAAACAATGATTTCCTTCTCAATCTCCATTTGTTTCTTCAGGTTGCTCTGTGGTACATTTTCCCCTTTATTTCAGCAGATCATTGATTAAATATTAGTGCTCTGTAAGGTGACCTGAGCTAGGTGTTGAGGGACAGCAGTCTTGTGCAGGGTTAGTCCACATAACTTGTGTCAGGTCAGCCCTTGACACTCCCCGCAGCCACAGCAATCCACACTCATCCCGTTACTCATCTCAGCAGCTGCTCTGACAGCGGCAGCAAAGAAGGGCAACTCTCGATACCTCAGCTCTAAAAGGTAAAATGGAGGGAGACTTAAAAAAATAAAAACAAAACACTAGAAAAAGACATACTGATCATATTCTATTTTATGCATGTATGTGCTGTTGTCTCAGCCTCCTGGAAACTAAGTTATGTGCTTCTTTGAAGAAAGCAACATTAGTGCATTTTTGTCTCTGCATACTTATACTGACATAGTTTTTTTGTATGGTATTCCGGCTACCTTCAAAACTGCCAGAACTGCCTTCTGCTCTGGCACAGGTTCATAGGGAGGGATGGCCAGAGAGGAATTGCTGCAAAAAGCCCAGAGAAAGGAAGGCATTATAGGAGATTTGAAATCCCAAAAAATTGATCACTGTTGTTTGTAAGGTTTTAGGTTTTCTTTTTTCTTTCTTTTTTTGATCATGAAATTTTCTCAAATCTGTTGAATTGGCATAAAAGATGAAAACATAATAATAATAATAATAATAATAATAATAAAAATAATAATGTATATCTATGCAATAGCCAAAGTTGGATATCTGGTGATAAACCTGTACATCTGCTGTTAGTAAATGTCTCTCACCCTTGCTGAATGAACACTTGCCCTGCTTCCTGAGGTTGGAAAGTGGTTGTAGTGTATACAGGCATTCACACATACATGTTTAGTGAGCAGATAGGACATTGTGCTGATTTAAAACAAAACAAAAACAACAGGAGCTAGAAAAAGAGCTTGTCTTTTAAATAATAAAGTGGGATTTGTTACATTTAAATTAAAAGGGAAAGATGGTCCAATGAAGAACTAAGCTGCTAGCCAGAAGGGCTGGGAAATAGACTTGATGAGGTGCATGGCTCCAAGGAAGCGAAAGCCTTGACAATGGGGGTCGGAGGGGGCGTGGGGGATACTGGCACAGTGTAGCATTTTAAGACAAGGAATTTGGAAAGGTATTTCATTGCAATTAAGACAAATTAGAATCCAGTTTCAGGATGCCATTATTGGCCAGTACAAAAAGGTGACTTGGACTAGAATAGGTTTGGCTAGATCTCTACTGACCTTTCAAATTGTATTAAAATGGTCCGAAATAGCAGCTAGATTTAAAAAACACAGAACCAGGATCTTATTGTTTGTCACTCATTGAACACTAACCTGTTGTTCTGTGTGAAACCTAAATCTAACTCTCACAGCATAGGTAACAGAAAGTACCTTCGAGGCCGCTGGGCTGCAGTGTTGTTGTCGATGTTGTTATTGCTGCTGTGGTGGTGGTTTTTATTATTACTATTACTATTCTAGCTAGCCTCAGACTCACTATATTGCTAAAGATAACTTTGTGTTTCTGATCCTTCAGCCTTCATCTCCTCAGTTCAGAATACTGTGATTATAGGCATGTGTCATCATGCCCAGTCTTGTGTGATGCTGAACATCAAACCCAGGGTTTCATGCTTTGCCAACTGAGAGCTACATCTTTATCCCCTATCCCCATTTCCCTGTGATGTCAAGTCCAGTCTGGTCTACATAGTGAGTTCTAGGACAGTCATGACTACATAATCTTGTAGTCAAGTCAGTAAGGCATTTCCTGCAAGTCTGTGGCATGAGTGATGTGGAAGGGCAGTCAGTGACATTAGATTTCATGACAGAGAACAGGATTAGTGTTCAGTGGATGACAAATAAAGAGATTATTATGGTCAGTGTGATGACTCAGTGCCAACTGAAGGACGAGAGTCAGGAAAAGTAGTGGATTGTATGGTTGGAAGAGCAGCTGGCTTTTGTGACTCCTGTATGGTCTCTACCCTGTTTTCCTCTAGTCTTTTTTGAGAGTAGATCTGAAATGTCAAGAGCATAGTGTTGTCTGTCGAATCCCAAGTCTGGTTTCCTCTAAGTTGAAATGATCCAAGGCAGACTTCCTGAGAGAGTAATAGGGGAACATACGAGGGCAGGGCCTGGGAGAAGCCAGCAGTGAGGTGAGTGAGGCTTGAGAAAGCTCAGTGTGGAAAGGCGCCGTCACGTCGGGATCTGAAGGTGTTAGCACGGAGGAGATGTGGGGCAGGATGAGTCTGCTAAAGAGCCCTTTGCAAAGCCAGACGCCTGCTTTCAGAAGCAAACTAGAAAGACCCAGCATAGGCTCTCTGCTTACCAAGGCAAGATACTCCACACGGCTGCACTAGGGTCTTGACTATGGTGAGATGTGAGTTGTCGCATGCTCCTGCATTCTAACAGTCAAAGAAAGGTTCTGCTTTATGTGTATATAGCAGGTTAAGAGCACAGCAGTGGAGTGGAGGACTTAACGGTTACCGTAAAACACAATACAAGTGTTTTGGTAACTTTCCTCCAATGAGATTATACTGTATGAACAAATAAAATCTACAATTTTGAGGGCTAATATATTTTTGGTCATTATGTTTTATATCCTTAAGTGGATAATCTTCATGAAAAGTGACTGAAGTGTAGTAAGTGTTTCGGGAATGAAGGTGTGTGTGTCTTCATCTAGTTAGTAGCAAATATGCTACTTTGGAAGCAGCTTTAGTTTTCCGGAATGAGTGTTTTTTGTTAATTAGATTTGCTTCCATATATGTAGGATGAGATGTCAGCTGTGTCTTACTGCTCAACAGTACTACATTCATGAAACGGTTCGGACTGAGAAAACACTGTTGTGGACCTCCTGATGAGCCTGTGATTTCCTCTATGAGAATGAATGTTACTATCTTAGTTTCATTTCTACTGCTCTGATAAAAAATACCCCAGCAAAAGCAACTTAGGAAAGGGAGGTCTGTTTCTGCTCACAACTCCAAATTAAAGCTTATCACTTGGGGGACTTAGACTGCAAGAGTGTGTGCAGCTGTCATGGTTTACCATAGTTAAGCAGAGGGAGGAGTTAACCATGCGTGATATGCCCAGCTAGTGTTCTCCATTTTTACACATGCCTGTACAGAAACTCAGAAAATGGTGCTCCCTATGTCTCCGAGAGGTCTTCCCCTACCAGTTAATGTAATCTAACCCCCCAGCAAGGGGTCCACAGGCCAATCTGATCTAGGTATACCCTCGTTGAGACTCTTACCTGGCAGATTTTAGAATTTCTTAAGTTGGTAAAAATAACCACCATGCCAGTTTTCATTGCTAGTCATAAGGGAAAAAAATCTACTTTATACCTGTTAGGTATCTAGAACTGAGGCAAGCTTAAATAAACCACTTGAAGACTTGACTCAGGTACCCAGAGTTTGTAAAGTAGTATGAAATGTTGGCTTCAAGAGGCACTCCATTCTTTTTAGCTTCTTTGTGAACACACTTCCTAAACAGCTCATTGATCTCACCCTTAGTCCATTTCACACAGTTTGGCTTTTTCTTTTTTTTTTTACTTTATCTGCATATTTTATGCTTAATTTATTCCAGGGCCAGAGTTTTTGTTTCTTCTGGGATATCTTCTTCTTCTGTGCAACCTCCTCTTCTGGCTTTGGAACAATCTGTTCGTTCTCACTCTCGTTCTCACTCTCAATGTGGCAGGGGGAGCTCATGGATGGGCTAATCCGGCCATGAGCTCTGTAGGTTCCTTGGTGCACCTTAGGTGCCTTGTTCACCTGGATGTATGTGTTCAATGACTAGAGAATCTACATCTAAACCCTTGAGTTCACTATTACTCTGCATTTTTAAGCACGTGCAGCAAAAGTTCAGCACTCTTTTTGGCCACTGTTCCTGTGTCCAGCCCCACTGTTTGGCCTGGGCCCACCTATTGACTCTACCATTATACTGCCAGAATGGCACACATTGATTCTTTAAAGTGACATCCTTCACATACCTGGTGGCTTTGTGGATATGCATACCCTTGATGGCCTGGACAGTTTCCCGGATGTTCTTAAAGTGAACGTGAAGGTTCTAACTTCTTGATTTGGATATTCTAAGGATTCCCAGAAGCTCTGCACTGACCTTACAACAGTGCTGCCACAAAGGCTTCTTTTAGTACTCAGACCTGCTGTTGTGTTTTTAAACTCAAAAGCATTACCCCTAACACACACACATACCTCCCCCACTGTGTACTTTATAAAGCTTTTAAAGTACCCATGTCTTTCTTTTCCATAGATGTGAAGTTCATGTAAAGAATAATGAATTGTTTAAGTACAGGACACTGGCCCAGTATTGCTCTTTAATTATCTCATTATTAGTGAGAATTTGGGCTCCTTTATTGTTAGGGTAAGATGATAATGGCTGTATCTAGATTCATATTTTACCCAGTAAACTAAGAGGCAAATAAATATCAAGCTTTAATATACTCATATCTCTTCATAATGGTACCACTTCAGCTTAAGTTTTGTTTGACAAGTTTTCATCCCCATCCTAACCCCGCCCCTTAACAAAACAAACCCCAAAAGAATAAGGAGCCAAAGTCTAGAGATCTTTGTTCTTCTAGGAACACCTGCCTGCATAGTTTGAAATGGCAGTCACAGTCTTACTGTCTTGAGGATGCTTACTTAGCATCATGCAAGAAAGGGTTTACTTTAGTTAGACTGTTCTCTGTGTGCGCACGGCGTGAGGCCTGTCTGCATGTCTGCCGTTGTGTCAGTCCCCTGCTTGATTGATGACTAGAGCAGAGAAAATATTCTCATACTATTTTTTGTGACTTCTCATGTATTTATTCCTGATGTGTTTCACTTCATTCATATATTTAAGATTAATGCTGTCTTTTAAAAATATTTTGTCATTTTCTTAAGTGCTTTTTTTAAAAAAATAATAATAATACTGTTTAAATGTAGAGAGGTTATAGAACTTGTCCTCAGGTTACCCTAGCCAGTCTTTCCAGATTTTTTTTTCAAATAAAGATTTTTATAACCTTTTCTTATCAAAATAAGACCATCCCATGTCACTTTTTAGAAAAACCTAAAAAAAAATTTGAAGACATATTACAAGCAAGAGTTCTGATAGCTACCACAACCATTATCAATACTCCTTGTAAGGATCAGGTAATAAAGAATCCACTCTCAGAAGGATTGTAATTTTTTTCTTTGTAATCACATTCAAACATCAATTAGAGTTTCTTTAGTCCTGTTGTATTTTCTATTATACACACATAACAGCTCACTGGAAAAAAGAACTTAAAGATTCTGGATATGTTTCCTCACTAAATGTTGTGTCTTACTGTTTAACTGTTCTAGAAGTTTTCTCAAGGGCTTTTAGCTGAAAGTCAATGAAAATAAAGAAGGCTTTCAAAATGGCCATGGACCAGCAGTTATCACATGGCCTGTAAGCCATCAAGTAAAATATGGCCCAGTGATCTTGGAGGAACTTGAAGAAATGGGGTTGGGGGTGGCTGTAGCTTTTCTAGTGTTCTTCATGCAAACTTCATTACGTGATTGCCAATGTCAGAATAAAATAAAGATTAAAAAGTGGTGGAATTTAATTTGCGCAGAACTTGTCATCAGTACCACAGAGCACTTAGGACCAGCATGCATTACCACTAGACTGCTGATAGTAATACTGTGCAGCAAACAAGATCCCCTGACAGCTGTGTAGTAATGGCACTAAGGTACACTGCGGCAACACTAATGGTGTTGAACACTTAAGAAGCAGTATTCTCTGCTACGCCTCGTACACTGAGAGATGCTTGGTTGGCTTTTCAATCAAGGACATTGTGGCTTTTAGCCTTACTGGAACAGGAAAACCTGCACAAGGATTTAAAGATGATAGTACCATCAGCGTCTCCAAAGGAGGAAAAAAGTCAAGAAAGCTGCCTCTGGTGAACTATAACAGCCTGCTGCGATTCCCTGATATGGCAAAGTTGGATTCCAGTGACTGGATTCCGGATTTATGTTGCTGTTGGTCTGGGAACAGAACAGAGTGGTCTGGAACTTCACTACAATTGCTTGAAACCTTGCTCGGCACATCACGTGTAGTTGTTGCTAGGAGTTTGACTCCTGAAGCTGTGGTTGTTTTTTGCTTTGCTTTGCTTTGCTTTATTCTTTCCCCTCTTTCCTTGTTAACGTCTATAAGTTGACTATCCAGTTAAATAAAGGTAAACCAGGCCCTGGGTTGTGAAGCCATCAGGCAAGGAGGAACATTTTGCATTCACCTTAAACTGAGTGCTGGGTTGCATGCTCTTGTTCCATTTATGTGTTTGCTGTTAAAAGAATATATTTGTTTTGTTTTTTTTACTAAAATCTGTAAGTATAGCACTTGTGCAAGGCCCTGTGTTTGATCTCTAGCTCCTACTCCCCCCAGAACTCACCATGCTTATGGATTACTGCTCTGTCTACCTTAATTCTTAATGCCCACTAAGGCAAGATTGTTTATCAGGCTTATTTCCTTAACCTTTCTAGATTTGATCACTAATAAAGCTTACTGTCATCTTCACATGGTCCAAGACAATCCTGCTAGATATAAACTCTTAAAACCTGGCATGTTGAATTTTGTCCTTTTTTGAAATTGTTTTGTTTTGAGGCAGGTTTACCCTTTTTAGCCCTGGCTGACCTGGAACTTGCTTTGTAGACTAGTCTGGCCCTGAACTCACAAGAGTTCTACCTCCCTGTGCCTTCACACCTAGCCTCTCAATAAATTTTAAAAATTTATTTAATAAAATAAACATGGGTTTAAATAATCCCCAGATGTACAATTTAGGTTGTAATGATTTCAGATTTTAATTTTTGAACACCTTACGTGCCACTCTTAGAGCTTGTGTGCTCATCTTTTTCTTTGAGCAAAGAATCACTTCTTACTCCATGTAATTTACCACAATTAGTGGGGAAGTCAAAACTAGATCTTAATTCACTATGTAGAAAGATGACCCAGAACTTCACCATCTTCTGAGTGTTGGGATTACAGGCACGTGCTAACATGTCTGCTTATATGTAGTGCTGGGGATCGAACACAGGGCCTTATATATGCTAGGCAAGCACATCATCAGCTGAGCTACACCCCTAATCCCATAACTAGACCTTAATGTTTGCTAAATGTGTGCTTTCCCTACAGAGCCGATATTCCTTTTTTTCCTTCTATTATAAGAAAGAATAGTGTCTATTGGAGATGTTAGTTGTCAGTATATGCTGTTACAGGAGCCATTCTACTCTCCTATCCATTTATTTCCAAAAGGGAGTTTGAGATTGTAAGTGATCATATTCTTTTCTTCCTTTCTCTTTTGAATTAAAACAACACATTTGAATAGAAGGCATAGTCTGGGTTTTGGAATTGACTGAAGAACAACCACTGTATTGTTAAATGTTGAACCAACAGATTTTTTACATTGGAAAGTTTTGATACTCAGTTTTGGCAAGTTTTTAAGATACTCTTTAAAAACCATGTAATACTTCTAAAATTTTTTTTTTACCTAAAACATTAGTTCTAATTTAGGCAAGTTTTTAAGATACTCTTTAAAACCTAGTAACACTTCTAAATCTTTTTTCACTAAAACATTAGTTCTAATTCAACTTGAAGGTCCAGAATATCTGAAGTAAGAATTAAAGTTTCTGACTTATATTTAAAATGTACTCATCTAATCTTCCTTCCCTCTTTCCTTCCTGCCTTCTTTTTCAGTGAGCTTGAATATTGACTGAGAATTGGTTCTGTCAAGACCATCTCTGGCAATCTGTTCCAAATTCAACTATAATAAATCATAACTAAGGATGAACACTTACATTAATACATATTTTTAAGTGATTTTAAAATAAAGTCTTTTTAGTGGACTGGTGGTAAGCATAAAAATCTTTGAATTCATCAGAGTCTTTTGAAATGCTGTCTTGAACCAGAGGATTGCCTTTTGTTTACTAGAAAGGATGCGTTCTTATTAGGACAGACAGACTGACTGTGTGTGTGTGTGTGTGTGTGTGTGTAATAACCAGTTTAATAATTACAATTATGTAGCATAAACATACATGATAGTAATCAATACCAAGTCATGTGTTGTTCAAGAATTGCCCTCTTCTTTACATTGAAACATCACTTGAAAATTTGAAGCAGAAAAGGTTTCATTTTAGCCTTGTAAATAAACAAGAGAAAGAAAAAGCAAAATAACCTTTTAAAAACAACAAAACCTGTGTGCTTTAGTTTCACAGCTGAACTGGAAATTAGAGATTTCCCATGTCCTCCATGTCCCCACACATGCAAAGCCTCCTCCATCGTCGGCGTGTTCCAGTTGAGGAGCCTACAGTGATACAGCACTATCGCCCAGAGTCATAGTCTGTATGAGGGCTGCTCACTCATGCTGCTGTACACTACAGAACTAGACAATGGTGAATGACCTGTCAATCATTGAACTAGCCTGATACTCCTCTGTACTGTGTTTATGCATCCCTCCCCTGTAAGTCTCTGGGCTCTGCATACTGTCCCTGTAGCTTTACCTGTTCCATTTTGGTCTTTGGAATAGCTTTTTTAGCTTATCTTCTTTTACCGATTAATATACATTTGTTTCCTTTAGTCTTTGTTCCCTTAGCGCACATAATTAGTGAAATTTCAATATGTACATGTTCCTTGGCAGAAATGAGTGTTTATTATATCAGCCAATCCCAAACCTTAAAAAAAATGCCTCTGGGTTTGCAAAACTTTTGCAACAGTGAGAAACTTTTGGAGTGTGAGTGATCTGTTACACTGCATCTGGAGCTGTATGCGTCATGTGTTATACCATAACTATACCCATTCCATTCTGTTTAATATAAAATTATGATCATGTCCTGAATTTTTTTAATGAAGTTACAATAAAGTAAACCATTGTGATGTCTAGAAATACTTAAGCATGCAACTCCTAACAAGTTATGAAGTTGCCAGTTATAATAATAATGTTTTGGAAAAATGAATAATTTTAGTTGTTTCATTTGAGATTTTTGTTAATTTATAAGCCCTTAAGATAATTCTGTGCTTGTAGGAGGCTGAACAACTTTCACTGTTGTAATAAAAGTGAACTGTATAGACAAAATGTAATAAAGACATAGCTTTAGTGACTTACCCTCTAGATCATTGGGAAACCTCTTAATTATGAAAACTATGAACATCAGAAATCTTTGAAACTTCAGTAGACAAAACCATTGAGAATTGCTGCAAAGTCAGCAAAAATATCCAATTTAAGTGCAAAGCTAAAGAGAAACTTGTACCCCAGGTTTTCTTTGTTTGCTTGTTTTTTTTGTTTTTAAATACCTTATCAACACTGAACAATCAAAAGCTGCTGCTGGCTCTATTGGGAAAAGCCACTCTCCAGTCATTCGACGAGGACCTGAGAAGCAAGCAGAACAGCGTGGCTATTGCAAGAGTGTAGGAACAGGGTGTGCAGAGTTGACATTCCATACATGTTTGGGGGTTGCTTTTGCTTCCGGAGCCTGCAAAGCTTGGACCTGCTTTGTGTAAGAGCTCAGCTTTGGTATCATCTAGTGAGAATAAACTTGAACTGTAACCTGTCTCTTCCTCACATTAAGACCTCCCCCCCCAGATGCCAACTGCATCTTATTCCTGGGATTGCTTTCCAAATACCCTGCCGCCATCACACACACACACACACACACACACACACACACACACACAGTGTTGGTCCTTACTGAGTTAAGCACAGTTGCAAAAACTTCTGTAAGATATTTGAATTTTCAGAGTTTTTTAAGTATACCAAGGAGCTGTTAAAGACCTTTGTTTTACTGATTAGGATCTCTTTAGGACAACTTGTAATTGCCATTTTTCCCTCATAGTTAATCCTTTCATCTTTTCCCATTTGTACCTTTTTTCAGTGCTGCTTGATAAATCCATGAAGGTTGATACTGCTTGCCTCTTACCTTTGGATGTAAATCAGAATCTCAGTTCAGCCGTTTACATATAACTTGATTCCCAGTTCTCTCTGTAGCTCTCTGTAATATCAACTTAACAGTGCCTTTCTTGAAGCAAGCCTACATCAGATGGTAGTAATTGACAGGAGAGAGCCATTCTTATTGCGAGTACTTGTCCTTACATGTTTGCTTATACAGTTCTTTTATAAAAGCATCTAGAAAAAGTGGGGGCGGGGACTCAGCTAAGGTTGTGTTTCTGATTTAGACATGCACATCTGTTTACATGGCGGTTTTTTTAGATGTTCAGTACTGGTTTTCTTATCAGATACCACATGTCTACTAAGTAAAATCATGCCCTTTCCCATGCACATTGCTAGACAGGTAAGGTTTTTCCCTCTCATGTACTCATTTTAGAAAAAACAGGAATGTATACTTGATACGTTTTATGTGATGGACTTGATCTAGTTAGAGGGTATTCTGTTTATATGTTCCTGTCTTACAAGTTTGCCTAGGAAAAGGATACATAATTACAAACTGATAAAGACTTCTTTAGTTTGGGTAAAGAACATAAGGATTTTAAGAAGAGGTATGGTTTTTACTCCCAGTTTTGTCATATGTAGGATTGGGTTTTTGTTGCCGTGTTTTGAACTTTTATACATTTTGTTAAATATACAGAAAAGTGATGGAGTTAAACAAACCAAGCACCATGATAGAGACTGACACAGTATCTAAGGTGTTGCATAAACTTGTGGGGGGTCGGGGGGGATCATTAAAAGCAGCCTGGACCACTCAATTGAGGATACGTCATACTCGGAAAACTAAAGAACCTATCCAGATTATTTTGAGGTGATTTGTTCTTCATGGGATGTCTTCTTGGCTCTCATTGGTCACTGTATTCCATTCTGTTTGGGGCTTAATGTGTCAGTGGGGAGAAAGAAGTGCTAACTGCAAAGCCTGAGGTTTAGGCAGGCAACATCAGAGGAAATAAGTCACAAGATACAGGAAAAAGCTATTTCCTTTAAAGTAGTTGTCAGTAAAAGATACCTCCATGACTACCTGCTTAATTTCAAAATAAGTTTAATCTCATGAGTTTTTCAGTTGGGTAGGAGCTGTGTCGTTCTTGACAAAGTGCTGCTTATTTCCCGGAGGAATGTCTTTAACAGAAGCAGAGCAGTTGTTGGTGTCAGTCAGAAGGAACCTGAATCAGGGTACAAACATAAAGCTCAGTGAAGGAAGGAAGGAAGGGGTGAGAGAAGTGGACAGAGGGAGGGCAGACAGACAGACAGACGAATCTGTCTAGGATGTCAGAGAGGGTTATTAATAGTTACCAGTGCATAACTAGAATTCTCTAGCCTGTGAATCATTGCTCCCCTGTGGGAGCAACCTTCACCCATTCTTTTTCTGGCCTATTTTGGAAAAGTTATTTACCAATCTGGAAGCACATTATTCAGTGCCATTCATCCCATTGCTTAGTGAGGGTCAGACACTATTTACCAAACCAAGGAGGAGCTCGGAGACGGGTAGGAAGAACAAACGTGAGTGAGTGGATGATTACAGGGCACTGTGGTAGTGACAAAGGTAGCCACCTAAGAACCTAAGGTAGCCCAGTTATTCTTTACTAAAATGGTAAATCCCAAAGAAAATATGAATTTTTACAGTAGGTAACTGGTTCTCTTGTTGGGCAGAATTAGATTTCCTTCCTCCTTACTATGTTGGAAAATATCTATATGGGGGCATTTTACCGGGTTTATTTTCTTAGAGCAGATGTAGACCTCATGAGGTGCTAACATGGTTGACATCTTGCATGTCTGCAATTTTGTAATCTGTTTTAGGGAAACCATGTTCAGTGAGTGCTCAGGTGGTCTCCAGGTCTTCTTGGAGACATATTTTTGTGGTCGGCATATTCCCCACAGGGCTTTCCCTAACCTGGCCCTAACCCTAACCTGCTCAGAATCAGCGTTTGGTTTCATGCTTGTCAGCGCTCTTGTCTGTGAGCCTTTTCTTTAATCTGCTTCTCTCTCCTTCTGTCATTGGGCTTTATGTTGCTATCCTCAGATTCAGGTTCCTTCTGATCCTTCCTGTGATTCCTTTTTGACATATGCATCTTTTACATTAAATGTATAGTTTGGTTTTTGTTTTCTAGATGGGTTGTGCTAGGAGCCTGAGCTGGCTGAAACTCACATTGTAGACCAGGCCAGCCTCACATTTATGGTGATCCTGTTGCTTCTGCCTCTTGTGATTTGTGGTAATCGTTTTGCTACTGAGAAGATAGGTATGCACCACAATACCCATCAGTATGTTCCTTGTTTATATACATGTTTACACATAGACATCCTTGATAAATTAGTATCTGGACACCTTCTTGAACTCAAGATGATCCTCCAAATAGGCTTAATAGATCCTTACAGGAACATTTTAGAACAGAAAAATGCACACTTTGTGAAACACACCTGCTTATGCTTTTGTGATTGCCTGACTACCTTCATTCTTCACGGGAGGCTCTTTCTTTCTTCCCCTGATCTTCCTTGGGCACCAGTGATCCCATTGTGGGATGGCAGAATTACTCACTTCCTTTTTTGTGCCTTATAGAACCTGTTTGTTTCTACCACAGTATGCATTGTTACATGCTCTGGTTATGTTACATATCTGTCTTTCTTGTACTGTATGAAGCTGCCTAGACCAGCACTGGTTGGTAGTAAATTTTACAGAAACAAATGCTGATTTTGGTTACTGATGCTGACATTTTAAAATTACATAATCTCTACTTAACTTCACTGGGCTGGAGTAATGATGGCATAGAACACAGTGAGGGAGGGGTGTCTGTGGTAGTGGTGAATGTTCCTTACAATTCTTGGTTGCTGTCCTTTATACAGAATAGCAAAATGATGGCTTTTTAAGAAGCATGTCGGGCTGTGCATGGTGGCAAACACTCTCAGTCTCAGCACTTCAGCGGCAGAGGTAGATGGCTCTCTATGAGGCTAGCTTGATCTACATAGAGAATTCTAAGCCTGTCGGGGCTACGTAATGTGACCCTGTCTTTTAAAAAAAAAAAAAAAAGCATTTTCTATCAATACTAATGCATTGGATTTTTTAAATTATATATTTTAAGGTGCATGTGTTTGGGGTATCTGATTAGTACTAAAATATCTTAGTGGCTCATTTCTTTCTTGTTTATGTTGAGGGAAGCTTTTTGGACCCTTAAACCTCCACCTGGCTTCGGAAAGGTTTGCTTGTTTTTGAAGAGCTGTTTTTTCATTACATAATATACATTGAACTTTGTATAGGGTCTTCAAGTCTACAGTTATCTTGAGATAAGGAAAAAAGTATAAGAAACCAAGATGGGTATTGCTCACACTGTATGTTATCTGGAATAATCTGGGTGAATGAAAAAAATGACAGCTTTTTGTGGGAAACTGCTTAAAAATTAATTGAAGAGCTCCAGGAAGCATTCTAGTGCAGCAGAATGGCAGGAGATAGTCTAAAATGTCCAGAGCATGTCCAGCTGACCCAGATCTCCCAGTGGTGCCGCTCTGACTCCCTTACACGGACTGCATAAACAAATTTTGACTTTTAAATATTTTGTTAAGTCATCTGACATTTCTCCTTAGAGCTCTTTGTCATTTTAACCCTTTCCTTTCCTCCCCTTCCCCCTTTCCCCTTTCCCCTTTCCCCTTTCCCCTTTCCCCTTTCCCCTTTCCCCTTTTATCCTTTTACCCTTTTACCCTTTCCCCTTTCCCCTTCTTTTTTTTCTTCCTTCCTTCCTTCCTTCCTTCCTTCCTTCCTTCCTTCCTTCCTTCCTTCCTTATTCCTTTCCTCCCCCTTCTTCCTTTCTTTCCTTTTTTCAGTCTACAATCCTATTTTAGGAACATTAAGTCCATGCTCAGGCAGCTCAGCTCTGCCACGCTGGTCTGTCTTGTTTTATAATAAACATAGTCTTAGAAATTTGAGTAGAAACTCTTATCATTTAAATGGAATCTTTTTAATAAGCTGATTATATTTATGTCTGAAAGAATTTCTTGACAGTCCTAGGGATATGTTTAATTAATAAATTCTGGTGATTTTGCTGCTGTCCTGAAGAATCTGTTACCCATATACAAAACTTAAGTTGTAATTTGGCACTTTTTTCTATCCTTTAAAGTTTGGTTTGGCATAGTTCCTTTATATTTGAGTCACATGAAGTTAGGCTGTTGAAGTTTGAGGGAGCTCGGCTTTTACACGGTAAATACTAATAAACTGTAGTGCAAAGGATTGGAGAGAGAGCAGTGTGTGACCCTTGGAGGCAGTTTCCTGTGCACCCCTGAAAATGTACGCTCTAGGGCAGAGAAGAGGGAAATGTGGGAGGAACGGAGAAGTGGACTGACTCACGGTGGGAAAGAGCGTGAAGACGGACATAAGGAATGAGTTTAGGACTGCTTCTGAGTGGAACTTAGTGATGTCTTCTCACGTGGGTTGTCAAGTAATTTAACTTGACATAGGCTCTCTGGTCCCCGTACTATAGTCATTAATTGGAACCTAAGACTTAGGGCCAAGGTTGTGGGCCAGCTGCTCCCACCAAAGCATTCTATCAAACTGCTTTAGTTGATAAGGCCTATGTGTTTATAGACAGTCCTGCCAGCACCATTTAAACACTTAAGACTAAAGTGAGTATCGCTTTACCATAAAACATGTGTAGTGACTAGATTTTCACTGTACCTTACTTGGTCTTTTCAAATTCTACTTGTAGAGTGTTCATGGCAGACACATTAAGCAGGTTGGCCACACAGTACTTCTGTGAGCATGGTGGCTGCTATAGTTCCTAAGATGAGACCTGTTCTCGGGGCCAGTTCCCAGCAAGTAAATCTGCTGCCATGGCTCATTGGAAAGTGACCAATAGAGAGACATTTGTTGTTAGTTACTTATCAAGAAATGAGTGTGCTTTTGATGATGTTTTCTTCTTTAGTTCTGTCTACACAGGGGTAAGGCCGTAGAGACTGGGTAGGATACAGGCTTGAGGTTATATTGGCAGGCAGCCCTGGTGCTGCCTCCTACAGCCAAGTGACCGCTTTCAGCCCAGTCCTTTCTTGAATAGACCTGCTGACTTCTTGCAGTGAATTTCTAGTGTGAATCCTTAAAAGATAATTCAGTTACGTCAGATTTGAGTCAGTGGTCCATGTGCTGATACTGTTTGGGGGGGAAGGCTGTATTATTGGAGCCTCAGAAGCAAAGGAGTCCCCTTCCTTTGCCAGTGGTTCTGATGGTGCCTTTGCCTCTGTCTCCTTCCCATGGCACTTAGAACGACTACAGACAGGAAGGGATGGTGCTGGTGAGCATCCCAGAAAAAGTAGGGTGGCAATCACCAATGAGGATTGTAGTGTGGCGTCCAAAGCCAGCTGCCAAGCCAGGGTGTGGCTCAGCAGTAGAGCACTTGTCTAACACCACCGCTTACTACAAAAACAAGCCTTGCCCTGTTTCCAGGAATGGACTTGGTCTACTGAGTCTATAGTGAGAACGAATCTGGGTCAAGGTGTCAGGTAGTGTAGCTGGAGCTGCTTTGATGAAGTTAGTTAGCATTTACTGGTTTCCTTTCTTTGCATTCACTCTCAGCTCAGCACTAGAGAAGGGAGCAGGGGAGGGAGGTAAACTTTTCTTCTAAGCTCTTTAGAATGTGTTCCCATTCCAAGAGCTAAGGCTGTGGGTCCTGTCCTGTGACATGTCCCCCCCCTCCAACCATTCCCACTGTAAGCAACACTCTATGCTCTCAGGCTCCCAGGATGGTTAGGCACTGGCTTTGCTCTAAGTGTGTATATGGCGAGATGTTTGTTTATTGTTTTTCAGTAAAGATTGTTAAAAATTACAAACTGGGAAATTGTTTCCCAAGCTACCTTACAATCAAACTATACTGGGAAGATCCTAGTTTCCGGTTGTTTGTGTGTTGCGTACCACAGATGACATCTTTGGCTAACACTATTACTGGATTATATTATTTTGCATAACAAATAGCCTTTGATTAAAAAGACAGAAAACATGGGCTTTATTTGTTTTATTTGTTAAGTGGTTCTTGGTTAGCAGCAAAGCCAACACATAAGGTAAACAGCTCTCCTTCCCGCCTTGCTTTGCTGCCTTTGTTACATTGTATTATGATACTACTTCATAGTAAACTTTCCTGAATGTGTTACTCTGTAAGTGGAGGTAAGTGTTCTTCTGTTTTTCTCTTTTGACAAATGTAAGAACATAGGATGAGTGGGGTAGGGCAGAGAGAAGCTGGGCATCGGTGTAGGCACCTTACTGACCTGGACCATCCAGACCTAAGAGCGTCCTGTAGTCCTTCCCATGTAGCTAGCTAGCTATATGGCAGTTTTATCCTTCCAAGGCAGTTTTGTTTCCCTTCCATGAAGGTTTCAACCGTTTCCTATGCATAATAGAACACCATTCTAGAAGCTAGACTGTCTTCTCTACCAGGCCATCTTGTAATTGACACATGTATGATTTCAGTTTTTATCAGAGGGCCTTGTTCATGCGCAGTTCAAGTGATGGAGCTAGAGGGGGAGACTGACAATTATATTCTCAATTATATTAGAACTTTTAACTCTAGGGATTGCTGGATCCTGGGGGGTATAGTATAGTTGATTCAGTGCTTCGGAGCATGCATGAAACCCTGGGTTTGAGTAATTCCCATACTCCAGAGCCAGAAGCAAGAGGATCAGTCATTTGTGCCTTCATGGGGAGTTCAAGGCCAGCCTGAGATACAGGAGACCCTGTCTCAAGGGTGGGGGTGGTTTCTTGGGGCTTAGGGTATCTATCACCTTGTAGCTCAGTTACAGAATGCCTTCCTAGTAGCTCACAAGAGATTTTGAAGTTGACCTCCAATAACACAAGGTACGGGGAATGTATGTGGAGGGGTGTTTCTCCTGGCCACAAACGTTAGTCTGTTTCTTAAGGTATGTTATTTCTCTGTCTCCACCCTGAAAGATGGACCAGTGATACTTCCTTGGCTTTTTTTTTTTTTTTTTTTTGGTTGGTTGGTTTTTCTCCTTTTAATTGTGGACCTCATAGAACCTTGGGTTTTCCCCTTAAATATTTGACTCATTTTTAAAAAAATCAATTAATAGTCTATACAAAGTAGACCAAGTAAAAGCTTGTTAAATAATTTGTTTCTTAAAATATATTCCTCAGTATCTGGATTTAGGTTACCAAAAATGAGTTCTATAGGCATGGGCAGCTTTTTTTCTCTTTTGAGGCTGTCTTACCAGCTTGCCCTGACTCTTATGTCTACTCACCTGTAGCGTATTAGCTAGGATTTCGGTGTGCACAGCTCGGACTGATAGTGAGATCTGTCCCTGTGTGTCCTTTATCTTTTAAGTCCTACCTACCTCACAGGGTTGTTGTGGGGATCAAATGGAATCAATAACTGTGCAGTACCTTGTAAGTTGTACAACCCAATGCAAATACAAATACTATGCAGGTGCGAGAAAGACGAGGCTTAGTAAGTAATAGCAGCTGTGAAGGAGGCTGGCTCAGGTTCAGGAGTCCCCACCCCCATTGTGTTGCTCGCCTAGTGTACAGTGCCTTTTCTCCGTTTCTGTCAAGTTGAGAGATGATCTCACTTGACTGTAGTTGTGTTTGTCTTTTATGAAGAAGGTTAGTACCACGAGATGCTTCATTTGCTGAAACCTAGTAGAATCTGGCATAGGTCAGTGATGGGGCAAACAAAATTTGAAAAGAATTCTGACTTTACCAAAGTGCATGGCCTGCCTGCCTGGGCACTGTCTCTGCTGTCCTGTCCTTCCATGCTGCCTGCTGACCGGTTCTGTAGAAAGATATATTGTTGCTTTTCAAAAACTGTAGTTGGTTATTTGATTCATTCTCAATAAAATAATTATTCTAAGAAGTTGTTAGACTTTACCTTCCCGACCCCAAATATCATATATGAGTTCTAAAAAGTTTAAACAACAGTTTATAAAAATCTGTTTTTACATTGCTAGTCTCTTCTATTTGACACTATCCATAAATAGACTCCCCCTGGCTCAGTCCATTTGCTGTTCTTCAGGGGAAATATCCTTTCTAAATTCAGAAGCCTGCATTATCTGCTTGCTTCCCAGAAATGCATTACCAATTTTATAATCAGGAGAACTTCACTTTCTTTTAATATTAGATCATGTTTATTCTTCATAAAATGACTTTCTTCCATTTAATAAACTCAGAAATGAGCTTCTATATTGAACTTGACAGGATTTTTTTTTAATGGTATACATCAGCATCAGCTGAGCTGGCTAAATGCCTCTCTGACAGTTTATCCTTTATCGGGTGCTGGCTTGTCTCTAGAGCACTGAGTCTTGCAGCTGGATTATTGATTTGCACCACATGTAGAGATCAGTCTAGAAAGGGAACAGCAGGCCCCTCCTGTCTGCCTGAGAGAGCTTCCCTGCCCCTCACTTAGGTCCCCAGCTCACAAGCACAGACCTAACCCAATTTGTCTCACTAGGATAACCCACAAACGCTCAGTAAAGAAAGAAAAATTCCTCTCCCGCTTAACCACTAAAGAACAACATATGTTTCTAACGTCAGCTTTTTATTTTTTTTTTATCTTTCATTTTTTGTTGGTAAATCTCCCAGACAACAACAGTTCTGTAGAGAGTTTAAATATGAAGGAATGGCAGGACGGGCTAAGGGCACTTCTACCCAACATTAACATCAACTTTGGTGGACTGCCCAATTCTTCTTCCCCCTCCAACGCCAACCACAGTGCACCAACGTCCAACACTGCCACCACGGACAGCGTGAGTTGGGACAGCCCTGGCAGCTGGACAGACCCAGCCATCATCACAGGTAACTTCCTCCCTGGCCCGCCCCGGCCCCGGCCCCGCCCCCTCAGCTCCACCCACAGGTGTCAGACTAAGTCAGAGCAGGGGGTCTCTGCGGCAGGAGTTCCTTTTCACGAAGCCTGGTTCGTTCTTAGGGTCGTGGTGAACCTGTCTGCCTAGTTGTGTTCTGAGGCGCTTGTGCCTTGGTCACTCCTTTTGCTCTAAGTAGGTGTTACCGTCTGGCAGCACGCGTGTATTTTGTAGGCCTCAAAGTACTAAAGGATCTAACTGAGCCATCTTAAGAGAAACATACTCCACTCTTTATAAAGCTCTCTATATAAGGCTGTCTGTGTCCAGATCCCTGCTAGAGGCGGGCGGGGATGGGGAAGCACACCATTTACTTTGGGGAGGCCTGGGGACCTTTGGCAGGGAGGTGGCTTGTTTGGTGGGGATTTTTGGTTTTGGTTTTGTTTTGTTTTGTTTTTGTTTTTGCTGTTCCGCCTCTGAAAGTGAGGGACCAAGTTTTATGAGGGTTTGTGTCACAGTAAGTCTTGGTCATTGCCGGAGAAGGGGAGGGAGGGTGACTAAAGGATCATAAGGCTGAAAAGGTTTCATTTAGAAATTGACAATTGTAATTTACTTCTTGGGTGGCCAGATCACTCTTTTAAAGTTTACCTGAGTAACTTGGCCCTCTTTCCTGACAAACTCACCATTTTCCTTTTGTCTCCTGTTTCCTCTGTAGGTATCCCAGCATCTTCAGGAAGCTCTTTAGACTCTATTCAAGACGACAATCCTCCACACTGGCTAAAATCCCTACAGGCCCTCACAGAGATGGACGGCCCCAGCGCTGCCTCATCACAACCCCACCACAGCGCCCCCTTCAGCACACAGATCCCTCTGCACAGAGCCAGTTGGAACCCCTACCCACCTCCTTCAAATCCCTCCAGCTTCCACTCTCCACCTCCAGGCTTCCAGACAGCCTTCAGACCCCCCAGCAAAACCCCCACAGACCTGCTACAGAGTTCTACACTGGACCGCCACTAAGCAAAGAGGGAATTGAAAAGGGCAGGATTTGTCCCACCCTGTTCTCCCCCTCAGCCCACTCACAGCTCCCTTCTCATCTCTTACGTTCTGAAGAATCCAGTTCCTGATCGGTTTTTTTTCTCCCTACCCCCAGATGCGATGCGATCACAGCGTCTTTACCATCTTTTCTTTAATTGTAAAAAGTTTCGGTTGATCCAGCATTTGAGTGAGTGACACTGTTGAATGTTTCTGGGGGGCAGGAATTGCCTTTTTAAGCAGAGGAAAAAGAAAATCAAAAGGCAGTCTCAATACTTAGAAAATTACTGTTTGTCTGTCGCTCATAATGACATAATCTGCTTAGCAGAAAATGACAATTAATCTATAGGAAAGGTCAAGTAAATGTATTATCAACTGCAGAATTGAGAACATGGCTGATTTAAATGAGATTGCTAAGTTCATGGAGGCAAGCAGTGGTCCTGACTTCCATCTTGTATTCAGCTTTCCACTATTGCAGGAAAAAAGGCTTTTAATTTTAAATTCTTTATTGAATTGATGGGGAGGACTCAATTGTGTTGTTAAGCAAAGGGATTTATTGGAAGTTGATGACAAGATAAATTGATCTGTAGTAGTAACTGGCCTATTGCTAAAGAGTTTATAAGGAAGGAAAGGTAATTTTTTTAAGGAGAAAAAATTTGGCTTTAACTTAAATTCAGATGTTTTAAAGGAAAAAGATATTCATAGATTTAATACCTATCCTTATAAGAGCTGAATTATATGTGATTTCCTCAGTCTTTCTCCTCTGTCAGAATTTTTTTTTCTTTGACCATAAGTCCACCCGACAGGGCACCCTGAGCCGCACCGGCACTGCTCTGGGGCCATCCGATCACCAACAGAAGCAAGTCTCTGACCTCTGCCTGCAGCTTTTACTTAACCCTGTAGTTTCTGGACGTTTGTGCAGTATTGAAAAGACAGGAGAAAAGAAAACAAACCTGGTTATAACCTGATGCTAAAACTAAAAACAAGGAAATGTACCTCTTTCTTCAGAATTAAAACTAAAATCTTAAATAAATCAGAAAACTTGATGGTGACCCTTGGGTGATTCTTGTTTTTGTTTTTTCAGTTTGTTTCGTGTGGGTTTGGAATATTTAATGATGCAGTACCATAGGAGTTTCCACTAGATTTTACATCTTCAGCTGTGGAGCGTGGTTCTGAGGAAATCAGAACATAAAATAAGCGTTGTCTTTGTCAGCCACTGCTAGTTTCAAAGCTCAGCTCCTCTTGCTCTCAACGCTCCTCTTCCAGTGGCTAAGACATCCTCTCAGAGGTGCAGAGCGGACCTTGACAGCTGAAGCCACTCATCAGGAGTGAGTAGGAGCCCGACATGCTGAGATGGGTCTCCAGGAAGAGTTGGCGGAACGGTGGCAGCAGCAGCAGCAGCAGCAGCAGCACCTTCTGAGCTGCAGGAAAGAGACCCAACGTCTCGGCCAGCCAGAATAGGGGCCTGACTAAAGTAGTGGAGGCTCACTAGAAGACTGTTCAGTTGGCAGTCTTGTAAGCAGTATCCAAAGAGAATCTTCTACAGGACAAATAGAGTAGATTGAATTGTATAGAATGTGTTTTGGGGTGGTTTTTTTTTTTTTTCTCCTAATCTCATCTTTACTTCATTTAAAGAAAGCAGTTTTGAGTTTTTTGTTTTGTTTTTGCATATACACCTATAATGTCATAGGCTGAGACTGGAGGATTCTCATGAGTTCCAGGCCAGCCTGGGGTATGGAGTGAGACCCTGTCAAAAACAGTAACAAAGTAAAAAGAAAACAGTATTTTAGATAATAAACAGTATATTATTAAATATCACCACAAGTACAGGCTACACGAGAGGGTAGGAAGAACCCATTTTGTAACTAACAGAAATGTTGCAGTGACGTGAAAGAACTGGGAACTGTGGTGTTTGTCCTGGGACCTTCACCTTTGTTTCCTGACCCTGCGTAGTCACTTTGCAACCCCTAGGAAACAGACCTTTTCAGAAGCAAATGGGGGAATCTTGCAGTTGGTACAGCAGTAAAAATGATGCCTTTTCTGTAAAAGAGACATTCTGCCTTGCTATAATTGTGTATGTTTAGTGGGTCATACCTCCCCATAAAGGTGTGGCTACTGTGTAAGAAGTTACAATGGACTTGCACAGGTTATAGCATATTGGGCACCTCTTCTGTTTACTCACAACCTACAATATTATTTACCATTATGTTCATTCTTCTGTCCTTCCTTTCTTCCCTGCTGCCCGCTAAGTTGCATCCCCAGATAATGAATTGTTTCGTTTTTAAAAACTGAGTACTGAACTAGGCCCAGCAACAACAGGAAAACTTGGCCACAGTCTCTGGTAAAGGCCTTGGAACACAATAGAGGCTCTGGGGCCTGGTTTGGTGTTAGCTTCTCTGCTAAGTTTAAAAAAAACCTATTTGGGGAAGACAGTGAGTCAGGTCACAGTGAGCACTGCAGAGCAAGACTCGCCATTTAGAGTATGTGACAGGGAGGCCAGTCCTAGATGCTCGGCTGAAGTAGTCTGCAGGAGCTCAGGGTTGTCTGTGCCCAAGTTTGTCTCAAAAGGCCTATCACACTATTAATTTTTCTTAAGCCTTAACTGCTTTCTTCAATGAAAAGGACAACACTTCGGGCTTGGGTGGGTGTGACTGATGAAGGCATAGCTGAGAGAGAAGACACATGGGACAGAAAGTACCTCAACCAAAATGGCAGGCAGCCTGTGCTTCCAGAGGTAGTGGGGAACTTGGGTATGGACAACTTCACGGTCATTGTCTCAGTCGTGTGGATCTGCTGTATCGGGTGTTCCTAAGGTCCCTCTCTTCTTGGGTACTCTGTTTCTTACATTCTGATTCTTCCTCATCTTTTATCCCTTCGATTTTATAATTTTCTGGAATGATATATTCCAATAATATTTTTTGAGCAAAACAAAAACGTTTTCAAAATCTGTGTGTAAAATTAACCTTCAGCTTGGGTGGTATGATAGATGCAGGGTTCTGAGTAACATATTTTTCTCTTCAGAAGTTCGAAGGCATTACTCTATCGTCTTGCTTTCAGTATCATGGTTGGAAAGCCAAAGCCACTCCTGCCAGCTTGTATGCAATCTTGGCTTTCTCCCTCTTGTCTACTGTGGTCTGAAACTCCCAGTGTTGTCTTCAGTGCTGCTCTTTGTTCTGGACACTGGGAGCATACAATGGGTTTTAGAGTGTGGCCACTATGGCCAGCTCTGGGAAATCTGTAGTGACTTCCCTAGTGAGTTTTTTGTACGTAGTTTCTTGGTTCTCCTTTTCAAAGAAAAAAAAATGTCAATACTGAGAATACAGAGCTTGGGACAAATCTTGTGCTTTTGCTCGTTTTCCATCCCTGCCACGTGCTCCACTTTCCAGGAAGTCTCCGTTTCTTCATTGCTTTCTTGTGTTTATCTTCAAGAGAATGGTTTCATGTATCTGCTTTGGTCTTTGTATTCCAAGTTAGGAACTCCTTAGATGTTTTTATTACTTGGTTGTCTGTGTAAGAACAAGAACAAAAAGTGTGACAGAAGTATTTGAAAGCACAGGCAGGTTGTTGGCTTTGAGCCTCACTTGTGGAAGACCTGGCACTTTCTACCAAGCAGTGCCTATTGGCAGAGCCTGTAGGCCTTGTCTTTGCTGCTTAGAATCTGGAGACAAGAGTCTTACAGAATGGTAAGGGTCTGACTGCTGGCATTTCAGGGCTATTTTGGGGGGCGGGCGGGGGGCTCTGTTTTCACTGAACATACCTACTGCTCCTCTGATGCAGAGTTGGGGAACGAACCTGGATAATTGTACAGCTAAATTCCCATCATAACCTCACCCCACCCACTTTACCCTGAGGTGCCTGCTTCTACCAGGTTCTCTGCTTTTGTGGATTCTGTGAATGTTAGTGGATTGTGTCTCACAGCTATGCATTTATCTACTGTTGAAGGTTGAACTTCTTAAGTCAGCTGTAACACTTCACTAATCTTTCTAGCCAGCACCCTCACCCTCATTTTGGTGGACTTGGGGGCAGAAGTCCAGTCAGATATGTAGGCCTGATTTGTTACCTCAGCATCTGGATCTTGGTTTTATAAACGAGGAGATATAGGTTACTGGAACTAAGAGGCAGCTTTGCCGTGAGTTTCTAGTGGCCATTCAGCAGTCACCATTGTCTCAGTGTTGCTTTGTTTAAACCGCGCCTACCTGTGTCACTTTCTTTCAACCTTGAAAGTATTCCTTTTTTAAACAACTTCTCTCCCAGTGAAGTTCTTTTAATGTACAATCAATGTTAGGAAATCACACAGAGGATTATTAAATTGTAAGCTGAATGTTTAAGACACATTGTATGTGTTTTTAGGGAGGGTTGTAAGTCAGCTGGGGGTGGGTCATTTTCTAGACCTAACTAGATTAAAGAAATAATGGAGGCTGTAGCAGAAGAAAAAAAAAAAGATAGCCCACTGTTAGCTGTATGGGAATTGTATTTTGAGAGAAGATAATACTGAGGATTGTGTATGTATTTCCACAGGGAATCTGCTAGATTAGCCACCTAAAGTCAGCGAGTAGTCAGCAGTAGTTTGCCTATACACAGAGGTGATGGGTGCACTGGGCCTGAGCCTTTTCGATCATTTGGCTTCAGACATGCATGAAGTTATGTAAGCCTTTAAATGAAAGCACATGGAACTGAAATAACTTTGAGATAGATCCATTCAAATGGTGTCATTTTACCATGAATGACTTAGAATTTTGTTACAAAAGTCGTCACTCTGGTAAGGACTCGATCAATTTACTAAGGAGGAATTCCCTTTGAAAAATGTCTGTGTGTGTGTGTGTGTGTGTGTGTGTGTAAATTTACATGCACACACTGATCTGAGTAAGCGAGTATGTGATTTTTCAGAAGTCACTCTGGGAGCTGGGCAGAAGGGCCACACCTTGTGTTGGGAGGCACCTCTCAAGCCCTCAGTCAAGAGTTGAAGAAAGCAGTTAAGGCTTAAGAAGAATTAACAGTGTGATAGGCCTTTTGGTGTGAGGTCTGCATAATCTGAACATTTGAAAAGCAAAACACTGCTAAATGCACTTGCCTTGCTACAGATCAGAAATACTTCTCATACCAATTCAGTAGCAGGAATTCATCATGCAGAATACAGACAAATAGGCCCAGCATTCCTGTGTGTGGGGTCACAGATCTTGTAGCAGTGCTAGAACTATTTGTTAACACACATGATTTTCTTCCGGGACTTTGCTCCACAGACTTGGCCAGCTGTTTTGCTTGTGTTTAAAAAGGACAGAGATAAGGTGGCGGCAGGATATCCATTTTCCCTTAGTTTGTGGCCATGAGTAAAAGGGGTAAACACTTGATCATTACTTTTGTTAGGAATTAAAATGAGTTTCCGAAGGGCAAAAGGTATTTCAAAGAAGAGAGCTTTGGATAGATGGAGACTTGGCTAGTGGGCCGGCTAGGGAGGACCCTGAATAGTGACCAATGTGAAGATCCCGAGAGCATGCTTAGGCATTCCTTCCGAGTTGAGAGAACACTTAAGGATTGTGAGGGGATCTGTGAGGAAAATGGGCAGAAAGAGGAAGTGGACGCTGCATTGGTTGGCAGGCACCAGACAGTTCTAAGCAGGAGGAAAATGTGAAAGGATTGTGCCGTAGGAATGGATACACAAGCCCTCAGTGAGGATGGCAAAGAGGGGTTTCTTTGGGTCAATGAAAGAAGTCCAGGGGTTCTGGGTTTGCCGAGGATGAACTCTGTCCCCACTGGAACTGCATCTGTATGTGTGTTTTATCACATTATAAAACTGTCCTTGTGGTGGTAAGTTTAAAAAGCCAGATAGATGCTCCAGGGGAAGAAGATTTTGACAAGGGGTGTGAGAATAGAAAGAAGGGAAAAGAATTCAAGAGACTTGAAAGGGGCATGAGAATGGAAAGAAGGGCAAAGAATTCCAGAGACTTGACAATTATTTTGCTAGTTACTAGACACAAAGGATGGAAGACAAACTATTTCATAGCCTTCTTGGGTTTCTCCCAGGTCCTGTCTGCTCCCTGAGAGCAGAGAACACACCTAGCCCATTACACATTCTAGTTCCAGAATTGTTACAGTTTGTTGTTACACGGAGACTTCCAAAATGTTTGCCCTGATTTGGGAATAGCTTGGCACTCAATCCAGGCTGTTGGAATGACTCATGTTTTGTTCATAAATGAAATGATATCTTCTTGTGAAAAGGAATCACTGTGGTTCAAAAAGAACACAGTTCTTATTTGGGGAACTGTTGGTTTGAGGTTCCAGCAGGCCAGATGTAGAGTAAGGATTTGGAGTCTGCTCTGCAAGAGGAAAGGTGAGGCAGGAGCCTGGTGGGAAGTAGAATGGATTGGTGTAAAATGACTGGACTACCAAGCTGAAAGAGGATGGTTTCGGGGCTCAAGTTACTAAAAATTGTGTTCGTGTCGGGTTTCATCAGGAACCCAGAGAAGGAACAGGTCAAAAGGCTTTCAGCTTTGGAAATGCAAAGGATAGAGAAAACCTCCAGCAAAGTACCCCCAACTCCATGCCGCACAGGTCGAAGATGCCCTGGGAAGAAGCTACCAAGACACCACCTTTGGCAGCAGCTACTTACCCAACCACAGCCACCTGGAGAATGATGACATCTCCTGACTCACCTTCTAGATTTCACCCAGGTGCCATCTCTGGGGTGCTGTGGATGAGCATCTAAACATTGATGCAGATGGGAGAGGATCATGGGATAAGGATAATTGACTGGAGACAGACAAGCTGATGCCTGTGCTTTGGAGTGTCTGTAAGAAAAGTGTCATCACTTTTCTTGTCAAAAACTGCCCCACAGACTTTCTCATCTCCAAAACCTTCTCAGTGTAGGTCCACTGATCCAGAGTCTGGGACTGTCGAGGCCCCTGGGCCCCTGAGGAGTGTTGTGTGTTTTATGATGTCTGTGCCCGTGTTCCTAGCATAGTTGTTCTCTTAGTCCAGAATGTATACACCCTTCCTGTTCTCTCTCCCAGCTCTGCTTGAAGATTGCCCTCAGATCCCATTGCTTTAGTGGTCCTGTTTCCATCTATACTCTTCATGTGCCTTTATTATACTGTAACTTGGTTCTCCATCTCTAAAACTTGACCCACTGTATCAGTGGGTTCCACATTCAGGAGATGCATCTGCAGAAATGCCAAGCCAAACAGTTTCTCTGAACTGAATATGTCATTCCCTAAACAATACAATGTAACTATATAGCTTTTATATATTTGTTGTAAGTAATCAGACATGACATAGCATTGTATCAGGGAAGATATGCATAAATTACATGCAAACACTAAGCCATTTTAATATAAAGGGCATGATGAGCTTCCGTAAACTGATAATCCTAAGATAGCTCCCTATGAACACAAACACACACACAGTTTCAAGGGTCAGCTGAATATACCCAGTGCTTAGCATAATTCCCAACATTCTTTTGAATGACTGAGAAGGAAGGAAGCTTGATTGGTGGAGCAATATTAAATCTTGCAAGAGATCTGTGGTATTTGAAGGATTGTTCTTAAGGTGGTGGAGGGGCTGGAAGCTGATTGCAGTAGGTGGGAGTGTGAGGGACACCAGGAGCTGCCTGACTGTGTTACGACAGCACATGTGCAAGTCAAGGAGTCCATAGCCTACTAGAAGTTAGAGGAGTTAGTTATTTGGGAAGAGTTTGAACAAGAAAGCTAAATTGATGCCAGGACCAAATGTGGGCTCAGTCTTAGGAAGAGAGAGGCTTTTCCCTCCTGGATGGTAGCAAGAGAAATGCATGGTTCTGCGTTAAAGGCAGGAAACATTAAGGTCCCATCAGCTCAGTTTAATGAAGAGGCAGAAAGTGGAATCAGGAGCTTGAGAAGGAAAAGAAAGCTTAACACTTGGGGAGAAGTTAAGAGGACATAAGAGAATAGGCAGGTAGCAAGAGGCACCATTGTTCATGTACGTCTAAAGTAAGTCCGATTATAAAAATGGAATAGTGTCCAGATAGTGTCTGTTTTAGAGAAAAAGGAAGGCAAGCGATGGGGGCAGGAAGTTGAGCTTGGGCCATTGGGAGTGTCCTAGCATACACCTGGTCTAGATCATACAGGGCCAGCAGCAGAGTTGCCCATAGCTGCTATCTGCATGGGGATTGGTGCCCACAATCTGAGTACATAGAAGTTACATACCCACCATGCAGGGAGGACAACACTAGGCAAGTTCACCCCTTTGTGACTCCTCAAGTTTATGATGACTTGGGATTGTTGCAGAAGTTAATAGCAGCCAGACTTTAAACAGCTAAAATAGGTGTAGGGTTTAACAATGTGTGCAATATATATATATATATATATATATATATATATATATATATATATATGTATATATATGTATATATTCACAACCAAATTCTGTTACATTGATTTTCTTCCAAGAATATATTTATTTTCTTCATAATATTCCCATCGACCACTTCTCTTTAGTCAATAAACAGTTATTGAGCAAGGAGGAGGGACTTGCTGTGGTGTGCCATAGGAAACCTCGGTGATAAAACAGCCACAACTCCTAGGAGGCACATGCAAGTGATGGAGAAAGAAGGCCATGGAGCAATTCTGCAGATACAGTGTCATGGGAAAGACGCACATCGGCAAAAAGAAAAGGCTATCGGCCAACAAAACCCACATTTAAGGCTGTCATAAAACAAAACACCTTAAAAAGACGATAGATTTGAGAATATCTACAGACTGTGATAGATCCCAAAATGTATAAACGACACTTATAAAGCCTATCTTTTTGTTTTAAAGCAATAAAAACTGGCCAAAGACAACATGTGGATTAGGATCACGGATTACGGATTCTCCGTAGAATGTTTGGTTCTTGTGCTTAAGAAACATAAACCATTGGTGAGGTTGTAGGACATGCGTATCTCACTCACCTTGGCTGTTTAGAAATGGAAACCACCCCTTCACTTTACAACAGTGCTTCCTCTTCTGATACTTATACACATAAAAATGTTCATTACAGCATTATATATAAGGAGAAACTTAAATGCCATCTCAGCACTCGTTCATAGTAAATTCGTTAACTCCTGCCACGTGCACCTGAGAGAAGCCCTTGTTTCATGGTACTCAATGACCGAGGACAGGGGTGTGAGGTGATGTTTGTAGGTTGAGCATGTGCCGAGTGATTCATAGCCACAAGCAGTTCTGTTTGGTCCCAAGTGTGGCAGGCATGTGGGACAATAAGTGTGGTGTGTCTCTGAGGGGCTGAGTGTATACAAAAGTGACAAGAATATAAAATAGCACCAGATGAGTTGATCTGCTCCCAGTTGCCATGGAAGAGGGCTGATGGCTAGGGCGTGGCTCTGAGCATCCCCAGCCAACATCCTGTCCTTGTTCAGTATGTGAGGGTAGTTGTGATGGTTGAAGGATAAGGAAGAAACAGATGGAATCCACAGTCGATGCTTCTGATAGTCACAGATTCAGTCTGCTTTGATGTCATTACCGGTGTCACTGTCTCCAGTGTGGTGACCCTGGGCAAGGTAAGATGTATGAACCTAAAAACAAACCCCAGGCTGACAGGTCATATAGAGCTGTTAGGGTCATGAGGAGGCTTAAATACAAGACTCTGTATCAAGTACTTAGCATTTTACCTGATCAGTGAATATTAGAAATAATTAAATGACCTGTTACCGCTGGTACAAGAAAGAGCTTAGTGGATTGCAGGAACTGAACTAGTGGAAAAAGAGGAACAAGAGGAATTGGACCATTTTTGCAGGTACTGATAAGACCTAGGAAGAAACTCAAGAGAGGTCTAGTTAAGGAAGGGAACAAGGCCAACAGATTAGTGTAGAAGTCCACTTTGTGCTGTGCCTGCAAGATGCTTAAGACTTAGTTTCTTTTGGCCTTGGAGTTCCATTTGCTGAGTCTCTGGGGAGTGGCACACATCATGCGGGGAATAAAGGGTCAACAAACAGCTTATGCCACGGGCCAACAATCAGCATAGAGAAAAAGAAAGACTTAAGGCTCCCAAACCCACATGTAGTGGGTACCTCCAGCTGCCCAAGGACTGCCCACAAGGCTCTATGTCTCCTGAAGGCCCCTCCATCTTCCAGTAGCACCACCCCGGGGACCAAGGGTCACTGAAGGACACTCAGCCAAGTGAGAACAGAAGGTAAAGGGAAGTCTTGTTTTTATTTAAAAGCAAGATTGAACTAAATGACCTGGCCATTTTTTCCTAATCTAGAACGCACTTGTAAGTAATGATACTGGGTTATCTGTCAAGACTTGATGCTTTAGTGTGAAGTGCTAAACAGCCTCCCTGGTCACAGCCTTTAGCTGAGAACTCTTTAAATGAAGTGGCAGACAGTTCCACCACTTATCCACCAGCCTTGGGAAGACCCTGCCCTATTTTTGACCTCTGTTTCTTCATCTGTGTCCCACGGTCACTCTGCTCCTGTCGCTTCAAGACTTACCTGAAGTACTGCAAACGGCTGTGCCCAAGAACCAAAGAACCACCCAGAAGCAAGAATTGCTGCTGTAGTAACTTCCTGCTGAAGGCTTTTGTGGGTTTCCCCCTCTGAAATACTGCTGCTGGGTTTTGTGTTGGTACTTGGAGATCTGAGCAGCAGAAGAATAGATTTCTCTAGTGTTGATAATGTCTTAGCATCTGGGCAGCCCATACAGGCCATATTGCTCTCTGAACCTCAGGCCTGAAAGAGGCACCTACAAGCTCCCTGCAAGAAGATCTGATTCCAAGGCTTTCAGGTTTGAACTTTTCCAAAAAAGCCCTCCAGGGGGATGCTGAAGCTGGGGCTTTGATTGCCTCAGACAATCAAGCTGACAGCTTGAGTAATTATCTTGATTATATTTGACATTGAGGAGTTACTAATCTTAACCATATGTTGTGATACCAACTGTCTCTCTCTCTCTCTCTCTCTCTCTCTCTCTCTCTCTCTCACACACACATACACACACACACACACACACACATATGAAGGAAGTATATGGTGTGGCAGGAGAGTCGAGCTATGTTATGGAATCCAGGGTTCCAGAAGCCTCTTAGAGATGTTCCAGCACATCCTTGTGTATCTGAAGAAGCTGACTTCTAATCCAGAACCACTTATGTGTATTTATCTACTGAACATGCATCTCCTGAGAGCTCAGTGCCTGGAAGGTACCAGAGGGAAGGAAGGACGCGTTTCTCAGTACTAAAAAAACCACGGCTCAAGAGGGAGAATAGCATACGTATTTCTTCAAGCTTTTTTATTTACTTATTTTTATTCATTGGCAGCTTTATACATCTCTACAGTGTATCTTGATTGTATCTACCCCGGCTCTCCTGTATCTACCCCGGCTCTCCCCTCTTTCTCCCCCTGGACTCACCCTCCTCCCACTTTCACATCCTCCTCCTCTTCTTCTTCTTTTTTTTTTTTCCCCTCTTAGGGTTGCCTATGTGAGCATGGACAACCTACCAGCGGCCATAGCCGTAGCAGTAATCCCTTGCCAGTAGCCCCTCAGCCAGGCTGGAGACCTGTGAGCCCCTCCCCCATCAGTGCTGGAATTACTGACCTTTACTTTGTAAACCTTTTTTTATTCATCTATTTTGTGTGTGCTACAGCACAGGCCGGTCTGATGGCGACAACTCGTCAGCTGAGGTTCCCCCTCTTCCTAGGTGACTCTTGTTTGGGTTAAACTGACAAAAACTAGCCGCCACAGAAGATGGGTGTTGACTCCCCACCACCATGGGGCTGTTGTTTTCATCATCTTCTGAACTCTTATTCTTTTTCGCTTTGTTCTTTCCTGTGACGGCCTAGGTGGCTTTGATTTTCTTTTTAGGCTAAAACATTCCTTCTATTATCTGCTGAAGAGCTGAATTAGTGGTCATTAATTCCTTTAGCATGTTTTTATTATGGAGAGTTTTTATTTTCCCTTCAATTATGGCAGGTAGATGTCAGTTCTCAGTTGGCAGTTGTCTTTCAGGACTGGAAATGTGTCAGTTTAAGCCTCTCTGGCTTTTAAATTGTCACTCGAATTATATGTTGTTATTTGATGGTCCTGCGTGTATCTGTGACATGCTGTTTCTCTCTTGCTGCTATTCAGCTACCTTCTTTGTTATGTTTATTTAGTATCTTAATTATGCTATGGCTGGGGAGATCTTTCCTGGTCTTGTCTGTCTGGTGTCTAAATCGCCTCGTATCTGGAGTGGCATCTTCTTAACTTTGGGGAAATTTATGGTGTGAATGTTATTAATTTAAAGATTTATTTGTGTTTATTTTCTGTATATGGATGTTTTATCTCTATATATGTCTGTGCGCCACATATGTGCAGTGCCAGAAATAGCCAGAAGAGGGCATGAATCCCTGGAATAAGTTACAGATGGTTGTGAGGCACCATGTGGGTAATAGGAATTGAACCTGATCTTCTGCAAGAGCAGCCAGTGCTCTTAAACAGGGAGGGATCTCTACAGCGGTGGCTGCTGCTGCTGCTGCTGCTGCTGCTTCCAATGATGATGATGATGATGATGGTGGTGGTGGTGGTGGTGATGATGGTGATGATGGTCCTCTTTAGGATTTATTTGATTTTTTTAATGTATCTGTGTATGTGTGCATGTGTGTGTGTGTGTGTGTGTGTGTGTGTGTATGTGTGTGCACATATGCCTACAGGTGCCCACAGAGATCAGAAGGGAGTGAGAGTTCTGGGAACTGCACGTGGATCCTCTGTAACAGTGGTAATTGTTCTTATCCCCCACCCCCACCCTGCCCGCCCCCACCTCAGGCCATCTCTTCAGCCAGGACTGTTCTTTCAAAAATATTTTCTATGCCTTGAGAGTGCGAGCCTTCCCTTTCTGCATCTATTACCTCAGGTTTGGCTTTTGCATACCATAGGGTCTGTCTTGCATTACACTGACCTCTCTCTTCTTACTGTCTTTGCCCTTGTTTGGTTGTTTCTGTTTCCCCACCTTGTCCCTGGTCCAGATGGTCTGTCCTCTCCTGACCTTGATGAGACTTTCACAGAGATTGTGTGGTTCTTATCCCTGGCGTTTGAGAGTGGTCTCCCTTCAGCATCTCTGTCTCTCTGATGAATTCTGCTTCAGTGTCTTGCATCATTTTTCTTATTCCAGTTATTTGTGCTTTCTATTAGAAGCTTACTCTCCTGTGATTTCTTTGAACATACGGATTATTGAGTCCCCTGGCTGGGACCCCATCAATCTCACAAGATGCCATTACTATAGGATTGATATTTTTTGAAGTGATGTTGGCTTGGGGTGTGTGTGTGTGTGTGTGTGTGTGTGTGTGTGTGTGTGTGTGTG
>LR749803.1:1208246-1415047 GCA_902729485.2 Mus minutoides | reverse complement strand
TTTTTTTTTTTTTTAAAGATTTATTTTATTTATTATATGTGAGTACACTGTAGCTGTCTTCAGACACTCCAGAAGAGGGAGCCAGATCTCGTTACGGATGGCTGTGAGCCACCATGTGGATGCTGGGATTTGAACTTATCACCTTCGGAAGAGCAGTCAGGTGCTCTTACCCGCTGAGCCATCTCACCAGCCCCTTAGCCAGGGTTTCTATTCCTGCACAAACATCATGACCAAGAAGCAAGTTGGGGAGGAAATGGTTTATTCAGCTTACACTTCCATACAGCTGTTCATCACCAAAGGAAGTCAGGACTGGAACTCAAGCAGGTCAGGAAGCAGGAGCTGATGCAGAGGCCATGGAGGGATATTCTTTACTGGCTTGCCTCCCCTGGCTTGCTCAGCCTGCTCTCTTATAGAACCAAGACTACCAGCCCAGAGATGGTACCACCCACAAGGGGCCTTTCCCCTTTAATCACTAATTGAGAAAATGCCTTACAGTTGGATCTCATGGAGGCATTTCCTCAACTGAAGCTCCTTTCTCTGTGATAACCCTAGCCTGTGTCAAGTTGACACAAAACTAGCCAGTACAAGTCTCAAGGCTGACATGTAAGCCGTCTGACGGGAGGTCCTCTGCAGGTGTACACAGACACTTGACATCCACTTGGTTATTTCCAAACTATCTACATTCACGTTCCCCAACTCCAAACCTAGCTCCTTTCGACTCTTTCCCGGTTCCATAAAAATTCCAATCTTGCACCCTATCAAACATCCCAGAAGTCCCCCACAATCCCTCACTCTCCACTCCACCCTCACACCCAACCAGCGCAAACACACCAGCGACCTTCCCTGGTTCCTCAGATGCAATAGTAGTCTTCACATGGCCAGCAAGCTCATTGCCTGTAGCCCCTCCTCTGCCTCCATTAACACCACGCTCCTCTCTGCTCTCTCTACTCGGTTCCAGTCTCCCCGCTGCCCCAGAACCTCTGCACTCGCTGCCTCTTCCAAACACTCTCCAAACACTAACACGTGTCAAGTCAGCCTTTCCTGAGTCCCTGTGATGGGGCGTGGCACATCTCCGGCTGCTGCTCCTCCTCACCAGCAGAGCTTCTTGGACCAGTTCCACTCAGGACCCCTATTTTCATGTAACCCTGGGTATGTAAGTATATAAAATAAGTATATGAATTAAATGTTTGCTGATAATTATACATTTATTTTTAAAACAACTCATATATATACACATACACTGTTGATTAAAAAAAAACACCCATATGTGAATATTGATGAGATGGATGCCTGTTAATTTTTGGCTGAGTATCTAACACCGCAGAATACAGCATCTTCAGTGTTTTTCAGAACTGGTTGATATTTCAATTTCATAATTGTCACTGATAAGAAGACCTCCTTGCATAAATATTCAGTACAAAATGGCAGAATTATGTTTTAGTACATTTCAGAAGTCTTCGGAAATTCTGTCCTAATCCCAAGCCAAATTTCAGTTAACATTTTTTTTAAACGAAACTCAGTGTCTTAAGCAGCAAAATTTAAACTACATTTTAATTAATTTATTTATGTATATGTGTGTGTGCTCATAGGAGCATACATGCCACACCCCATAAGAGGAAGCCGGAACAGCGTGCAAGAGTCAGTTCTCACTTTCCACTGTATGGGGCCTGCTTGGGGATTGAACTCAGGGTGTCAGGTGTGGGGACACCTGCTTTATGCACTGAGCCATCTTGTTTGTTTGTTTGTTTGTTTGTTTGTTTTTTGAGACAGGGTTTCTCTGTGTGCCCTGGCTGTCCTGGAACTCACTTTGTAGACCAGGCTGGCCTCGAACTCAGAAATCCGCCTGCCTCTGCCTCCTGAGTGCTGAGATTAAAGGCATGTGCCACCATGCCTGGCCTGAGCTATCTTGCCAGGCCTCTCAAATAGCAATTTTTAAAATCACACACTCTAACACAATACAATCCAAAGGTCTGTGAACCTGATGCTTGTTTGCAGTGGTAGGGAAATGCTAAAGTCCTTTCCATAGTTAAGCTACCGTGTTTCTGTAAGAGCAGAGAACCCTGTGTGTGCAGTAAACATCCTCCACTTTTTGAATCTCAGCCAGGCATTTCAGTCAGCGTTCAGTGACAGCATCGTAGGATGTCACTCAGTGCAAAGTGTTGTACGCTTGGAGCCAAGACCGGTGAACACCACTGGAAATTCCTCTGAGTCACTACAATTTTAATTTTGAATTAATTTTTGGGGCCTTTTACTATTGGCAAGTTCATCAGCACCGTCCCATCCAGGTATGTGACTTGAGGCTGCGACCCAGTTCAAGAAAGAGAACTCTAACACTCATCTCAGCCGAGAGCATGTGGCAATTCCCGTGCTTCCTTGATTAATGTCTTCCTCTCCCACCAGATGGTGATTTCCACGAGGGCAGGGATGTGTGTCTGGTTTTGCTGACTTTGATATACTCACCACCTGGCACGATGCTCAAAACACCACACAGTAGCTGAGCGCTGTAGGATGTGCTGTGTGGCTGGAAGGGAGGAGGAAGGGGGAAGAGGAAGAAAGAATCCTTAATCCTTTAGGTACTTGTCGTACGTGTGGTGTATGTTCACGTGTGTGTGCACTTGTGTGCGGGTGTGAATGTATATGGGTGCGTGCATGTGGAGGCTACAGGTTTGTGTCTGCTTTCCCCAGCTACTCTCCTCTTCATTCACCGAGGCACGGTCTCTCACTTGCACCTCAAGCTTGCCGATTTGGCTGCTATAGTGCTATAGCTAGCCATCTTATCTCTCCCTCCCATCCCAAGTGCTGGGGTTACGGGTGGCTTCCCAGTTCATCCAGAATTTTCATAGGTGCTGGGGATCCAAATTCTGATCCTCACTCCCACCTACATGGCAAATGCTCTCATGAAGCCATCTCCTTGGCCCAGGATATTCATTTTAAACAACCCTCTCGTTTAGGTCTCCCTCACCTGTTCATATGGTACTATAGATTGGAGACAACGTTATGTCTCTCCTATCCAGTCCTCAGTAGACTGGGGAGGGGATCCTTTGATAAAGGCCAGGACATATGCCTTGGCTCAGGAACATTCTGTGCTGAGACAGAGAACTTCCATGCCAGGCTCCCCACCTCCAAACCCCTAGCCCTTTCAGTCCAGAGAGCATCCTAGAATGTCAGCACCACAGACAGAGCCCAACCCTCAGTTCTGGGAGGTGGGGTGTGTTTGGGATTCTGGCCAGGCCGGCAGGCTGGCTTATTTCGCCTCTAGGTAGGAAGGACGCTGGTTTTTATTTGTCCACTGGGTGGCACTGTGGCCTTGTTCTCTATTTCCTGACGCTCTGACCGGGGATAGGTCAGAAGTTTTGTCTCCCCCTACCTGCTCAGCCCCAAACTTGAGAAGGGAAAGGATGACTTGGATCAGTCTAGACAATACAGTCGTGGGTTGCATGCAGTCTCTGTATGCCATAGGGCAGGCAGTAACCCTGTTTGATTTCAGCAGCGCGGTGGGAGTGGATTGCTTGCTGAAGGATCACACTGCCTGCAGTGCTGTCCCACAAGCCAGACACCTCAGCTCCCATATTGTTTCTGCAGATATCCAAGCTGAGGCATAGTTCTGAGCAGTCAGATGGTAGGAACACTGGTGACGCTCAGTTTCCCTGCCTCCTCCTAGGTCCCGGTACCCAAAAGGCCCAGCACTGACTGCGGAAGTCCATTGTGTCCAGAACAAACAACCTGGAAAGCTGCTTCATGGCATCTTCTCCTGGTGCTAGCATGTGGTCCAGAAGATAGACAGCCAGGATGTTGGCAGAAGGCTCTCGGTGCTCTGGGGTGAGCATTTCTGGAGGGTTTGGGAGTTACTGGGAAATAGACTTTATGAGCAGTTGAGAGGCAACAGCTCGTGTGAAAGCCATGGGTCGCAGCGTGTTCATTGTGGGTGTGCTCACCATTGGTGACTCCACATGTCAGCACCGTCTTCCTGGGGACAAGCCAGTACTGAGCTGCCTGTTAGCCGGCACTGCTCTCAGCCTCCAAAAGGAAGTCATGGAGCCCAGTTGTCTGCTACTCGAGGAACTGAACGGAGGCAGGCAGAGACCTATTCCTGGGTTCTTCAGCTCAGGGTCACTACCAGTTTAAGAAGCAGTGTCCAAAAAAGAGGGTAACCTTCCCGTCCTGCAGGAACCATACCGAGCAGGACGCTCAGAGAGCTTCTACTGCACAACTCCCAAGCAGGCTCACTGACTCTGAGGTATGAAAGAGTGACAGGAAGTCTGGTGGGCACATGCAGTGAAAAGGGAACCCTAGACTCCCGGGAATTCCAGCCCAGCTCACGTGTGCTGTGACGCTGCCGACACTGAGACAACACTGCTTTTATATAGAAATGCTTTCAAATAAGAAGGTTAAAATAGCAAGAAATCAGGGTTAAGGTCTGAGTGGATGTCTCCCGGTATAGTGCATATATGACCTTAGTCCCTCCCAGGCATGATCTGGAACCTCACAAACAGGACCGGTAGCTTCCTATAATCTAGACTTTTATGGTAATCCTGTCAGGTGCACCCCCAGGAATCAGCTTGTGGTCCTCTAGAAAACTTTTAGCGAGATTCTCCACTTACCATCTATGCCTATGCACAATTGTGAGAGAGAGAGAGAGAAAGAGAGCGAGAGAGAGAGAGAGAGAGAGAGAGTGTGTGTGTGTGTGTGTGTGTGTGTGTGTGTATCATGCATTATGGGAAAGGACACACTTGCAAAAGTAAATGTATTAGCAATCTACCCATATATCAATTTACCAATCAAAATAGAGAACTATCCGTGTTATATCTCTTAGCAACCAAGCTCCTCCTCCCCCTCCTCTTCCTTCTCCTCCTCCCCCCACTCCTCCTCCTCTTCTCAAGTTCCATACAAGGAAACCCTGACAATGGCCAGGGCCTTGAGTGTATCCTTTCCTATAGCCAGCTGTTAATCTCCACAGGGTGTCCCTATTTGATCTCCGCTATCCATTTGCTTTAAATAAAATTATTTCGCTGCTTTGGCAAATTTGTATGACTCTTATTTTCAGTTCTTTGGATTAAGAGGCCAAAAACCTGAAAACACCTGTCCCAAACCCTACACCTGTCCCAAACCCTGACTGCCAACAACAGAACCAGCTTTTGAATTATGATGAGAGCAACAGTCCCGGGGACACAGTCTCTCTGGGACCCCCCAGCCCCATGCTACCCTCTACCTTTCATCTCCAAACTTCTACTATATTACACAAGGGAACGCAATGTTCTCCTGTGCATTCGAACTGACTTAGGGGGCTGGAGATGTAGTTAAAAGGAGATGTTGAAAGGATGCTTTCTTAGCATGTGTGAAGCCCTGAGTTCAATTCCCACTACTGCATGAACAGGGTATGGTGGTACATGCTTGTAATCCCAGCACTGGCAAGTAGAGGCAAGAGGGTAAGGGTTCATGGTCAGTCTTGGCTACCTAATGAGTGAGACTATCCTGGGCTGCAAAAGACCAGACTCAAAATAAAAATAAAGGGCACATTATAGCTGTCTTCTGAGAGGCTCTGCCAGTGCCTGACAAATACAGAAGTGGGTGCTCACAGTCATCCATTAGACAGAGCACAGGGTCCCCAATGAAGGAGCTAGAGAAAGTACCCAAGGAGCTGAAGGGGTTTGCAGCCCCATAGGAGGAACAACAATATCAACCAACCAGTGCCCCCAGAGCTCCTAGGACTAAACTATCAATCAAAGAAAACACACGGAGGGACTCGTGGCTCTAGCTGCATATGTAGCAGAAGATAGCCTAGTTGGTCATCACTGGGAGGAGAGGCTCTTAGTCCTGTGAAGGCTGTATGCTCCAGTATAGGGGAATGCCTGATTTGGGAAGCTGGATTGGGTGGGTTGGGGAGCAGGGAGAAGGGGGAGAGGATAGGGGATTTTCAGAGGGGAAACTAGGAAAGGGGATAACATTTGAAATGTAAATAAAGAAAATATCTAATAAAAATATATAAATGGATTCTGCATTTAAGAGGCGAAACAGCTAGGCCTCTCCCAAAGCTGGGATGCCAAATATGAATGACCACAACCCCGGAAGACAGATCTAGGTTACCTCAAATTCCACACGCCAGGGTGGTACCACCCTGATGAGCTTTTTATAGTACCAGAATAAAGAAGTCATAAATCAAGACACTTTTCAAATATGTTGCTGGACAGCAGAGAGGTGGGTTGTAGGAAAGCAGGGAAGCCTGCTATCGACCTCGAATGAATGAATGAATGCTCTTTGATGACATTCGTGGCTTTGGAGGTGGCGGAAGCTTGTGATCTGCTAAGTTAACACCTTCCTGTGGAACACCAGTGCTCTGTGTGGACATCCCAAATGATCTAATGGTCACAAAGTTGTCAGGTCACGTACAGAGCGGGGGTTGGGTGGGGGACATATGGCTACTAAGAGGAATAAGATGGTCCAAGGTGATGTGGCTCAGGACTTGCAACGTTCCTAACTCTTCACACTCATTGGTATCTCCATCAGTTAGGCAGCCCTGCGGAAGGTTCGGCTGGAAGAGGCAGCTTCTGTTGGGGAGCCTTTGTTCACATCGGTCAGGAGGCTGTGAGATCAGGGGATCACCAAAGCTTAGCGCCTGCCTTGTTCACATGTTGCTGCCCTTGACCCCATACCAAGAAAATCACCTAATTCTCAGGGCCTCTACATCTGCACTTCCACTTGCCAGATGCAACGCTAAATCCCAGAGACACCGGAGTTTTTACATATGGCGACTTAGATCACAATTCTATGTGAAACTAAGACGGTCTGAGTCCAGTGGTAAGGTTCAAGCGGTAGGGAAGGGGTGGATGTAGAACGTTTATACACGTGAGAGTCTCTTGGGGTACTTGGTGAGACCTGGGTCACTTACACTGGGACGGTCTCTTCAATTGTTTTATGAGACTGCCATTGCTTGATTTGGTGGCTCGGGGCTCTCAAATTGTACCTTAGGAGTTGGGATGGGCCAAGAACACTCCCGGAGCCTTGGTTGGATGAGCAGGGCCACCAAGGAAGTTCTCCATCCATCATGTCCCCAAAGCACCTGGAACAGAAGTCAGTTCTCCTGGACAGGTGTTAGAGGGCAGTACAAGCAAATGCATCTCTCCCACAGGGACATTCCCAGCCAGTGGCCTGGGCCTCGGAGCTGTGCACTTGGGAAGCTGTGGTCATCCTCACACGGAGTTACCCTTCTCTCTAGAGCAGCCCCACCCACCAAGCTCAGTGACATTCCTAAACTCTATCCTGGAGCCCATTTTCCTCCTCAGTGCCCAGTGCCTTCTGTCCTTCTTTTCTCACCCCAAGACCCATTTATCTTTTCTACCACGCTGCCACAAGAAGAGTACAGGAACATTTGATTTATTGAGATTTTTTTCTCTCAATACATATTCCTTGTTTTTTATAAAGACCTCCCATTTTTTGAAAAAAAAAATAAAGAAAGAATGTCAGAGACCATCACAAAGGGGATCCGGATGAAGGCAAGGTCATCACTCTGTGAGAAACTCTATCCGGTGTTGCACTGTCTCGATGTTCTGGCCCCTGGATGAGCTGGCACCCAGACTCCCTGACCAGCAAAGTCTACTTTCCCTGGGTGGCCCATGAACCCCCAGGGGTATCCTCTGGACTAGAGGTGTGTGGCACCACTCCTGGCTTTTGGAAAATTAACCAATTTTTTAAGATAGGGTCTCACAATGAAACTCTGGCTGGCCTGGAACTTACTATGTAGACCAGATTGTCCTCAAAGTCACAGAGACTGGCCTTCCTCTGTCTCCCCAGTGATGGGGTTAAAGCTGTGTGCCCATGTGGCCAGCTCACACCACGGTGATTGACTTTCAGATGGACCTCAAGTTCTCATGCCTCTGTGGTAAAGGCTATACTGAGATAGCCCCCTACCATGTTACAGCCAGAGCCTGGGAAGGACGAAGGACATGCTTAAATCAATCTCTTTCTCGACAAAGATCTGGCTTATGAGATCTGAGAGACAGTTTAGTGACTAAGAAGAGTTGAGTAACCTTGGATAATTTGATTGGATCCATTTGCTAGACTGGGTATGTGTGTGTGCCAGACCCAGGTGTACCGACAGGAAGTGGTGAGCAACAGACTTAAGAAGGAAAGAAGTCATAAAACACAGTCGTAGCCCTGTGAGGAGTTTCATTTCATCCTTAAGGCTCAGGAGAGTATGGTTTTTTTTGTTTGTTTGTTTTTGTTTTTGTTTTTTCGAGACAGGGTTTCTCTGTATAGCCCTGGCTGTCCTGGAACTCACTCTGTAGACCAGGCTGGCCTCGAACTCAGAAATCCGCCTGCCTCTGCCTCCGGAGTGCTGGGATTAAAGGCGTGTGCCACCACGCCTGGCGGCTCAGGAGAGTATGAAAGGGCTGTGCTATTTGTTCGTTTAAGAGAAAACAGGACTAACTTTTGTTTTACGACTTTATCCGGACGGTAGATAGGAAGGAAAGAAGGTTATGGCACGACATGGCAGGCAGTTGATATAGAGTGGGAAGAGGGAGGCTGGGGTTAGGTTGGTGGACTTCCTGTCATTGGAGAGTATTACACACACACAAGAAATAGATAAGAGGATTTGCCAGGGTCTGGGAGACCAAGGATGCTGCCCTGGATGGACTCGGGACCAGGATAGATGCTGGTGCCACTCACCAAGATGGTGAGAATGGAGGATGTCAGCGTCTTTCTCCCCGGGCCTAACTTCTTTTATAGCATTTTAGTTTTCATAGTTAGATCTCTGCCTCCCAGAATGGTGGACCTGGAGATGAGCTGAAGGGTTGGCAGAAGCAGTTAGTTACACAGGAGGAATGGCAAGTCGCTTTGTGATCATTCCTGTTAAGCAACTCTGGAGAAATATCAGTGTTCTGCAAGAATGGGTTCAAACAAAAGGGTGTGTCTGTGTGTCTGATTGTGTGTCTGAGTTTGTGTGTGCTTGTGTATATGGGTGTGTGTCTGTGTATGTATGCTTGTCTGTGTGTCTGAGTCTATGTGTCTCTCTCTCTTTTTGTGAGCATGTGTCTCTGTGTGTATCTGTGTGTGTGTGTGTCTTTGTATGTGCTTGTATGTCTATGTGTGTGCGTTTGTCTGTCTGTCTCTGAGCATGTGTCTGTGTCTTTGTGTGTGTCTATGTCTCGGTATGTGTCTATGTGTATGTGTGTGTGTCTGTGACTGTGTGTATGTGTGTGTGTGTATGGGGGGGGGTCCCAGAAGTGGGGGGAGCAGTTCAAGTTCTCAAGTTCTCAACTGTTACACCTGTGAGGGTTAGGGGGCTGCTCAGTGGGAGAGGCACTTTGCACACCGATGTGAGGACTGGAATTCAGACCCCTTGAAATAAATGCTGGGTGTGCACAGGGGCCATCTGTAATCCCAGTGCTCAGAAGTGGTAAGGCAGGGCGTTCCCCAGAGCAAGCTGGCCAGCTAGACTAATAAAACGGGCTACCTCTTAGCTCAAGTGAGAGCCCCTGCCTCAGTAAATAAGGTTTGAGAGTGACAGAGGGTGGCACCTGACATCCATCGCTGGCCCTCGCACACACTTGCACCTACACGTGTGCACAGACATACAAGCAAAAAGAGAAAAGTAAAGCAAAAGAAAAAAGGAAAACCAACAAAGGTAGGTGCTGAAGGGCCAGGAATGCGGCTCAGTTAGAGTGCTCCCCAGGCTGGCAGCTTTCTCAGGGGCCCTATGGTGGAATTTGTAACCTGAGCCTACACACCCCAGTCTGTGATCAAATTAAGCAAAACAAACATAGATGCACACATGAAGCTGTAGCGGGGTGGGGGCAAGCCCTTGGAGGATGGCTATTTAGTATCAGTGACTTTTTGATCTTGGGGTTTCTGTCCTGGCTCCAGCCAGGTTGATTCCTTCCCCTCCCAACATCCTGTCCCCCCCCCCCTCTTTCCCAGGAGATTTTTCTGTGGCTCCTGCCATGTGTTCTGAGTGGTGGGAATCAGGGCCGCTGGTCTCAGAATATTCTACCACCATGAGTAGCTGCTGCTTGTTAGGTCTGACTTTCATGGTGTGTGTGTGTGTGTGTGTGTGTGTGTGTGTGTGTGTGAGCACATTTTTGAATCGGTCCTTCCAAGTCCTCTGTGCAGGAGAGCAACTCTGCCTATCTGGCTCCTTTAGAAACTCCTTCAGTCTTTTCTGTGTCTTACAGAGCCCAGCACCATCCAGTGCAGTTTCCTCAGGTTCTAATTGAACCTCTAGGCCAGTGGTTCTCAACCTTCCTAATGCTGCGACCCTTTAACACAGTTCCTCGCGTTGTAGTGACCCTCCACCACCACCGTCAAATTATCTTCGTAGCTACTTCATAACTGTAGTTTTATTAAACCTAATGTAAACATCTGTGTTCTCCATTGGTCTTAGGTGACCTCTGTGAAAGGATCATTCGACACTCCCCCCCCTCCCAAAGTGGTCAACAATCCAAGGGTGAGAATCCCTGCTGGAAGCTTTCTGGAAGCTTTTGTTTCCACTCCGGAGCCTTGGAGTCAGAGTGACCAGAACAAGTAATACTCCTTCCGTCATTAATCATTTCATTCATGCATCAACTCCCCTGGGCTCACTATCTTTTTAATGAGTTCCCTGTCCATCTCAATCAGTTTTCACTTGGAAAACCAAAAGCTTACGGGTAACTCTGTTCACCTCCCTCCACCTTTTGAAAGACTTTAAGTTACACCCTGCTTCCTGGGGCCCACGAACCTTTATCAAACCAGGAAGCATTTTCCCCAAGATGCACCTTGGTCTATGCTGGAGGGGTATTAGACACCACAGTGGAAGCAGTCCCCCCCCACCCCCGGGCCCGCCCTCTCTGACTCAGGCGCCTCTTTTAAAGCACTGGACTCCTTTCCTGGTGTTATCAGCCTTGCTACTTGAGGAGAAGACAGAAGGAGAGCTGCCTCTGGTTGCCATGAACTCTGCAGTCAGCAGCTGTGAGTCCCCCAACTGCATGGTGAGTGCCGGTGGTTCCGGGAGGAAAATGGGGAGCAGGAAGGAGGCCTCAGTGTGGAGCTCAGCCTGGCCTTCGGATCCCTTTCCTTCAGGTTCTTATCATCAAGCAGTGGCTTCTGCTACCCTCGCAGACACAGTTCCCTGAGCCTTGAACTGTAAATGAAGGGAAGGTGGGCAGGGTTCCTGACAACGTGCGCAGGGGCGACCCGCTGTTTGCTCTACTCAACAACTCTGCATAGGAACCTCTGTTTGCTCTTAGCTTTCTTTCCAAAGGCTCTGAATCAAGTAAAGGGAAGCAGAGACAGCCAGATTTTCTTCCTGAAACCCCATCGTGGCAGGTGCTTCTCCTTCTGTTTTATACACCCCCCACCCCCCACCCCCACCCCGTCCCCGCTCCTCCCTCACAGTAATCCCAGGGAGGCCTCTCTAGCTAGTCCTGAAACCCTGGACACACCACCCTCTCCAACCTATTTTGGTCACCTAGAAATCACAGGGCGGGCTGAGTGGAGACCCTTGTCTTTGCCATTGCCCGTTGCAAAGACAGGAGGCCTCTCTCTTCAGACCCAGCCGAAGGACTGGAGTCAGGGCCCACCCGTGAACCTGAGTTAGGTTCTTGGACTGCTCTCAGGATCCAACCACAGGCTCTGTCCATTTGTTCCTACTCTTGGCAAGGGTTCCTAGCATTCTCAAATGAGAAAATAACGAATCGTTAGAGAAAAGCACTTAATAATCGTCTCAGGATTACTTCTGTTATACTTTTTGGAGACTTAAAGGAAATGTGTTGAAGATTCCATTTCCTCCTTGAGCTTCTGTGAGTCAAATAAGGATTTGGTAAGCAGCTGACCTGCATTAATATTTCCCAGGGTGATATGAAGAAACGTCTAGTCACCCCAGATAGGGTGGTGACAGACCAAAGTAACAATCCCACCCTAGATTAGCATGGTGTACAAGAGTTGATTTGGCTTACTTACAGGAGCCTGGGTGACCCAAGAGCAGCGGCATTATTGAAAAGTCTCACCCCAGCATGGATGATGGCTTCCCAGAGGGGGCTCCCACCTCAGTTAACTTCAATATACAATGTATGTTCTAGCCCAGTGAAGCTGAGGCAGGATTACACAAACTCTCCGGGAGGTGCGAAGGAGAGAGGCTGAATGCTCAGGTTGACTTCTCCAATTCATTCCTCCACGAGGAGCATCAACAGGCCCACTCTTGTGGGTGTCTGTGAGCAGTCGCAACCTCCTGATGAGGATGTTGAGGGTTGCCATGTGCAGATGGAGGTGTTCTGTGACATCCTACCTCTTCCTTCAGCTTTTTTGCAGTCTTCCCATCCACCCCTTCAGCACTGTTCCCCAAGCCTTCCAAGGTGATACAGATATTTGATTATTTTCTTCCATCTATCGATGAGTATTAGGCTATCATGCCACAGCCTCAGGAACTTGACTGGTTATGAGTCTCTGCTGTACTCTTGCGATTGTAAAAGAGTTTCCTTTCACGGGCAACTGAGGCTTACAGGGGCAGTACTGTAGTGGGTGTTGTGTTTGTCTCGCGGCTCCAGATAGACCACACTGGGCCAAACAGTTCCATGTGAGGTTTATTGTAGGAGAGAAGGGCATAGGTGGCGGCGAAAGAGAAGCAGAGGGGGCGGGGAGAGAGACAGAGAGAGAGATAGAGATAGAGAGATAGAGAGAGAGAAACAGGGAGAGAGAGAGCGAGAGCAAGAGAGAGAGAGACAGGGAGAGAGAGAGAGAGAGAGAGAGAGAGAGATCAGAGGGGTCTTTCTTTTTTATGGATAGTGACATAGCTGCAGGTAAAGGTGGGAAGTGAGCCAAGTGGATTCTGGGAATATGGTGGCTGTTGCCTTGGCAACAGGTGTGCAGGTTGTGCTGTTGCCTAGGTCTGTTGTCACTGGGTTTGGAGATCCTGATTCCAACAGTGGGCATACTCGCAAATAAGTTGACCGGCATCTCACATCTAGTCAGCAAAACAATAGCATGTGCTGCTTCCTCACGGGGTGGGGGTGGGGGCTGACCTTCTCAGCTCCAGGATTCTGCCCCGAATTATAACATCACATATGAGGTAAATCCAATGGAAATTATTTTTGACTGTATTTTCAACAACTATACCACGACTGCATCTTGCCTGCCATTTTGACTCCACAGTACCCAGTGAGACTGATGGTGATTTCTTTCTTCCTCTAGTAGCCTGAGTTAATGCCTCCTGGCTTTATGAAGGCCAATCAGTAGGGGGGTGGGGGGAGGATTGTAAGCTTCAGTTGCCCAAGGAAAGTTTTTTACAACCACAAGTGTACAGCAGAGACTCATAACCAGTCAAGTTCCTGAGGCTGTGGCATGATAGCCTAATACTCAGCCACAGTCCATCTTAGTCCAGTCTAACTTCTCCTCATCCTGGAGCTAAAATACACAGGCGTCTCGGCAGTTGAGATCTACCACCTAGTTTTGGCATGCAACCAACCAACAGCCATGGTAATAGCCTTTGTGGTTGGCAGGGCCTTGGGGGCTTTCCTGGTCAACAACTCATGGGGAGAGTAAGGACCTCAAAGTCGGCTCAAGACACCCCAAGATCAAGTTCTCAGCATAAAGGAGAGACACAGGACAGGGATAAGGGATAAAGATAGGAGATAGAGGAAAAGGGAGAAGAGGAAGGAATATTTGTCAGGGACGGGAGGGGTGGGTGTTGGGAGGGGAGGGGTGGGGTTTGGGAAGAGAGGGGTGGGAATGGAGACTGTCTCTGGATAGAGCAGAGAAAGACGTGGCCCATAGGCAAATAGAAGTTTATACAGGAAAAGGGGGGAAGCCCTGTGTTAGGATGAGGTGTTTAATTTTGATTTTAATGTTAATTAAGGCAGCCAAAGGGGGCTTTTGATTGACAGACCTTAGTAGTCAGGTTCAGGAGGAGAAAGTAGCCAAATAAGGGAGACTAGACCTTGGTGACTAGCTTTAGGAATGTAAAAGAACAGTCTTTAGTAAGGCAGAGGGAATGGGAGAGAAGGGCAAGGCCTTCCAGCCATGTTTGCCATGCTCCGGCTGGCCGGAGTCGAGTTAGAGGCGGCCTACCCTGTGATCCATTGGGACATCTTTTCCCACCCACACAGGGTGCTTTCCTTTGAACTCTTTCAGCGTTATTTTATCGTCTTTTGGGATGGCTGCTCTGGGGTCTTCTCATTCACCTTGTTGGGTATCATCTGTCTCACTAATCCATAAGGCTCCTGAGAATGTCATGGCCGAGCCTGACCTGTGTCCTGCAGAAGACTCAGAGGTCAGCACCATGCCATGTACATAGTGAAACTTTTCAGCCAGGGCGAGCAGATCTCCAATTCCTCCATCGTCTCTTCCAAGCGAGTGCCAGTGGGTCTTAGGAGTCAGGGGCTACCGGGATACTAAAGGAAAACTGTTAGCTAGGCCTAGTTCAGCATACAAAACAACCCGTCACCACGTCAGCCATTTTTCTCAAAGGATGTTCACTACAGTGGTATCTTTGGGAGGCACAGCCTTAGTCCTCTGCTATCTCCGTAAGAGTTTTTCCTTTCTCATCCCAGGGTTGTACCTAGGGGTTCGTGAGCATCTCTCCATCCCCAAGGGATGAAGCAAGCCTGACTCTTGTTTTTCTGACCTAGTCAGGATCAAGAGGAAGCAAGGTCATGCTTGTACCTATTGTGGTCCTTAGGGGTTCCCTGCTGCTATCACTCTATTGATCATATCGGGCTCGTGAAAGGGCTCAGAGCTGAGCATGCAATCTCTACTCCCAGGGAAGAAATGTGCACAGAATACTCAGGGAGAAATTTACTCACTCCTAGGTAAAGTTGCGTCTATCTGTCTGTCCATCTATTCATCCATCCATCCATCTATCCATCCATCAATCCACCTACCCATCCACCCACCTACTCATCCAACCATCCATCCATCCATCCATCCATCCATCCATCCATCCATCCATCCATCCATCTATCCATCCATCTGTGCACACCATTTACTTCCATATTCATTAGTTGGTATCCATCACTCTTGATGTTCCTGGTTCCAGATCCACCCAAGCCTTAATATCTAGCACATCAGAGGAGACCAATGCATTTATCTGCACTGTGGGGCCTCCTGTCACTCTGCACAGTCCTCACCTTCTGACTACTCCCGCCACTCCTTTAAGGGGAGGGCTGTTATGGCTCCCACTCCACAGAGCTCCTTCCTCCATGACAGCTGACACACTGAGGCTCACCTACCCCTTCGGTGACCTGTACTGGGGCTTGAAGCTTTCCAAAAGTCAACAACCACAATGTTGGAGTTTCTGGCAGTTTTCTCCCTAGCAACCCAGCTCCACACACATGCTGCTCTTTAAGCTTCTTGAGAAACATGGGAAGTCCCTTTCTCTTGCCTCTTCTTTTTCTCATCCTCTCTTGATTGCTTTAGTATTTCACAAATTTGCACCCTAGCCTAGGTCTCCTAGTGTTGCGGGATACCTAGAGCCAACACCTAGCTCCCCCAGAGCACCTGCTACCTGTTGAAAAAAATCACATTCCACTGGGAAGCTTAGTCAGTGCACAAAGGCCTGGTACCAGTCTGAGGTCCTGGCTGAATTCTCTTCCTTCTTAATTCTCCAGCAGACACAGTTTTGTGCACCCTGATAAACTGGATACCGCTCACCACCTCTCTCCCGAACAGTCTGCCATGATCATTTCTTCCTTACCCTTCTCTTCCTCGTGGTTAGATTTGTCCCGTGGGCTCGCAGTTTATGGATCTCAGGAAGTGCTGTTCAGCACTGATTTGATTGGTATTTTGCTTTCTTGTGACTTACTAGCTGGACAAGATCTTCATTTTTTTTCTTTCATTTTTTTCAACTTCCCCCACCAATTTAGACGCTTAGGGAGGATGATGGCATGTGTAGTTTTTGTTTTCTGTTTTCCTGTTGTAATTCTTATGTGTTTTTTTCCTGGGCAGATGGCACAGACTCACACATATCACGAGTATACAGATATATGTGTAAATATCACAGTATCACAAATATGTAAACACACATACAAATACATAAATGTATAAACCTAGATGAGAAATGATATAGTTCAGCACTGCCTGAATTTCAGGAAGGAATCTACTGGGAGTCTTAGAAATAGTGGTGACTGTTGTTTTCTAAGTGATAACAAGACTGGCTACCCACAGCAGGGGCAGCCCCCTGAGGGTCACGGCCCATATGTATTTCTTCAGAAACTGCAGTATGTTCATTGGTCGGTCAGCCATCCTGCGGGTGTCCTTGGACACTCTTGGTGGGCCACATTTATCAGGGAGACATGGCATCAAGAGGAAAATTTACAAACAAATGTTTTATGTGGACACAAAATAGGCAGTATGAAGGCAATTCACGGCTCCCTCACTGCACCAAACTGGGCTTTCTTCATTACCAGTGGTGAGGGGCTCACGGGTATGCACCAGAAAGAAACTGGGCTGAATGTTAGTATTCTGCCCCTATGGAAGGTGGCTTTCTGCACCGTCAGTAGCACACAGCGTGGCCTGCGCCTCCACATCTGCCTCCTCTCCAGCCAGCACTACCCCTAAGTTAGATCTTTCTTGGGGAAAGTGGGAGCTGTTCTTACAGCAATGAATTCTACGAATCATTGGCAACATCCAGAGATACATTGGGTTATCACAGCTAGGAGAGAGGAGGGGCCAGGAATGGCACTGAACTTAATTTCAGTGTACAGGTCGGCCAACTCCAGCCCCAGCTCCGCAGAGCACAGCAAAGAATTATGCAGCCCAAAATGTCAGTAGTGCCATGGTTTAGAGACCGTGCTTAGAAAACAATAGTCTCCATTATTTGTGGAGATGTCTCCTAAGACTCCCAGTAGATTCCTTCCTGAAATTTTAGGTAGTGCTGAACTGTATTCTTTCTTATACATATGTTTATATATTTATGTATTATATATGTTTATATATTTGTGATATGCATGATATACACACATTCATTTGTATATATCTATGATATGTGTGATATATACATATTTATGCATTTATATACATTTATATATTTGTGATATCTCCGTGTGCATGTGTGTACTTTCTCCTGTACACCCTGCAATGCTGCCACCTGGTATTAATCTGTCTTTCCATGTTTTGTGTTCTGGTGCCTCTTTGAGTAGTACTCTTCTCGCATGTTGGGAGTCCTTGACCACCGTCCTGGGATCCTAAGGGCAGAAGGTCTGATATCAGGGACAGCTACTCAGGGAATTACCAGAAGGTAGCATACCAGCAGTGGCCTACCATCTCACACTTCTCTGGAGTGGAGCCATCAATCTATTAGGTAGAGAACACACAGTGCCCCAGTCCTTGATAATTTAGAAGCTCATGAAGTTCAGGCCCCGCCTCCTGTCCCTAATAATCACAACTGGTGGATCCTGAGAGGGGAAGTGAAGTGGGACAGCCCAGAGTGAGAGAGAGTCACCTGTGAGCATTTAATGGGGTGTGGGCAGGCAAAGGCTATTTAAACCTTTGGGGAGTAGGTAGGGGCTTTCAGAGTGAGAGTACATCATTGGTCTGGGCCGGGGTGCTGGAGATGCCTCACTAGCATAAGGAGGAATCCCAGATGATGCTGGGCATAACCTTATAAGGGGAAGAGGAAGTTTAACCTGGCTACCAGGTTTCGTGAATCTCAGGACAAGATTTAGCATGTTTGGACACATCTCAGCCCCACTCTTGCTCTCTGCATCTCCACAGCTCTCTAGCCCCATGATGCCACAATGAAGATGTTTTGATTTGTTTTAAAATAAGATGGGAAAGGCTAGGGGTGTAGCTCAGAGGAGGTGTAGCATAGAGGAGGCTCTATGTTTGACCCATAGGCTCTGGGTTTGATCTTCAGTATTGCCAAATAAATAGATTTAAAAACTGCACTTTGAGGGCGTTTACTACACGACTCATTCTTCCACTAAGGTAGTCCACAAATACTTGAAATATTTTTTCTTTGAGGGAAGGAGCACAGAGAATCAATGTGCTTAATGCCAGTCCAGGAGGTCACAAGCTGACACTGCTTCAGAGATGTTCCCTGAGGTGGGTTGCGGCGTAGGAAACTCAGGTGTGGAGGTAGCTCTGGAGTAACCTACTTCAACAGCCTTTCCAGGACTGTCTCCCACTGCCCAAACTACCTTGAGGGCAGCCCTGGCCTAGAACCTGCACTCTGTGATCTGGCCAGGGCCTGGAGACTCCCCTGGGGCATGTCAGCTAGAATGACTTGATCCTCATGCAATGGCCTTGATACCTCTGACCACACCAGAGATGATGTTTCCACGTTCCTCTACCCACAACCAGTTGTCTCAGTGTGAGCCATCAGTACACGTCAGTCCTTCCATTTATGGAAAGTCATAGCGAACACAACAGCTATCATTCATTGGCAGTTGTGCTGTGTTAAGCCCTGGACTGTGTGCTTTATACTGCAAAGCGGGTTTTCTCAACCACCTAGATATGTGTAGATAAGAACATCGAGACAGAAATACTTTGATTTGCCCAAAGGAAAGATCATCAGAACGTACATGAGCAATTCAGTCAATACGTTGGAATAAAAATCTATAACTCCGAGTTAATTTCTTGGTTAAACTGTAGGAATGCAAATCGACCTTTGGCTCTGGGTTATGCCTGTGTGCACTGCATCTTTTCACATTAGTCTATCACAGTCATTCAGTTCACCCTGATGGCAAGGACTGTAGTAGAAACTGGCATGAGAAGGCAAAGCAAGTCCTCTATGTCCCCTGAGCCACAGATGAGGAGCTGTGATGCAGATGTATCCGCAGGGGCAGAACTCTCTAGAATCTCTTGATCTCTGTTTGCTGGGAAGAGGCTTCTCTGATGAGGAGTGATAGCTATACTTTTCTATAGGTATAAAGTTAAGATTTCCAACACAGTATGGAATTATGCTGGTCTGGCAAAATGATGGTAGTAGGTTTTTTGTTGTTGTTTTTTTTCTAATGTCCATGATCTCACTTGCCCTGGGAAGTTGGTTCAGCTTCTTGTAGCAGATGTAATTCCCCTGCCTGCTGAAGTCCAATTAGACAGCTGTTGGTGGCCACTGATATATGTGTCTGGTGGAACCACAGAGACCAGATGGTAGGAAAGAGGCTTTCAGGTCAGATCCAGCTCAAGCCGTCAGTCCTGTACCCTAAGCACGTGGTATCTTCAGCCATAGTGACCGCCCTCCATTCCTGAGAGGGGAATCTACCTACTTTTTGACCTTAAGGTTGGTTTCTATCATTTCCCTAGCAAAAGCGTCTCTCTGCTAAGGCTTTGGGTCAACCCCTCCCTTTCTACAGCCCAAGACTTAAGAATCTTTAACACAGATGCCTACAGTAAGGATCAGGGTAACCCTGGTCTTTTCTCTGTCTCTGTAATCCTCGGCAGGCAGGCTAACACCGCTGCTCCCTAGCCTAGGCCTCTCATGTCTGAAAGGGTGTCCCACCGTGCAGCTGAGGTCAGGAAGTGTAGTTATCTTCCCCTGGATTGCTCACGCGTGCTCTTTCCTTGTCTCGGCAGAGGGGCGATGGCGTGCTCAGCCCCGACACTGAAGGCCAAGGCAAGAAACAGGATGGGGCGCAGAAGGGTTCCAGCAACAGTAACCTGGCCTATGGCATCCTGGATAGCCCACCATGGTATCTCTGCATCTTCTTGGGGATCCAGGTAAGTCCTCCCAGCCAGTACTAGGTCCAAGCAAGTTCTGTATCAAAGAACTAAAGACCAAATTAGTCGGGTCCAACCTCAGCTGCTGCTGTAGCTTCCGTATCAATCCCAGATCTCTCCCTCAACACGAGAGGATGGGTGTGAAGATTAGAAAAAGATGCTCAACCACTCAGAGGTGATTCACTTGGGTGCGGGTAACTGATGCGGTTAAAGGTCTGCTTCACTTGGGTAAGGCCCTTGGAAGGCAGAGAGGTCCCAGCACCTTCCTCAGAGTGGCTCTGTCGGCAGTCTTTCTCTTTCTGTTTCAGCTTTCACCAACTGCTACCTAGTCTCTAGGACCAAGAAGTTTATTTGCTAACCAGAGGGAGTGAACCCTGATAGGTGGGGTTTATCACTGTTGATGAACAGTATGTAAGATGAAAAGGAAAGCAAGGGTGGGTTCTAGGCCTGGAGAGTGCTGTGGCTTCTATTAGCCTAGCTGCTGACATGCTAATCAAGTGTCTATGTGAAGCTTTCAAGGACTGGTTGGGGAATAACTTACAAGTTCTCTAAGTTTGCCTAATGTGTGAGGCCCTGTTTTCACTCCACAGTCTCACTAAAAAAGGGCTGTAAAGGATTAAACTCACGTCATTGTCTAAGGGCTCATGGAAGAAAGGAAAGATCATTAGAACGTGCCTTGAAATATTCATGCCTTCTTTTTCTGAGAACTCTCTTATGGCCTTTCTTGCCTTTGGGGGGTTGTGGCTGTTTTTGTTGGACTGTGCAGTCTCTCAGGGAGTTTTAAAGTCTTTCCTGCTTCCAGGATACAACCATCCCCTCAATTTGTCAAAGAGTGCTGGTCACATTGTTCGGGTTATTCCAGAGCATTCGTTGAGGGGATTAATCTCGAGGGCGGGTAATCCATTGGTTGATCCCTTTGAGACTTGGCTCAGTGAGACAACAGGAGCTGGAGCTGCCCCTTAAAGAAGACCTAGAGATTTATTTCTGACCTGCTACCCTCCCGCTGTCTCCACCTGTATGGTTAGATGTGGAGCTCTCTGCCTGAGGAAAAGTAGGAGGGAGAGGGGTACAAGGGATAGATACATAGAAATGGTCAAACTGTTGTCTTCATCTAAGACACTTGGTATGACTCCAAACAGATCTAGCCTCAGCTCACGAGAACAATTCTCTAGGCCTAATCAGACTGAGGCCAGGTTATGTGTGTTATCTTGTACCATATTGATCACTACCTGTCTCCTGTTTGTCTGCCTACACCCTACATCTATCCGGTCTTTCACTTTGGTACCTGAGGCTGTGTGCTATGCCTTCTGGCCTGCTCTGAACTCTGGGTCTGATGTGTCCTGCCAACTAGGACTCAATGAGCCTTTTGCTAAGACCTTCAAGTTGGCAATGGGGTCTTCCTTGCTGTGATCTTACTCTTTGGTCCTGTTTTATCCCACTGAGCCTCTGTCTCTTAGTTTCTTTCCTAGGGCATCTGTTCCCAATGCAGTGATCTTGTGCTCACAGCCCAGCCCCTCTGCTTGGGTCTCAGCTGCTTAGGGCAGAACTTCCTCGTACTTATTGTATACCTGCATCTTTGCCCGGCCTTCTCTGTCAGCTCCTAGGACCAGCTGCAGGGTTCTCACTTCTGGTCATGGATGGATACACTTCTGCCTTGGAGAATAAAGATGCAGCCGACAGCATCCCATACCCACCTCCTTCTGTTCTGCTCTCCAGCACTTCCTCACAGCCCTGGGGGGCCTCGTGGCTGTGCCGCTCATCCTGGCCAAGGACCTGTGCCTGCAGCATGACCCTCTGACTCAAAGCTACCTCATCAGCACCATTTTCTTCGTCTCAGGCATCTGCACTCTCTTGCAAGTGTTTTTAGGGGTCAGGTAGGTAAAATTGCTCTCGGTGGATTTTGAGTTCTACTTGCTGTGGTATCAGTGAGGTCTGCTTGGATGCTGCTGGGTGACGTGAAGCTGGTTGGAGGAAGGGGTAAGTGATGGACCAGGATGCTTGGCTGAAGGTAAGAGAATTACATATCAGCTTAGGGGAAAATGTGTTCTTTCTTTATTAGCGTATACAATTAAGCTAAGAAAAAGGCAGAGGACACGATGAACTCATCATATCCCTTCCCCCTGCTCTCTCTCTGTGTGTGTGTGTGTGTGTGTGCTTATGTGCATAAATGTTCATCTGAATCTACATGTATGTCTGGTGCATGTGCGTGTATGTCTGAATGTGTGGAAGCCCAAGTACAACTTCAGGTGTGGTTTCTCAGTAGTCACTTACTTTATCTTTTGTGACAAGGTTTTGCAGTGGCCTGGATCCCTCCAGGTAGGCTGGGCTGGCTGAGGATCCACCTGTTTACTTCCCAGTGCTGGGATTACAAGTGTGTCCCACCGTATCCAGACCTTTTATGGAGGTGTGTGTGTGTGTGCTGAATTCAGGCTTTAATGTTTGTGTAAGAAACACAGTATGGATTGAGCCCTCTCCTTAGCTCCCATATCTCTTTCTGCTCACGCCTGCCCCTATATTTGTGAGGCTATTGATAAGAATAAACCAGTGACTGCCAGGCGGTGGTGGTGCACACCTTTAATCCCAGCACTCGGGAGGCAGAGGCAGGCGGATTTCTGAGTTCGAGGCCAGCCCGATCTACAGAGTGAGTTCCAGGACAGCCAGGGCTATACAGAGAAACCCTGTCTCGAAAAACCAAACCAAACAACAACAACAACAAAAAGAATAAACCAGGGAAGATTCAGACTCCATGGCTCATGTTAGAATGTTATAAAGTTGTAAGCTGACAAATCTGGAACTGAGCCATGAAGCCATCACCCTACCTGGCAGGCCAGAGTTGAGCTCAGTGGAGAACCAGGAGAACCTGGAGAGCCAGGGGCACAGAGATGTTGGAGGAATAAGATGGACAAGTGGGGAGAAAAAGAGTGAATTTGCTTCCCCGTTGTCTTTTTGTTTTGATTTGATTTTCTAAAGATGGCTTGGCACAGTCCCATACTGGTGAAGGACAGTATCTTCGCTCCATCTGTTGATGTACTGCCAAGTTTTTCCTGGAAACACCCTTATGGAAACACCCTTACAGATACACTCCGGCCTACTAACTCTCCGAACATCCATTAACCGAGTCAAGTTGATCCGATAAATTAAATTACTAGAAGTCCCTAAGGCTTGGGGAACGTTATAACAGAGGGGCTTGGAAGTATGCGGGAGCTGGAAGATATGAAGAGCTGTGAAGTGACATTCTCTAGACTCAACACAACCATTACAGTCATGAACTTAACAATAGCTGGTGTTTCCTGAACCATTCACACAAGAGCTGCTCTGTCTCTAACAACAGTAGATGGCTGAGGGGCCCAAAGGGCCTTATCCTTTAGTGATGAGCTATTGGTGATTGATAGATGCTGGGAGAAGGCTAGCCATTGTCTTCAGGTGTACATCCATTAAAGAGTCCACCATGCACAGCCAGGTGTGGTGGCACCCGCCTTTAATCCCAGCATTTGGGAGGCAGAGGCAGGTGGATTTCTGAGTTAGAGGCCAGCCTGGTCTACAGAGTGAGTTCCAGGACAGCCAGGGCTATACAGAGGAACCCTGTCTCGAAAAACCAAAAAAAAAAAAAGAGTCCACTATGCTCTGATGGATAGCTCCAAACACAGGCAATGCTGGTTAAACTTGGTGGCTTACAACTCTAGTAGAGTTGAATATTAAAGAGATTTAGAGGAAAGTGCAGGGGTCTGGACTCTCCCACTGTGGAGGGCAAGGACTGCAGGTCACTGCCTGGGAATTTCTCTCTGAAGAACCTCTTGATCCTTCTGTTCACCTCCTTCAGCCAAACCCATTTGTGTCCAATGCTTCCTGCCTTTGATTATTTTCTTAGCTCCTAGTCCTGAGGAGAGATAGCTATTTTTTTTTTTAATAGCCTGAGCTGCTAGAGTTTTTAGCGTCATCTTTAAGAAAGAGCAGAGAAAATTATGAATACAAAATTATATAGAAATGAGAACATTCACAGAGAAACATGTAATCAGTAATAGCAAATCACAAATAGCTAGCTTCATTAGGTGTTGGGAACAAAAAAGGTGGGGGGGACTGAGGGCCCTGGGGAAAAGTAGGGAGGAAAAATATGCCATGTCCGGCCAGTGTTCCTGTACTCTGGGCAGGCGGATGCGGGGAGACTGCCAGGCGCTTTTCCACTCGCCCCGGTGAGCATGCTTTACCTACATGGGGGGTGGGGGTGGGGGCAGCCCCTGACCGGGACCTTCCCCCCCTCCCCCCAGCTACCTTGCTAAAGCCCCAGGGTTACAAGAGAGAAGGAATAGGGGAAGAAGTTCCCAACACTGACCAGAGTACGCAGCGGGTCTAGAAGGAGCAGAGACACTCTATGGTTTAAGAACTTTATTATAGAGATGCAGGGGAAAGAGAGAAGGTAGGAGAGAGAGAAAGAGAGAGAGAGAAAGAGAGAGAGAGAGAGAGAGAGAGAGAAGGCTAGAGAGAAAGAGAGTTAGAGGAAGAGAGGAGAGGACAAAGAGAAAGGGAAGAGAGAAGAGAGAGGTAAAAGAACAAAGGAATGAGAGTGCGAGGTGGGGGCTGAGCACCCCTTTTTATGGTCTTCACTGTTGCTAGGTAACTGGGGAGAAGTTTAGCCTGAAGGTCAGAAGCTTGGGCCATTGCTTACATGACTACTGACCATATGACTCTTGTGGGGGCTGTGGGAGGTGGTAACTTAGGCAGGGGCCAGAGTTCCAGGAGCATGAGGGAACACCTACCGAGTCATGTAGGTGAATTATGACCATCGGGGTTCAGACCTCAGCTCAACTGGAGACCAGCCTGCAATTCCCCACAATTAGGGTTGCTTACAGAAGCACAAGTGAGAGGTGATTTACAGCAGCATGGCACCTTACCAGAGGCTACACCATGGAAGGAAATGTTTCCCTCTCCCCTAGCAACCATTAGCTGTCCATAGCTCCTCCAGGAGGGGCTAGGCCCTTGAGGTCCCACCCCATCCATAGCAGAATAACAGTGCTGTGCAGGCAACAGTCACGGAGTGGGTTCATGGTTGCCATGGCTGTGTCACATCTAAAACAGCGTGCCCCAGTGCTCCCCTCTGTTCTTGACCGCTGACATTCTTTCTGCCCCTCCCTCCACACTGTTCCCTCATCCTTGAGGTCAGTGAGGTAGGTGTTCCATTCAGGGCAGAGTGCTCTAACAGTTCCTTCTTCTCTGCCTTTGGGCCAGAGATTCGGCTCAGCAGTCACACACACTACAATGAACAGAAGCTTCTCTGACAAACTCTGAGAACATTCTTTTTTTTTTTTTTGGGGGGGGGGGTTTCAAGACAGGGTTTCTCTGTATAGCCCTGGCTGTCCTGGAACTCACTTTGTAGACCAGGCTGGCCTCGAACTCAGAAATCCGCCTGCCTCTGCCTCCCCAGTGCTGGGATTAAAGGCGTGTGCCACCACGCACGGCCCCTGAGAACATTCTTAATCATGGGCATCAATGTAAATATTTAGCAGGCAGTGTGATAGGCACACTGCATGCATTTGATGCTGTGGATTATAATCATGGAAGAGCTTGAGGCCAAAATTCTAGTCCTAGCATTGAGCTGTGGGAACATGGAACATCTTGGATTTTCTTATTTGTACAATGAGATAATTGATTTGTTAATGTACCAGACTTTCATTTCTGATATTATAACAATATACAGGATTTCAGCTGGCTAGAGGAGTGAACCTGTTAGCTTAGCCTTCCAGGTTGTTCTTTAAGCTGCCCAAGCTTAAAGGAGTCAGGGTTCAGGGAATTCAAAGAATTTACACCCTAGGGAAATAAAATTACGAAGTGGATCAAGCTGACATCAGTTGACTATGAGGAGTAGACAGAAAGCTGAGCTTGTCCCATTGGTTCCACCCATAGCAATGGGCTTCCCATCATCATCACGGCCAGATGAGTAACTGCCCAGAAGTGAGGTGCAGGTTATCATAATGAGTTCAGAAATGAATCAAAGGCCCACAGAGATGTGGTTAATCTGCCAGCCAGTAGATAATGTAGTTCTTGTCTACATATGACACACAGATGCTGGTGTTGCAGTAAGAGTTCAGAAAACCAAGTGTCTTAGTCAGGGTTTCTATTCCTGCACAAACACCATGACCAAGAAGCAAGTTGGGGAGGAAAGGGTTTATTGAGCTTACACTTCCACATTGATGTTCAACACATAAAACCAGCCAGTCGCACCAAGTCAAACCTGGTTAACATGACAAATGAATTCCAGGGGAGGATAGGATACCCATTGTACCTGGCCTGAGAGCTGTGAAGGCCTTTTCCAGTGTAGGGCTGGCAGCTATAGCCCTTGATGGTCCTTGAAACTCCTGTGACATGACTCTGGGAGCTCTCCTGTGTACCCCCTGACTTACTGCTCACTTCTGAAACCCACTAAGTGTGTAAAATGAGACAAAGCCATTTATTTCAAACAGGACACTGAGTTTACTGGGTAACCTCTGGAGGAAATGAAAGGCCTGTGTGAAGCTTCGGATTTAACTGTCCCTGGCATTAAAAGGAGGTTTCTTCTGAAGAGATGTGCTAGTAAGGTGTGTCCAGTTTTAGATCAAAAGAATGTGGAAAGAGAAGGTGGCTATTTCTGAGGTGTATACTTATGGTGATTTTAATTCACTCTTTATTAAGTTTTTCATTATTTGTCATCTACTTGCCTTCAAAGTACAAGAGATACTTTATGAGAAGAAAAGATACTCATTGCTTTGTTTGTCTTGTTGTTTGTTTGTGTTTTGTGTTTTTTGTTTGTTTGTTTTTGTTTTTTCAAGACAGGTTTTCCTATGTAGCCCTGGCTGTCCTGGGACTTGCTCTGTAGACTGGGCTGGCCTTACACTCATAGTTCACCTGACTCACAGGGGCTAGGTAGGATCAAAGGCCTGTGACATCACTGCCCAGCTTACTATTTCTGTTTTTTACAGACTAACATCAGTGCATGTTATGTGAGCCTGCACCCTCTAACCTACACTTGAGAGCCACAACCGGTGGTTGCTGGTTAGCGTCCATGGAGTCTGGGAGCTCTGGTTCAAGAAATTCTGGCCTGAGATTCCTTTGTGACTGTACCTGCTGTTTACCTGGTCTCTTATGAGTATCAGAAAGCTCATCAGTAGAGAAGGAACAGGGTTAGGCATCCTTGCCTTAGAGCAGATAGAAGGGGCATGCGGCAGGGAGGCAGAGCGTAGCCCATTGCAAACACGGAGTGCTAGGCACTTAGGGTCGTGATGAGTGATGAGTGTCTGTTTTTAAAAAGAGGCCCCACTATATTGCCCAGGCAGGCCTGGAGCCACAGTCCTCCTGCCCTTGACTCCTCACTGTGGGGACTACTGGAATGCAACACCATGGCTGATTGATGTGCCTATAGGATTCTTTATGCTTTGATTTTCTTTCTCAACCCCTTATCCTACCATACCCAAGCATAGTTCCATGCTCTTACCTTCACATCTGCCCAGCAGAGATCAGTCTTCAGTGTTTGCACCGTAATGATATTTGGAGCTGGCTCACATAGTAAATTTCCTGCCCGGCCTTTTGTTTTTAAGTATATTTAATTTACTGTGTACCTATTTCTTAGCAACAACATGTAGCTTATTGTCTAGATCTCTTCTTAAAACTCCCATTCACATTACATAGTCTGTCAGCTTCATTCTCCTCAGTCTTCTGGAACTTTCTGAGACACTCTGAGATGGTTTCTGTTGGTTTCTGGTGCTCATCCATCATTCCTGACCCTCTCCAGGAAACCTGCTTTATGTCAGTTTTCTATTGGATCTCATTTCAATGCTTTCTCCTCCTTCTGATATATAACCCAGTAGCACCTCAGGAGATCGTGTGTGGAAACTAAACTTTGTATAAAGCTTGTGGTTCTATTCTCACCTTTGATTGATAATTAGGCTGGGTATAAAAATTTTGGTGAGAAGTGGTTTTCTCTCACACTGTTGAAACATTACATTATCTTCTAGCATGGCAAATGATTATAAGAATCCCAAAGTGTTGGCTCACCCCTTCCACTCCCATCCTTGGAACCTGGAAGGGACCTTCAACTCTGAGATTATGTAGTCTTTGTGACTTTGTTTTATAACTTTAGACTTGTTAATTTCTACTTAGAATTTGTGGTTCAAGTTTATTTTCATCCACTGTACTTTATATTAAATAATATATTTCTACACATAAATACTGACCCTTTAGCTCCTCTGAATTTCTTTCTGAAACTTTTATTATTCAGGTATTAGATTTCTGTAGAATAAAACTCTAATTTTTTTTAACTTTTATTTTTTATTTATATGTCCATGTATTTTGGAGCAAAGAAGTTACAATTTTATTTTTAAAGTCTTTTTTAGGTTCATTTTTGCAATACTGTTTCAAGAGCTATTTTTTTTTAAAGATTTATTTTATTTATTATATGTAAGTACACTGTAGCTGTCTTCAGACACTCCAGAAGAGGGCACCAGATCTTGTTACGGATGGTTGTGAGCCACCATGTGGATGCTGGGATTTGAACTTATCACCTTCGGAATAGCAGTCGGGTGCTCTTACCCGCTGAGCCATCTCACCAGCCCCATCAAGAGCTATTTTTGTTCTCTGAATAAAATGTTCCTTTTATTCATATTCTTTTTGATTTATGGTTGCAAAGTCTTTTTGGTATTTTCTTTTTCTCTTTTCTTTTCTCTCCTCCTCCTCCTCTTCCTCCTCCTCCTCTTCCTCTTCCTCCTCTTCCTTCTCTTCCTCTTCCTCCTCCTCCTCTTCCTCCTCCTCTTCCTTCTCTTCTTCCTCCTCCTCTTCCTTCTCCTCCTCCTCCTTCTTCTCCTTCTCCTTCTCCTCCTCCTCCTCCTCCTCCTCCTCCTCCTCCTCCTCCTCCTTCTTCTTCTTCTTCTTCTTCTTCTTCTTCTTCTTCTTCTTCTTTTCATTTTTTTTTAGGAAGGGAACTTGCTAAAAAGCCAAGGGTGATCTTGAACTCCTGAGGAATAATATTTAAAATTTTTTAAAGTTAATTTTATCTGTCTCTTTTTCCTTTGCATTTTCTTAGTTGTCTGATGATACCTGTGCATCTACTCATATTTAGAACTACTGTTCCAAGAGGCTGACCAAAGGTTTTGAACCTGAAGTGGATCCTTGGCCTTTACTCTAGCCCAACATGCAGACATGCTCAACATCCAACTGCCAGGGCCACAATTCAAATCGCCCTTAATTGTGGGTGCTGTGCTGGGTCTGGGGAAGTCTGATTCTCAGCATCTCTATGCTTTCTGTCCCATATTGCTATAATATTCAGAGAAAGATCTCATAGTCTCTTTCCTGAAGGGACAGGAGCTGTCCAGAAGAATTCTAGACTCTGGGTAGATTATGAGCAGGGGTGTTAGTGTTCCATGTATGCATACCAACTTGAGGGCCCATGTCTCCTCTAGCCCCCACATCCAACTCTGCCTGCCTAGAGACCCTGAGCTTTGCTCTTTTTATACAACAGACCTCAAGTCTTCTGCCAAGACATCCAGTGGTACTTAAGAGAGGTTTACAACTCATGGCTCCAGTTTTATCCCTACATTGAGGACTATCTCTGAGACTTCTCAGAATACTGCTGTTTACCTGATCCTGTGTGAGTCCTGTTTCCTGGGGGTGGCAGACTTGGTACTGTTCACCATCTGCTTTTGTTATCAAAATGTAGTACAATTGTTTCCTGGTACTGTTCACTATCTGCTTCTGTTATCAAAATGTAGTACAATTGTTTCCTGCTCCATTCTCTTTATCCTTGGGACTTATCCTCCTAAAATATATTTTGATGTCAGTTTAGTGGTATCAAGAAGGGGAAATTTTAATCAGAAATCCATATTTTCTCCTTTTAACAAAAGATTCAATTGCATATTATCTCTCTCTCTCTATTTATATATATATATTAAGAATATTGATTTTGTCTTCATTAATTATCATAAATGTTTTGTATATTTTTAATTTTTTTTTTTTTTTTTTTGGTTTTTCGAGACAGGGTTTCTCTGTGTAGCCCTGGCTGTCCTGGAACTCACTCTGTAGACCAGGCTGGCCTCGAACTCAGAAATCCACCTGCCTCTGCCTCCTGAGTGCTGGGATTAAAGGCGTGCGCCACCATTGCCCGGCTTATATTTTTAATTTTAATGAAGACTTTTGTACACTAAAGGGTTTATGTTTCTAGGGTTGAAAATGATCACTTCTCCCCAAAATATCAATTTTCTCAGCATTATTTATTGAATAATCACCTGTTTTTCAAGACAGTATGACTCTGTGCATCTTAGAGTTAAGTGGGTTTTGTTGTTGTTGTTGTTGTTGTTGTTATGATGAAATACATCATGCTATAATCTTCCCAGGTTTTTATGGACATACTGCTCTTAGTAGATACATATCCATCCATAGTAATTATTTTCACTTACAGTTTATTATGTATTGAGCAGGGGATGAGGAGTTACCACAGTGGATAAGTAGTGATCAGGAGGACAATCTGTGGCCGTCAAGTCTTCCTTCCATCATGTGGGCCCAGGAACCCAGCTCAGGCAGCTGATGCTTCTATATTTCCAGTCCTTAAATTCATATGTATCCCAGGAATTCTCTTTTAGAATAGACAATACTTCTATGTCTTCAACTAGAATCTCATGGGAGACATGAAGAAACATCTACTCATTCCTGATAGGGAACTGACTACTGACCAAAGTATGGATACAACCAAAGTCCAACTTAGCAAATGTTTGTTTTATTGGGGTACTTACAGAAATATGGGTGAGTGTTATTTACAGGAGCAGAAATGACTCAAAGACAACTGTGTCACCAAAGCCCATCCCCGCGTGGGTGACAACTCACCAAAGCTGGAAACCTGATGCACAGTGCAGGCAGCTAAACAGGTCTTTGTTTCCTCTAGGCAATCCCACCGAGTCTCGGCTTCTTCCAGCACATGGGCTTGTTTGGGGGGGGGGAGGTCTTCTTTGCAGCTTGGCTCCTTTGAGAGTAACCCTCAGCAGTCTTTACAGTTTATATACATTTGGAAAGGGAGGGTGTGTCCTAGTGGATCTGATCAGTTTCAGGGACTCCCTGAAGCTATTTTGAGTTGTGTACTTCCTGTCTTAATGAGCTTCCTTAAACTATGTCACCCCTCCTTAGAACATCCTGGTTTTCTTCCCTACAAGCATCCTTTTTAAATTTTCCTTTCAAAATGGAAGGCTTTAATTTCAGAAGAAACTACGTGTGTGTGTGTGTGTGTGTGTGTGTGTGTGTGTGTGTGTGTGTGTGTGTGTCTGTCTGTCTGTCTGTCTGTCTGTCTGTGTGGTGTATGTACATGTGTTTCCTTGACCACACGTAACTCAAACAGAAACCTGAGGGAGGTGCCAGGTGTCCTCTATCCCTCTGCTTTGCCCCTCTGCAGCAAGGGTCTCTTTCTGAACCCAGAGGTGTGTTATTTCACCTAGGGTGGCAGCCAACAAGTCTTACAATGTTCCTGTCTCTGCTCACTGAACTGCAGGAGTTACAGGATTGTGTGGGACAATCCAGGTTTTTATATGTCTCCTGGAATCCAAATCCCCCTCCTCCTATGTGTGCAGCAAACATTTTTAAAGACTGAGCCATCTCTCAATCCTGTTTCTCCCTGTTTAAAAATTGATAACTTTGTTGCATACTTTTTTTGGTTTGTTTTTCCTCATTGTGTTTTCTTTTAAAACTATTTCTAAATTATTCTAGCTCAAAGACAGCTGCATTTAAATGGTTATTGTACTTTCCTTTAAATTATTCTAGCTTTTTTTCATTATTCCAGATTACTTTTCAAAGCATTTTACTGAGTGAAATGAAACATCTTAGAATGCTGGTAGCATTTGCAGTACCTCAAGAGATGAACTTGGGATATCTGGCAACTTTGTAATGTCAAATAATTCTTTCGAGGGATGTATTGTATATCTCTCTCATCTATGCAGACCATCGTTTGTTTTCTACTAGAGTTTTATTCTTTTAAGAGATTATCCCAAAGTCATTTAGGAGTGTTCCCTCTTCTGTATTTTGTGGGCACCTACACTGTTTCGCTTGCTTCCTACAGAAAAGTCTTCACTAAGTCCTCAGACCAAGGAATCCTTTACTTTCTCGCTGTAAGATTCTACACAGGCCAAAGTCACGGACTGTGAGACATACTGAGTCATAGTGACATGTCGACATGGTGTTCCTTGCTCTTCCAGTCTGGAACACTTGGGTGTTGGCAGCCACTTTGAGACTTTCAGTTTCAGTTTTGCAAATGGGTCCTGATGCTTAGCTGCTGTTTGTTAGCTTCCAGGCCAGAAGCTGGCAGTCTCCTGTTCTGTTTACTTCTCCTTCTACGGTAAAGTCATTGAGCTTATAGTTCCTGGGACAAAGTATTCCCTTCATCTTTTATATTTAAGAATTACACGTACTTATCAGAGGAGGTACAGCATGCATCATGGACAACGTACAGGAGACAGTTATTTCCTCTCACTATGCAGGTCCCAGGGGGTATAACTCAGGCATCAGGCTTGGCCACCAGTGCCCTTACTCACTGTGTCGTCTTGATTGCCCCAGGTTTCCTTTCTTCAGTATGGACAGCTTCCAGTACTCTCATCTTCTCAGTGCACTTTGAACTTCTCATTAAGTGATGGAGAGTGGCTCAGAATTCTAAAACTCTCTCTCAGTAGGATCCCCTTCCCTTTTTGTCTCATGAGCTGAGACTCTCAATTCTGAAGGATGCAGACAGGGTGGACCCTGGGCTGCTGCGTCAGCATCATCTACACCTCTCATTACAACTTCTTGGATCCTCCCATAGATGTGCTGGAAGGTGAGACATCAGGTTTGGAGGTCTTAACAGAACTGCACATAAGCTCATTAGCGATAGGGAATCAATAGAGACTGGCGAAGTGAGGGAGGGAGGAAGATAATGGCTTCTTGGTCTGTTTCTCATGGACGTGTATCTTGCACTTGGGATAGGTCATCAGTGAGGTCACCTGTGAAGTTCTGGTTTGGAGGATAACACTCACGTCAGATGACCAGGAACCGTCCTTATCAATGATGTAGTCACTTCTGAACTTTGTTTTAAGGTGCTGCTCTAGGTGTTTACATTTTTCTACATTCCTTCAGTATAATAAAATGTGGAAGAGACATATTTAACGTGTTTAATCACTCTCTAGGACACTTCAAGAACAGCCTTCATTACCTTGGCTCTCCCTGTCTTTTCCCACCTTTGAGATGGGCAGAGCTTGCCCTTCCTGTTATCACAAATGCTTGCTTGTATTTCATTTCCTAATACCTTCTCTCTTTGGAATGGAAATAAGGAGAAACCACTCAGACCAATGTGAGGAAGAAGAACATCCTAGGTCTGCTATGTGACTCACTGTCGGTGAGGTGGGGATACAGCCCAAACACTAGGACCAGGCCCTGGGCTGACCAGAGACCTTATTTGTTCCTCTTTCATGTGAATATAACAGTCGTGATGACACATGTGCGTGTGCTGTACAGTCAGCACACACATAATTCCCCTGCACCACTTGAAGCAAGTGTCTTAGTCCTGTTGTGTAAAAGAGGAAACTTATGTGCTGACAGTGAATGGGCGCAGGACCCCCAAGGTCAACTTCTCAGCACAAGAGATATTTATTTGCCCCAGAGGGACAAAGGACAGGGATAAAAGACAAAGACAAAAGGAGACAGAGGAAGAGGGAGGAGGAGAAGGGAACAAGGGAGAGGGGAAGGAGCATTTGTCCTGGGAACGGGACAAAGGGCTGGCTGGATAGAGAGGAGACAAACAGGACCCATAGGAAAATGGTGGTTTATAAAGGTAAAAGGGAGAACCCTGCGATTGAATGAGGTATTTAATTTTAATTGGGCATGTTAACTGGGTGAACCAAAGGGGGCTTTTGATTGCTGGACTTCAGTACTTTGATAGCTGAACCTCGGTAGTCTGCCTCAGGAGAAGGAAGTGGCCAAATGAGGGAATAGACCTTGGTGGTTAGCTTTAGGAATGTGATCTAATGATTTTTTTAGCATTCAGAGGGAATGGGGGAGAAGGGCAAGGTTTGGCAGAGCCATGTTTGCTATGCCTGGGCTGGCCAGAGTCCCTTCAAGCACAAAGAAATGAAGTGATTCAGTTGTTTTCCAGTGAATCTTGTTTGCTAAGTGTCTTGGTCTGTTCTGCTGCCATAGCAAAACACCATGGGCTGAGTGACTAAACACTTGCCAGCATAGCATTCAAAGGGAATAAGAGAATTCATTCTTGAGCCAAACAGTCTGTCATCTGATGCCCAGGAATGTTGATATTGATTGCTCAGAGTAACACCGTAACGTGGGAACCTTTTTATAGTGACTCACCCAAAGAAAGTTCGAAGTCAAGGTGTTGTCGAAGATGTTGGGTAGGCAGGCTTCAGAAAGGCGAGGAAGTCTCTGCCATAGGCTTTTGGGTTGGTGACAGTCACAAGAACGTTGGGTGAGACACAGGAGTGAGTGATGAATGACTACTCAGTAATCCAAAGGTAGCCCAAGATAATTTCTATCTGAACGAACCCCTGCCCGTCTACACTCTCCCACATCAGGAAGGTTGTGGTTTTCAATCTTATTATTGTTATTGTTGTTGACTGGGGAGTGTGTGTAGAGGTCAGGGGACAGCTTTGTGGAGTCACTTCTCTCCTTCCATCTTTATGTGAGTTGCAGGAATCAGGCTTGCACCATTGGGTAACCAGTGCCTCTTCCCGCTGAGCCATATCCGCAGCTCTGACAACCAGGAAGTGCTAACCAGTCAGGCAGCGTTATATAATTGTAGTGTGCTTCTTTTCCCCACCTGAACAGTTCTGTTCACCCAACAGAACTGTGTTTTTCTCATGGTTCTGAGCTGGAGATCTGACATCAGGGTGCATGAGTGGTTCAGCTCTGGTGAGAACAGGCTTCTAGCTTCTAGGTGACAGCCTTCCTAATGAGTTCCCACATAGTAGGAAAAGCTCTCATCATGTTATTTTTTTCTCCTCGTAAAGATACTAACCTTTTCTTGGGGGGAGACTTCATCTGTATGACTTCATCTAAACCCAATTCCTTCCCCAGAGGTCTCCTCTTCTAATAAATACCATCAGATTGAGGCTAAGGATGAGAGAAATTTAAATTAGAGAGAGTACCAGCTTTTGGTCTCTGCACTAAATTAGATCAGCTTCCACAGAAGCAAGTAGCTGGGAAATGGGGGGCAGTGCTCACAGACCCCGAAGTCAGTGTAACTAGTTGTTTTTATCCTTTAGCTTCATGACTGTCTGCTATCAATAAGGGCTGCTACTTGTTAGTAATTTTTCCTCTCAAGGAGATGAGGCTCTCAAAAGAGGAATCAGGAGCCGGAGAGACAACTCAGTAATTAAGAATGAATACTGCTCTTGTCCTAAGTCCAGTTCCCAGCCTGTCAGTTGTCATAATTGCCCGAAACTTCAGTTCTAGGACACCTAAGGCCTGTTGCTGGTCTCCATAGGTGCCGTCCTCATGTACATAGGCACACATACATACACAGTTTTTAAAGGAATCAAATATATGAATAAGGAAGTACAGGCACTGTATCTAGCATAATACTGTTGTATTTTAAGGGATGTGGTAGCAAGAAAAAGGGAGATGACTTTGCTTAGGAAGTTACAGAGAATATGGTGCTTGAAGAACAGTGGGGGCTGGGAATGTAGGCGAGCTGGTAAAGTGCCTGGATGGCATTCTGGGAGCCCTAGGTTCAATCCTTTGGTGCGTACCTGTAACTCTAACACTGAAGAATTAGAGGCAGAGGGGATCAGTAGTTCAAGGTCACCCTCTGATACACAGTTGAGGTTGGAATGAGGGGGGCTGCTGAGGACAGAAGCACACTTGTATTCATGTTTTCGGCATGATGGATACCATGTCAGGATACTGGCTACTTAGGTATTCACAGACCACCACCTGTATGCCAAAGGAACTAGGGAACAGAATTTGATAGAGTAATTAACTTAGTTACAGTTTGGCCAACCCAGAGGAGAGGGTTTCTTCCTCAACAGGCAAAGTTGTGAACATATGTTAATTTAGCTGTGAGAGAGGTAAATTAAGCCCTTGAAGGGACAGAGGCTATAACCCAGATTGTCTCCATTATCTCTTATAGAGACAAGTTTATTTTTTATTTTTCAAATTCAGGTGAGAAAATAGGATCTTAAAGATCCTCCATCCTTTAAAGTATTTGTTTTTATTTTATTTTTATGGGTGTTTTGCATTCATGCATGTCTACATGTATGCAGTACCCAGAGGCTTCCACATGTATACACACATATAGGCATGCGCATTCAAAACATGTACACATATCATACATTACACGCACATGCAGTGGAGGAAAGAGGAGAGCAGAGCAGGCAGACCAAGTCTGCCTGTGTTTTCTATGGGGAGTTGTAATGGTAGCAATGGAGATTTGTACCAACCCCACCCATCTGAGCCTGGACCACTCTCCCTATGATGATTATGTGAATTGGGATGGAGTGGAAAATGGGAGTGAAGCTGGAGGGACTGAATATACTGTGGTGGGTCCTTGCTGTGTTGTAGCATATTGACTCCTGCTTGGAACAGGATGAATTTTAAGCAAACAGGTAAAAATTAATAGGCAGCTTGTCAGGGACCCCAGAGAGCATGCCCAGTTAATCAAATCTAACAAAGAAAGAACGAAATGAAGAGTGGGCTCAGAGACCTGAAGTAGATCTCACAATAACACCAGTAAGATTTGTTTCTAAATGAATTAGTGGAGCCAATAAAAGTGAGCCCTTCCACCTAACACACATTGTGGTACCACAGGTAACAGACACAGAGAAGCTCACAAACACCAGCACTGCCCGAGAGCGAATGGAGACTAGGTAGTGTGAGTTGCCCTATATGCGTGTGGAAACTAAATCTGGGTCCCCTGGAAGAGCAGCAGGTGCTATCTTCCCAACTTAGAAAACACTTTTTAAAAATGAAAATGAGGGCCAGCAACATGGCTCAGTGGGTAGAGACACTTGATCACCAAGGCTGATGTCCTGGGTTTGATCCCCAGACCTACAGTAGAAGAAGACAGTTGCTTTCTGATGGTCATTACCTGGCCACCACACACATGTGTGCATACACACAAACAAACAAAACATAAAACAAAAAATAAGTTCACCATCTTTAGGCAAGAATTGTTAGAACTGGATTTTGGCGATATCAAAATTCTGCAGAGAGTTTATAGATAGTAATGGTGGCCGGCCATAGAAACACATGAACAAATATGTGTCTTCGATGGCCTAATGAAACACCAATGGATATTTATAAAAGCCTTATTACATACCTGCAAAATGAGAAGAAACCTAAAACTGCCTGCAAGCTTTTGGTGTGGCAGTTTCAGGGCTGGAGGGAATCCTGCTCTCCTGGGCACCATGATAAGGAAATGGCCAGGACCCAAGGACTCACTCCCATGGTGGGTGGTTTGTAAGTGTAATCAGAGTATTTATAGTGACCAGAGAGGGCAAGTTCTTAAGAGTTGTCACTCTGTGGAGTCAGGGCTTCATGAGTAGCCCTGCCAGAGAAATGGCATCGAGAGTAGAGCTGGTTCCCCTTTGTCTGAAGGGCTGAGTTACAAAACCCCAGTGGACACTTGGACTTGCTCTTAATGCTGAACCCTGTAAGGCTATGTTCTCTCCTGTACATATGTACCAGTAATAGAGCTTGATTCATGAAAAAGCATGGTAGGTGATTAATTCAATGACCAATAACAAAATATGACTATAATAATAATTATGATACCTTATCATGATAATGATCTCTTTTTAAAGACTTGAGATAAATGCTAATGTTGTCAGAGTACATTTGACTTCATGTAACTGAAACCACAGAGAAGAAAACTGTGGATAAGGATGATGACTGTAGCAGTCATCCTAGCTCTGACCCCAGGACCTTATGCCTGCCACATAGCAAGCCCTCGTTGAGCATTTGATGGATGAATCAGATGTGTGGGATGATGGCTGAATGGTGAGCTGGGAGCTCTGTATCTTGTATCATGTGTTCTGTGCTCACCTTCCATACAAAACATACACCATGCTCTCTCCTTTCTGCCCCCATGCTCAGGGACATTAGTCTTAGGATTCTCAAAGGAAGACAGCCACACGCCTGCATTCATGTACATATATCAACACAATGCCATCTGTATGTTCCAACCCTCTCTGCACCCTGTGCACTATTTTATTTGGGAACTTGATGGCTAGATTTTTGTGTCTACACTTTAGCTGCATGTTGGCCCTACCTGAGCTCAAAGATGAATAATGACCCTGTTTGCTTTGCAAGGACACAGAACTGATTTCCAGAACCCACAAAACAACAAAAACAAACAAACAAACAAACAAAAACCCAACCAACCAACCAGCCAACCAACTAACCAAAAACCAGCTGTGGTGATGTGCACTTGTAATGCCAGAGCTGACGAGACAGACAGGTGGTTAAAGAAATAATAATGTAGATAGTACCTAATGACCCACACTCAGGATGGTTCACATATGCAGACATGTACCTATTCATCCCTCAAACCTGTACTGTTCCCGCCCCTGGCAACGAGTGCCTAGTTCCCGCCCCTGGCAACGAGTGCCTAGTTCCCGCCCCTGGCAACGAGTGCCTAGATTCAGTAGGTTACAGTGTCAGCTGTATTCAAGATGGCAGAGTCCTCTATACACCCAAATTCTATTGTCCAGAGATGGTGATAAGGTAGGTGAACCTGGCCTGTCGTCGAACAAGTTGTCGGAGGCTGCTTACTTAACTGCACAGGCTCTGTGCAGTCTGGGGAAGCCCTGCAAGCTGTCCCAGAGGATAGAGGAAGAAGCCCCCCAGGAGTCAGAGGGTTGTCTGGAGGTGCCGCATAGGAGAACGGCCCTCAAGCCTGGTGTGAGAAGGAACCTCAGGGCAGAGGCCCGAGACTGCCCTTGGCTCATAGGCACACAAAGGTGTCCAGCAACGCCGGTCTGACACTGCACAACTCTCAGCAGTGTGGAACCAACTGGCTGGGGACAGGAGATGGAGAACTGCATGGTGTGAATTGTGCTGGGGTCAGGGATGATGCTCCAGGCCTGAGGGGGAGAGTGGTACCTACTGTATTCTCCAGGTTCCATGCTGCCTTCACGAAGGCCTCAGAGCCTGACCCCGGGTCTGGATGTCTTTTCCCCGACCACTGCTGCTAACTGAGTCACACAGGCTTCATGGCCTTGCCTTGGAACTCAGCAGGAGTTCCCTGCAACTGTAGGAGCAGGGGCCATGTGTTGTCACTGAGCTGGGGATTGGGCTTAAAAGCACCTTGGGAGGATCTTGGTGGTAACCTCGTCTTTGTCCCTCCTTTAGGCTGCCCGTTCTTCAAGGAGGGACCTTTGCCTTCGTGGCCCCCTCTCTGGCCATGCTCTCTCTTCCTGCCTGGAAATGCCCAGAGTGGACTCTCAATGCCAGCCAGGTGAACACCAGCTCTCCTGAATTCATCGAGGAGTGGCAGAAGAGGATCCGAGAGGTAACGGGAGAGCTGATGCACTTGCTCAACATTTATTATCCAACTCCCTGTAAGAGAGACGGTTTACTTAACCCACGGACACAGACAAGGGTCAATGTGGGGCATTGTGGGAGCCAGCGTTCCAGTGGTGTGAGTGTGCATGGATGGAGACCACAGGAACAGAGGATAGACAGCCCTTGACACCACTCTTGTGTGTTCAGGAGGCAGAGTGCAAGTGACATTCATACTTACTTAATGCATTGGTTTTTGTGTATTTGTGACATGCAGGGAGCCCTGTATCAGGAGTCAGCAAATTGGGGTCTTGGACCAAATCTCACCAATGGCCTGTTTTATTTTTCATTTTTATGTGTATGAGTGTTTTCCCTGCATGTATGTATGTATGCACACCACATGCATGTAGTGACTTCATAGGCCAGAAGAGGGCTTCAGATACCTCTGGAACTGGAGTTAGAGGTGATTGCTAGCCAGCCTGTAGGTGCTAGGAAATAAATCTGGCTCCTTTATGAGAACAGCAAGTGCCCCTAACCACTGAGCCAACTCTCCAGCTTCTATGGCCCATTCTTTTATTGCCATGGATGAAGAATGACTTTTCTATTCTGAAAAGGTCGTTTAAAAAAAAGAAAAGAAAAAGTACTATGAGGCAGAAACCACAGGTGGTACTCACAATCTAAAACATTTTCCTTCTTGGACATTCACAGAAAGTCTACGTGTCCTACTGGATAACACAGGGCCTAGGGCTGGGATCTGGTGGCCCAGGGTGTGTGTGTGTGTGTGTGTGTGTGTGTGTGTGTGTGTGTGTGTGTTTTCCATATCCCTAACACGGCCTTCAAGAATTTCAGCATAATGAACCACAAGACCAGTTCTATCTGTGCTACATCATTACCTCTTTTTGCTGGCCACGGTTTCCCACAGTATTGATTAACAGCGAAAGCCCTGTCACGTCAACCTCTTTGCTGTCATTGATCAGTGCTCGGTTGTTTAATTCACTCTTGGGATGGGATGGAATCCCTGTGTCTGTGTCCACTGAACTACATTCATCTCGACACACCTCAGTTCCTGAAGCCACAAATGGTTGCTGACTGCGCAGCTCGGGGCCAGTCACGGGTGAAAACAGCCACATGGGAAAGCTGAGCTTGAAGGAACTGTCAAAGAAAAGTGAAAGGAGATTTTATTTTTAAAGAAATAGTGGCAGGGGGGGCGGATGTAGGAGACAGAATTGGTGACCAGTAATAACTTTACCGTCCAGTGTCATGGCACATGGACCCCCAGGCCACTCAGTGCCAACACATAAAATGATGTTTTCAGATGCTGTTTTCAAGTGAGCTTAATGGATAAAAAGACTCTAGACAGAGCTGAGAGGAGGTTCAGAGGTGAAGGTCAAAGGTGAAGGTCAGTGGGGAGAAGGTGGCTGTGACTGCCAAGAGCAGAGAGCCTGAAACTGGGGTGACAAAATGTGGGGCTAAAGGGAAATCCATCTAATAGGAACTCAGGAAGGTGGTGGGGAAAACAGAGAAACAGCAATATTAAAGAGAGAAAAAGATGAATAGTTTAGAGTTGGGGAAGACACAGACTGAAGAAAAGCAAGGAAGTCCTCAGTGGGGCTAGCCAAACATCAGTGCACAGCTAGACACCCATGGTGAAACGGTGACACAAGCACAAAGGCAGGTAAGAGCAGTAAGAGAGCGAAGCAGGGCTGGGAGACAGCTCGCTCCGTGGGTGAAATGTGAATGTGGACACTTGAGTTCAGATCGCTAACACAGGAAATGCCTGCACACGAGACCCTGCCTCAAACTAAAATAAAATATTTGAAAATAGAAGAAGAGTTTCCATCCACACCATTAAAGCAAAAAGGGAGAATGACTCATTCAGCTCAACAGATAGGGCAGCACACACCCAAACCTGGCCTGTTCGTGGCTCCTCAACAGCCCACACGCTAAGAATGGTTTTACACTTTCAGTGGTAATTTTGAAAGACACAGAAAGAGGAGTCAAATACACTGACCCATCAAAATGGCGTGAAATTCCAATTTCATCTCCTGCAGATGAAGTTCCAATTTATGGTCCATCTTGGCCTCTGTGCTGCCTGGGGAATCCCCAGGCGTAATCAGGTTGGGCAGTGTGGGTTGGCCTGGCCCGGCCCCTGCTGAGGCCCACATCTTTCCTCTAGTTGCAGGGTGCTATCATGGTGGCTTCCTGTGTCCAGATGCTGGTGGGGTTCTCGGGCCTCATCGGCTTTCTCATGCGCTTTATTGGCCCCTTGACCATCGCGCCAACCATTTCCCTTGTGGCCCTGCCTCTCTTCGATTCTGCCGGCAGTGATGCTGGGATCCACTGGGGGATTTCTGCCCTGTAAGTATTCTCTGAGAAAGGCAGGCCATCTCAGTCCTGATTGGTTAAACACTTACGGGAGTCCAGGATATTGGTAAACCCTCATGGCTTATAAATACTTCCATGGGCATTATCATACCTTAAAAAGCATCACAGTTGATACTTAAATTTTATTGTTACTATTAGATATCTTACTCTAATTGATTCACATCGACAACCTGTTCATCACAACAGTGTATAAAAACATGTGGTGTTTATGAAAACTTGACTCTACAGGTCCCCTGGCAGCTAGGATTTCAGTGAGGTGAGAAGGATACAAAGAATGCTTCCACCTTGCAAGCTTGTTGTAGTCTATGAGAGAAGGCTGAGGTCCAACAACCTGCAATACTGGGAGTCAGCTGGGAGTCAGAGGATGCTGTGTGTGTGTGCAGGGCTCAGGTGTTTGCTTGGATAATGACAGCCAAGGAGGCTCTAGGAAACTCCAGGGGAAGTGAAGCCTCCAGCATTTACACTGAGCTTAGGGATGCTCTTCCCATTCACTCTGCCCCCATGTGGGCAGAGAGGAGGCCTGGGGGACACCAGGGATGCAGAGATGCCTGGGAGACATCTCTGACTCTGGCCTCAGTGAAGGCTGGCTTGATCCAGCTGCCGCAGCCACACCCACTGTCGCAGTTCATTTCTCTCGGAAGTGACAGTCCCCTGAGTTATTTCCCTTCAGCCAACAGCGGCTCCCACTGGGGCTCAACCACTCTTGAGGGATGGCAAGACTCTTGCCAGTGCTTTCCACAGGGACTCAGCAAAGTCACTGATGCCACTGGCACGTGATGGCTCAGCCTCCTGGCCCATTCCTTGAGGTACCTTGCGAACCCTGCCATGAGGATCCCTGTCCAGCAAAGTAGGCGTGGCCATCTGTTTCTGTTTCAGGACCATCTTCCTCATCGTGCTCTTTTCTCAGTACCTCAAAAATGTCATGGTTCCTGTGCCGGTTTATGGAAGAAGGAAGAAGTGTCACATCTCCAAGTTTAACCTGTTTCAGGTCTTCCCTGTAAGAACTGCCCCTCACCCACTTTCCACTCTTGGTTGGCTCACCTGGACTAGGTAGGGAAAGCTCCCTATGCCTGGCTAGCTCCAAGACCAATGCTCTCTCCTCTCTGGAGGGAGGCCTATTCTTAGGAGGCTGGGGTGTGCCAGCATGTGTGAGTGCGTGTGTGCATGTGTGTATGTGTGCATGTGTGTGTGTGTGTGTGTGTGTGTGTGCCCGTGAGCATGTGCGTACATGCGTGTTTGTGTGTGTGTGTGAGTGTGTGTGTGTCTGTGTGTGTGGTGTCACACCTCCTAGTGGTTGGTGGTGTGCCATCTCAGGTCCCTACTCTGAGAACTGGTATGGGACAGACAGCCTTGGCTCCTGGCTGTCCTCATAGCCAAGTGCTTAGAACGACAGCTTTACCTCTGATGACCTATGGGTACCTCCTTTTCCAGAACTTTCTTGAAAGATACTGCCACATGTTTCTGACTCCCAGAAGGAGCAGCTTCATACTGCACAATGCTCTCCCAGTGGGAGAATTCTCAAAGTGTTCTGGGATTCCACTTTGTTTCAGGCTCTGTTAGAGGATCAGGTCTAATCCATGGCACAGATGAAGACAAGTATGAGAGCCAGATTGTGACCCTTTTCCCGCTGTCTCAGCCCAACATCATTCTGTCCCACTCTGCCCAAGGTCTCTTTCCATAGAGGATTTTCTGTCTCTGTTTCTAGTCTGCTCCCTTAATGTGCTAATTTACCTATGGACACAGCAGATTCCCATTGTCAGTAGCAAAGTCACTAACCCTGCCTCCCCAACCCCCATCTAGAGGAAGGGGTGGGGCGGGCAGTGTGTGAAGGGCATCTCCCTTTGGCAGGTGCTGCTAGCTCTGTGCCTCTCGTGGCTCTTCTGCTTCGTGCTCACTGTCACCAACACCCTCCCCGAGTCCCCCACGGCATATGGATACATGGCCCGTACAGACACCAAAGGCAGTGTCCTGAGCCAGGCCCCCTGGTTCCGCTTCCCTTACCCAGGTGAGGAGAAATGGGTGTCCTTATGATCCGGGACACGGGCTTCCTGGGACTGTCCGTGGGATGCAAAGCACAGGATGGAGGGTTGAAAGGGTTGGGGACAGATTGCAAGGAGAGATGGGCTCTGGGAAGACCATATATAACCCCTAAGAGCACAGGGTAAGGAGTGAGGTCCCAGGTTGTTCTAAGGTGTGCATGTGTTACTGGGAAACAAGCCCAGGTTCCATGTTTGTTCTACATTTGCTACATCTCTGAGATAAAGCCTTAACTATCTTTTTGCTTTTTATTTTGAGATAAAGTACTGCTAAATTGCTCAAGCTGACCTTGAATTCACTCCATAACCCAGGCCAGCTTTAAACTTGTGGTCCTCCTGCCCCATTCTCTTGAGAAGCTGAGCTTATTATGTTCATTACCCACTAAGCCATGGTTGTTCTAAAAAGGCCTTGGGAACAGTAGACCAAATGCCATTATTCCAATAGTTTCCCCAGAACTAGCATAAGGCCCCTACCTTCCTCCATGTTACCCAATACCCCCTGGTCTTGGACTCCTTGGCCTTGGGGTATGTGAGAGAAGATGCAAGAGAGGTCTTGACATCCAGGCAGATATTTGGGTTTCGTGATAGGTCCTGGTAGGCTTAGGGCTGAATTAGAATATTTCGGGGGAGATCAGAGCTTCCTTTAGTCTATTTCCTATCTTATCTTGAAGTATAGGAAAGTAACCAGTAACCAGGGCTGAAGGATGGGCCAGCCTAGTTCATGGATGTGTCTTTCTAGTAGAGACTTTACCTTCCAACAACTCCAAGGTGCTCTTTGAAGGAGGCGCCATTTCTACCCTCAGAGTAGAAAAGCTGCCAAAGCCTCTGGACAGCTGAGAACTTCCCAGGCCTGATGCTAGAGACCCTTCTGACAAAGAAATGATAGGGTCTAATGGCTTCCTCCGCCCGGACACTCCCCTTGTGTTCCCTTGGCAGGGCAGTGGGGCCTCCCCACCATCAGCCTGGCTGGAGTCTTTGGAATCATTGCTGGAGTGATCTCCTCCATGGTGGAGTCGGTGGGTGATTATCATGCCTGCGCTAGGCTGGTTGGGGCCCCACCCCCTCCGAAGCACGCCATCAACCGTGGCATTGGCATTGAGGGCCTTGGCTGCCTGCTGGCAGGGGCCTGGGGGACCGGGAATGGTACCACATCCTACAGCGAGAACGTCGGAGCGCTGGGCATCACCAGGGTAAGACCGCTGATGGGGTTCCTGGGGCGGGGCTGGGTTCCTGCAAGCTAGTTTCCTGTTGTAGCTGTGACAACTCACAAAAACTGGGTTTAGATAAATATCACCATACTGATCTGGCCATCAGAAATGAGGTGGGAACTGTATGGGGGCTAAAGCAGAGGTATGGACATAGAAACACTCCTCAGGGCAGGCCTTTTCTACAGGCTGTCCTGTCCCTAGGCTCCTTCTTCCACGTTCCCCTGTCGCAGATGTGAAACATCGTCTCCTCACAAAGACACACGGAGTTATCCTGAACTACCAGTGTGATCTAGGAGACCACCCCTAGCTCACCATTCCGGGCTCAGGCATCTCTTCAAAGTCCCCTTGCCAAGCATAGCAAGGCTACGTACACATGGCCTTCCTACAGGGACTCAGCAAAGCCACAGATGCCACCAGCACATGATGGCTTCCCCTTGGGGATCACAAATCAGATATTGTATACTTACATTACAATCCATAACAGTAGCAAAACTACAGTTATGAAGTAGCAATGAAATAATTTTATGATTGGGGGTTACCACAATACGAGGGACTATTAAAGGGTGGAAGCATTAGGAAGGATGAGGATGACTAGCCTAGGGGCTCAGAAGGGGCTCTCTCTGCAGGGGTCATGACCCTGATGTCAATATGTGGCCTTCTTTGGTTGTGGTGGGATAATCGTTGCCTTTAACCTAGCCCTGAATATTCAGCTGTCCCTAGCCAGACCCACCTCAGGTCCCCAGGGCCCTGACAGCCAGAGACCTCTGAAACATACACATTCTTCTACAGTCTGTGTCGGAGGGAACCCACTCCACCGCTCATGTCATCTTTAACTTGTAGCTGTCCTGAGACGTTCCACTGAGTTCTTCTTTCTCTACAGGGCTCCCTGCCTGTCCCTCTTGGCTCCCTTCCTGGTGACACAGACTGACTGCCCCTGTACAGTAGGGCCTCACATTCTCTCTTAGCAGGATCTTGCACATCTCCACTCCACCCATAACTTGATTGCCTGGTTTCTAGAGCCCAGTTCTGACTAGTCCCTGCATAACATCTATTCCACACCCCCACCACTTCCTCCTAGAGAGTCCGGGAAGGATGGTGTTTCACTATCCCAGCTTGCAGTGTCTTGTGCCTCCCTCCCTCATGGCTCCAGTGTGCTTCCTGGAGGAATTGTGCCTTCTGCTCCCAAACCCCAAGTGACCCATGCTGCTGCTGGAGCTGAAATCCACAACCAAATCCCCAACCACCTCCACTGCCACTCTAGACAAGCCTAGGGAGTTTGATGCTTTTCCAAGGCTTTCAGAGCCCTTAATCCAGGCTGTGAGCGCACCACAAATATAGCAGCCAGCTGTATAAGCTTGAAGCAGCAACAGTTTCCTTCCTGTTAAAGGGAACACGTCCTGTGAAGAGCAGAAAATTACATTCCGTTAACAAAACAAATTTCTATGAGCATAGTTTCTAAGCCGGGGCCTTTTAAGAGAAATGAAAAAGCAGGAAATAAAGACCCACAGGAACAGGGCAAACTGAACCAGTAAGAGGTTAGATCAACTGAGAGAGCACAGGTGCAAAGACCACCTGCTTTTATGTGCTCACACTCCCCCCCCATGACCTTTTTAGGCATTGCAACAATGGGTGTGTGTGTGTGTGTGTGTGTGTGTGTGTGTGTTAGTGCATGTGTATGTACATGTGTGTGTGTGTGTATGGTTTGTGTGTGTGAGTGTGTGTATCTGTGTGTATGTAGTAAATGTGTGTGTGAATGTGTATGCATGTGACTCTGTGCGCATGTATGTGTATGTGTGTATGTGTGTACATGTGCAAGTGCAAGTGACTCTGTGTTCATGTGTATATGTTGTGTGTGTAAGATTATGTGAGTACATGTGACTTTGTGTGTGCATGTGTGTGAACATGTGTGTGTGTGCATGTACGAGTGACTGTATGCATGTGTATGTGTTGTGTGAGAGTATGTGTGACTATGTGTGTGCATGTGACTGTGTGTGTCTGTGTGTATGTGTACATGTAAGTGTGTGTACATGTGGATCTCTCTGTGTATCTGTTGGGGTGTGTAGGGGGAGATCAGCTTGAAGGCCACAAAGCTCCTGTCACTTCTCTAGGAAGTCACAGCTGCCTGCCAAGATGTCAGTTCTGAGGTCAAAGGAGACCCAGTCTCCATGACAAGCTCATAAGGTGATGGGCTTGGGCATGACATTCCTTATGAGACCTTTGGCACAACAGGCTGGACCTGACAGACCCACCTGTTGTACCTGCAGTCGTACAGTTAACTGCAAAGGCATTAAACAAAACAAAGCATTTCTGATGATTCCTAGTCTAGAAAGTGAAGAACAAGAACATTTGTAATCTGGTCACTGGTTACTGCATTAGTGGACTCTAGCTAACACTAAAATACCTTTTAAAATATCTTCTCACTGTGGGGAAAAAAGCACAAAACAGAAACTCACCAGCCTAACACTGGAAGCTTAGTTTAGTGTATTTACACTGTTACACACCAGAACTCTAGCCTCTTCCATATCACACAGGGGAACAGACATAGAAGGAGAGAGGGGAAGGGACAGGAGAAAGAAGAAAGGAGAGAGTGTATGTTTGTATGGATTTCTGGGTATCTATGTGCCTGTGTGTGTATTCTGAAGTAGGTTTCATGGCAATTCAGCCCTCTACTGAAATGAACTAAAGGAATCTCTTAAGATTTTAATCTCTTTTTAACATTATGGATAGACTTGCATTCCTTGAATCCCAGCATTTGAGAGGCAGAAGGAGGTAGATCTCTGAGTATAAGGCCAGCCTGGTCTACAGAGCAAGTTCCACGACAGCCAGGGCTACACAGAGAAACCCAGTCTCAATCCCCACCCTGCCACCCTTAAATAAAAAAAAAATTCTGTCTAGAAACAAGAAACGATGTATGGGATAGGTTTGGATGTTAAGTGACCTCCACACAGGCAAAGGAGAAGTCAGAGTTCATGTAGGCTGTAACAGTTGCTTGCTGAGGAGATCTGCTGAGGTGTTTTAATGAAAAGGCCATTCCAGGAGACGCTTTGAGACTGGGAGTCACATCTTGTCACCACCTTGCTTTAAAGCCCTCCAGTGAAGGAGTGAAGGTTTCTCTTGGTTTTATTTTTACCATTGTAAAATTAAAAAAAAAAAAGAAAAGAAAATGAAAATTACCATTACAACCATTTCTAAATGGTTAGTGTGATAGTTTTTTTAACCATATATATTAATTAGCTTATTGTATGCAATTTTATGAATATATAATATACTTTGATATTATTCCCCTCCATTGTTTTGATAGATGATTTCGTCATGTAGCCCAGGCTAGCCTCAAACGTCTGTACCTTCTATCTCAGCCTCCTCAGCACTGGAGTGTTAAGCATGCTGACATTGTACTGCAGCCCTTGGCTTTCCTCATCCCACCTCCTTGTTCCTCTTCCCCTCTTTCCTGCTCCCTGTCCCCAATCCCCTTCTCTGCTCCTCACACCCCTAGCTCCTCCTTTCCCCAGAGCCTGGCAACCTTTCGAGCTCCCTGTCTCCATGGATTTGGGACTCCTGGAGACCTCCTGTCGATGGAGACGTGTTATGTGACTTTTCATGACTGGCTGGCTTGTGTCTCCTAGCACACAGCCCTCAAGGTTTCTGTCCATTACCTTTCATTGCTATGATAAAATTCTAGGGCTAGAAGCAACTTGAGGGAGAAGGGGTTTATTTTAATTTATGGTTCCAAAAGGATACCGTCCTCGTGACCAGGAAGGCATGGCGTGGTGTCAGGGGCAAGAAGCTGGCTGATCACATTTTGACTAGAGAGCTAGAGGGAGGGAGGGAGCTGGGAGCCAGAGAAGGAGAAAGAAACACACCGAGAGATAAAGAAAGACAGAGTCACACACACAGAGACAGACAAATTAATACAGAGAGGGACAGACAAAGAGACAGACACAGAGAGAAACACAAAGATAGACAGAGAGACAGATACAGAGAGAAATGTGGAGACAGATGGAGAGAGAGACACACAGAGAAACAGAGACAGAGAGATACACAGAGACAGAAAGAGAGAGTCAAAGAGAGACAGACAGAGAGACACAGACACACAGACAGACAGACACACACACACAGAGAGACAGAGAGACAGACACAGAGAGAGAATAGGCTCAGGAAGGACCACAGGCTATAAAAGCCCATCCATCCTCAGAAGACTCAGGCTCCTAAATGTTCCATAACTTCTCCAGACAGCACTACCAGTAGGAAACTAAGAATGAGCCTCTGGGGGCTTTTTAAAATTTTTAAATCACCACAAACCTCATCCACATGTTGCACTAGGTATCAGAAATACTTTCCCTCGTGACCTAATAATGCCCCATTGTACATCCCTTGCCCCCAAGTTCGCTGATTTTCCTCGTGCTTTAAAATCACGGCTCAGTGGGTAAGAGCACCCGACTGCTCTTCTGAAGGTGATAAGTTCAAATCCCAGCATCCACATGGTGGCTCACAACCATCTGTAACGAGATCTGGCGCCCTCTTCTGGAGTGTCTGAAGACAGCTACAGTGTACTTACATATAATAAATAAAATAAATCTAAAAAAAAATCACTTTTCCCATAGCAGAGCTCACATGAACCACTTTCTCTCTAGAATATTCTCCCACCAAATCTTTGTGTACATGGCTCTCTCTTGCCCCTTCTGTCCTTGTATATGGGTTGAATTCTCCTGGCTGGTCAGACTAGCCAACCACCATAGAGCGTCCCTCAGTGTCCACTGTCCCACGACTCTTCAGAGTACACATGTATTTCCTTCACAAGATTTTCTGTTTGTCACTTGTCTCTCCTGCTGGGACATGAGATGCTCCATTTACAAAACACCAGATGACACAGGAATTGAGGCTGGCACTGTGTCGCTACTGAGAATAAAACCCAGAGGGCCGATGAGTGCTGGATGCAGGAGACCCTGGCTTTTTGTGGGGGTCCTCTCTTTCCTTTGGGCTTCAGTGTTCTCTTCTACAGAATCAGGGATGCACAGAAGGGTCCCTCGGCACTTCCTTCCTGCCCTGGCCTTTCCTGTATCTCGTTATGTGTATCTGCATAGTGATATGGACAAGGGATAGGTGTAGGAAGTTGTAATGCAGCTCATGTCTTTGGAGGAGTGTGAGATGTGGTAGGAAAGTAAAAACACTCGTTCTTAGTGGACCAAGCATAAGCAACACACAGAGGTGTAAATGCTGCAGTAGAACCTTGTGCCTCTGCCCCACCCCACCCCACCCCACCCCCGCAAAAGAACAACAATAACAACAACAAAACAAAACAAAAAAAACCCATGTCCTCTCTATTGAGTGTTCCGTGTGCTCAACAGATATTATTCCAAATATTAATAAGCCTTAATGCATTGCCTTGTGTGTTGTGCCGGATCTCACATGGTAGATGTGGAGGCTGACTTTCAGAGATGTAAATAATATGCCCAATAGACGTGAGAGAGCCAGAACAGAGAGATGAGGTCAGGACCGAATTCCCCTCTCTCTAGCCCAGTGTGGGAGCCAGGGAACAGCAGATGGCGCTGCTTCTCAGGTTCACTACAGCAGTGTGAAGGATGCAGACGCAGATTTCCAGGGCATCTTCTTGACCTAGTGCTCCTGTCTCTCCTCTCTGGGTGTGCAGGTCGGGAGCAGAATGGTGATTGTCGCCGCGGGCTGTGTGCTGCTCGTGATGGGCATGTTTGGGAAGATCGGCGCGGCGTTCGCCACCATCCCTACCCCTGTGATTGGCGGCATGTTCCTTGTCATGTTCGGGATCATCAGCGCCGTGGGGATCTCCAACCTGCAGGTGAGGCACCTCAGTGAACGTCAGTGCTGCCCACCCTGAGAGGAGCCCTGGGGGTGGAGCTGCGTGGGGGTGGGACAGGAGAGGAGGAGAAGAGGGGAAGATGATGAGGGGAGCGCAAAGGGGGAGGAGCTGAGGAAGAGGAGGGCGTGGTCCTAGGAGCCACACTGAACACCTCCCTCCCCAATACAAGAAAGAAACAGACAACTGCACACTAACCCTCAAAGCCAGCCTTATGCACACACGTAAAGGTGTCTAGAGCCCTGATGAACTTGGGCGTCCTTTCTCCCACAGTACGTGGATATGAATTCATCGAGGAACCTCTTCGTGTTTGGTTTCTCCATCTACTGTGGTCTCGCCATCCCCAACTGGGTGAACAAGAACCCTGAGAAGCTGCAGACAGGTGAGTGCTGCCTCCTCTAGACTGTCACTGCTCTGGGTATGAAGCAGGGTGGCCCTTGGTCCCCTCGAACTGTTTCACTTTTGTTGCATTCCAGGGATTCTCCAGCTGGATCAGGTCATCCAGGTGCTCCTGACCACAGGCATGTTTGTTGGTGGATTTCTGGGCTTCGTCTTGGACAACACCATCCCTGGTAAGGCTGCAGCCACCCCATAGCTGGGCTTGTGTACGCCTGGGCAGTGTCAGGGCCGTTGGAGCTTCTGCCAGGCTGTTCACAGCACACCCTACATGAGCCCTGGGGCTGGAGTCAGGATAAGGCCTGGCCTACTTTAGTCAGCTTGAGCTGCTGCAGAAAAACATGACAGAATAGAGTGAGTGAAACGACAGCCTTCTCTCAGTCCCCCAGGCTGGAATTCTGAGGCAGGTTGGCTCTTCATAGGACCTTTCTTGGCTTGCAGCGAGGGGTCTTCACATTGCGTTTGGTTTGGGCTGGCACATCCCTGTAGTCTCTCTGTTTCACAATCTCCTTCTGTGTGAAGGAGACAGGGCTAGGGTGGGATGTAGCTCAGTCGGTGGAGGCTTGCCTGCATGCACAGCTCTTGCTTCCACACCAACGTGTAAGCTCCTTGCTAGGATGCCTACCTTGGGTCTCAGTGCTGGGCAGGTGGAGGCAGGAGAAGGGAGAGTCCCCAGTCATCTCCAGCTACATACTGAGTTCCACGCAAGCCAAGGATACATAAGACTTTATCTCAGAAAACAAACAAACAGACAAACAAACAAACAAACTGGAGGCCTCTAACAACAGACTACTTGTAATGTCTTTACCTCCTTAAATACTATTGGCAAATACTGACGCCCCCCCCCCCCCGATTAGGCTGTCAATTTATGACTTTTCAAGGGATACAGTTCAGTCCTAGCAAGGCCCTAAAGTGGACAATACACCAGATACAAAAGGAAAGGAGATGACCTTGTATCTTAGTTAGGGTTTTACTGCTGTGAGCAGACACTATGACCAAGGCAAGTTTTCTAAAGGACAAAATTTCAGTGGGGCTGACTTGCAAGTTCAGAGGCCCAGATCATTATCACCAAGGCAGGAACATGGCAGCATCTAGGCAGGCATGGTGCAGGCAGAGCTGAGAGTTCTACATCTTCATCTGAAGGCTGCTAGTAGATGACTGACTTCCAGGCACTTAGGATGAGGGTCTTAAGCCCATGCCCAACAGTGACACACCTACTCCAACAGGGCCACACCTCCTAATAGTCTATTCCCTGAGTCAAGCATATATAAACCATCACACCTTGGCTCTCTTAAACCTATAATATAATTGATTGGTGGGAAAACCACATATCCATCCATCCATCCATCCAGACATTCTTTTTTTTTGGTTTTTCAAGACAGGGTTTCTCTGTATAGTCCTGGCTGTCCTGGAACTCACTCTGTAGACCAGGCTGTCCTCGAACTCAGAAATCCGCCTGCCTCTGCCTCCCAAGTGCTGGGATTAAAGGTGTGCGCCACCACTGCCCGACTCCATCCAGACGTTCTTATTTCTAACTGTCTACTACGTATGTAACAAGTGCTACTCACTAGACTATAAAGAGAAGTTAGACATTTCCTCCCAGAAACCCACAGGCTAATAGAGGAAACAGACAAACAAGGGGGTGTTAATGAGGCCCGGGATGAGCTACTTGATGGTGCAGGGACTGGGAGGGGCACTGATGGTGAAGAGTGTGGAAATTCCATCTCAGCTTCTGGACAGACATCCACATACACCTCTCTCTTCTGTGTTCCCTCCCCCGGGGCCTCTCCGAGAGACCTCTGTGGCTGCACCTGCTTCATGCTTTCTGTTTGCCACATTATATTCTCCACCACACATAAAGCGCACCTGCATCCCACAAACACACACGGACAGGTCTGCTCTTGGGAGCCGGGGAAAGCTCTGGGGTCCCGTGGTTGAGCCTAAGCCTGGGTACCACATGAGTAGGGGCTCTGAGATTGCCTAATGAGCAGAGGAGATCTATGGTTCCTGCCAAGGCTTGAAGGAGGAGTGGAAGAAAAAGCAGGGCATGGCTGGGCACTAGGGTACTGCCAGGCCCCCAGCCCCCCCTCCAATAGCATTTGTGACCCCAATCCAAACTCAGCCTTGACTTCTCACCATTCACTTCTCAGGCAGCCTGGAGGAGAGAGGCCTTTTGGCATGGAGTAAAATCCAGGAGGATTCTGAGGAGATTTCGAAGGTCTCAAAGGTCTATGGCCTTCCCTGGGGGATTGGCACCAAGTTCTGCACATCTTCATGTACCCGAATCCTCCCCTTCTGGCCCAGGATAGACCACCGTGGAGACAAGGTGGGAGTGAGCCAGCTCACTCTGTGTTCCCAGACCTCCTCTGGAAATCACCTGTGGAGTGCTACAGAAACCAAGATGTGAATAGACTGTATATTCCCCCCCCCCCACACACACACACACCTTCTCATAGCCAAACTCTGGCCTGAAAATGCAAAGATCTCTGTTCACAAATAATCAAACAAGGGTCCTTCCCAGGACCTTCCACATCTGGGTATCGTGGTGGCCAGGAAGCTTTGATGAAGAGCATAATCAGTATAGAGCTGGCCCTAGGGCATCCTTCTGCTGTCTCCTGGCTCCAGAGTGGATGAGGGGGTCTGGGATCTCCACAATTTCCCTCCACTATTTCCCGGGAGGAATCAGGTTTAGGTCTTCACATTTTGATAGGCTCTAAGTCATATGAGTCAGGGAAAGGGCCTCTCCCAACCTCACTTTAGGCATTGGAACTCTTTTTGTTTTTGCCTGGCCAAACCCACTTTCAAAAGAAAGAAGCCTGCTCTTCTACAATGCTCGGCAATATTCTGGTGGAGCAGGAGGAAGGGGTGTGCTGTGGAACAGGGACGGACTGTTTGCTGAAAGCTGATGAGGCCAGGCCGCCTTTAAGGCTAGCTGGGTGACTTGACAAGATCCTGTCTCAAAATTTAAAAAGTAAAATGCAAGCTAGGGACGCTGGAGAACACTGGTTAAGGTTAAGAACACTGGTTCTTGCTGAGGATCCTGGTTCAATTCCCAGTACCCACATGGGGGCTCACAACTGTCCCCAACTGCAGTTCCAGGGGATCTGACACCCTCTTCTGACCTCTGTACCAGGAACATATGTGGTGCACAGATGTACATGTAAGCAAAACACTCATACACATAAAATAAATAAATCTTTAAACAAACAAACAAACAAACAAACAAACAAACTAGGGATGTAACTCTGTGATCAAGAACTTTTGTAGCAGATGCATGGACCAGGTTCAAACCTCAACACGTGGGGGGGGCGGCGGGGGGGGGGGGACAAAAAGAAGAAGCAACCAATACAATTGTTTTGGTCCCCTTCCTCCAGAGACCTTGTGGCCTTCCAGCTCTTCCTGTAGCCTGTAGCTGATCCCTCAGTTCTCATATGGAAAAGCAATAAGTAACATCTCCTTACTCCTAGACCCCCTCTAGCTCCTCTCCAGCTTTAGGACACGTGATCCGACCTAAGACTTCTGGGTAGAATTAAGATGCGTGCCCTGCAGTCAATCGGGATTGAGTTCCCACAATCCTGACACAGCTTCCTGCTGCTCTTCAGTCTCCACTCACCGAGGAGTCACGGGCCTCAGAACCCTTTCCAGGAGGAGAGGACTCAAGCTCTACTGCCCCCACACACCCCCACATCTGCCAGAGTAGGCGCTCAGGTTCCGGAGCAGCCGCATTCAGTCTGTCTGGGATGCCTTCCGAACCCTCCACTATTTCGGGGGGGGGGGGGATCAGACTTAGGTCTTCACATTTTGATAGGCTCTGAGTCATATGAGCCAGGGAAAGGGCCTCTCCCAGCCTCACTTTAGACAACAGGAACTCTTTTTCTTGACCAAACCCACTTTCAAAAGAAGGAAGGGCTGAAGTCTGCTGTGGGGGTGGGGAACATCTGGGTCCAGAAGCTGCTTCTTTTCTAATAGGACTTTCCGCATCTTACCGTTCCTCTATCTCTGCTTGGCAGTGGGTGGTGGGAACTGACTCCCATCAGAGCTTGGTGATGCCCAGACTGCGATCGAAATGAGCAGAAAGAGCGTGTGCTGGGAGAGGGTAAGTGAGTGTGTGCACCCATGTGAGTTAGACTGGGAGAATGTGGAGAGGGCGCTGTGAGCCACGGAAGCCATGTGGATTCAAACGTTGTCCATCCTGCTGTAAGGGAGGGCCGCGTGGGTGCCAGCGTGCCTCTGAGAGGAGGTGCTGTGGAGGGCTCAATGCTCTCCCTTCTCACTCCAGCTTTCCTCTCTCTTCCATTAAATTTCTAAGAGCCGGCCCGGCGTGGTGGCGCACGCCTTTAATCCCAGCACTCGGGAGGCAGAGGCAGGCAGATTTCTGAGTTCGAGGCCAGCCTGGTCTACAAAGTGAGTTCCAGGACAGATACAGAGAAACCCTGTCTCGAAAAACAAAACAAAACAAATTTCTAAGAGCCCTACTCTCTGAGTGACCCTGGGAAGGGGAAAAGGTCACCAAGCGGTGAGGACTGGCTAGAAGCATCTGGGAATCAGGACACAGGAATATTTCTCCAGGAGGAAAAAGAAATCTGGATTCTTACGGGCAGAGTGTGAGCTTGACGCTTCGGCTGCAGCCGATGGGGAAGAGGAGGAGCGTTCATCCACAAGTTCAGAAGCATGGGATGTGTGATCCAAACCAGGTTATGAGGCAGTGGGTTTGAAAAGGCCACCTTTGAGGACTCTTCTCGTCCCACACCCGGAGGCCGCCAGTGAGGCTCCTTCTGACACCACCTCGAAACAATTTAGAACTGTACCTCAAAAGAACAATGGCTGAGGGCCTGAGACGAGGTGGTGGGGGGGGGAGGAAGGAGAATTATCATTTAAAACAGGGATTTCCAGGCTGGGTGTGGTGGTGCAGACCTTTAATCTCAGTGCAGAGGCTGACATCTCCGTGACTATGAAGTCTGCTTGGGCTACAGGGCAGTTTCCAGGCCAGACAGGGCTACATAGTGAGACCCGGTTTCGACAACCACATGAATTTCCAGCTTCAAAGTGACCAAAGCGAGGGGTGGAGTGTATACAGCTAGAGCCCACGATGTGCCCTTTAGTCATGTGAGAAAAGCTTAACTCAGACACAGAGTTGGATAAGGGCCAGCCAGGAGCCAGGTAGGTAAATGCACTTAAGCTGAGCCTGACGACCAGACTCCCATCCTCAGGTCTCCGCATGATGGAAGGAGAGAAGGGACTTCCTCAGCTTCTGTGATCACCACCAGGGACCAACATAAACCCCTCCACACACATACACACACAACTGTCATGCATACATGCATACACACAAATAAATAAAACGTTTTTAAAAGAAAGAAAATGGAGAGTGAGATCTATTTATCAGTTCTCAAAGGGAGAGAAGGAAGTGGGGAAGACCCCAGAAACATAGGAGGGAACCCAAGGAGGACTAGATGCAGAGGGGCTCAACCCTCACGGACCCTACATATGGCCTCTCAGAGCTTTGCATGGGGTTGAACACAAAATTGTAAACTTACTTAAAACTTAAAATTTTTATTTGTATGATTAAAGAAAACAAAAACAAACCAAAAACCAAACTTGGTTGCACCATTCTGTAGAAGACAAAATGAAAGGTTGGAAGTACCTGGCACTGCATTCCTTCCTTCCTAACTCTGTCCTTCCCCCCCTCCCTCCCTCCTTCCCTCCCTTCCTCCCTCCCTCCTTCATTGTTATAGCTGCAGCTTGCCTGTTGCCCTCCTCTTTCTCACCAAAGCTAAAGGTGGTGGCCATGCAGGTGTGTAGCGTCTGTCTGTCATACTGTGACAGCAACCGAGCACAGCACATCTATGGGCCCCAGGCAGGTGTGCGTGGTGCGTGCTTGCATGCTTTTACTCTTGGTATTGGGCTTGAGGATTTGTTTCTTTGTTTCCCCATGATGTCTGTTCTAACAAGGCTGGACCACCATGCAGCTGCTTCTACAGTTCTGGAAGCCAGGTGCCTGGAGTCTGACAGAGCTAGACTCTACGTGTGGCCCCGCTGCTTCCGCCGGCAGTTGCATCATCCATCTTCTCAGCCCCCTCTTATTGTCTTTTCCCTCTTCTTCATCCAACCAGAATTCTGAGGTCAACCCAGTCAGCTTCTTGCATTAATTTTTTTTCCTTTGTGTATATCCATTGAACATGGTATTGGAAGGATATAAGGATATCTTCACAGACGTGTATATATATTGTACGTTTGGGGACATTCTCCCTCACAGCTTCTCCCTCCCCTCCCCTCCCCTCCCCCTCTCTTCTATTAGTCCCTACTCTTTGTTCTCCTAGACAGTTTTATTTCAACTTTCATGCTCTGTGTGTGTGTGTGTGTGTGTGTGCGCATGTGCACAAGTAATTGTACGTATCTACAGAAAATCTAAGAACAACACATAAGAGGAAACACCTTTCTGAGACTAACTTGATTCACCTAGTCACCTCCATCTTGAATTCTTAATGGTCTTGGGTTGGTCCTCTTCATCACAGCCCCCTTGGCTAAACTTCCTCACTGATCAGAACCATTGTTCATGACTTACAATGTCACTGGACAGGATACAACTGAGTATCTTTGGTCTCGGAGCCACCATCTTAGGTTCATAACCATGAACTTCATGGGGGGACTAACTTACTTCTCAAGCCAACTCAAATCTACAGCCTTCTCCCACCCTGCCCCTCTCCCTCCCTTCCATCCCCTGCACTGCCCAAATTCTCAGCCTCCTACTTCACTGAGCAATCCCCGGGGAAGCAGCAGCAGAGGGCTTGTGCACATGCCTCCATCTCCTCACTTCCCACTGTCTGAACTTGTACCCTCAGGTGATTGATTCTTCTGAAAGAACCCCGGGTTCTTCTAAGCTGGCTCCCTCCTCCTGTTTTCCAATTCTGACCCAAGGGTGTCCCTGCAACAAGGCTCTATCTTGTATCACTAAATTTTCTTTTAATATTTTATGCAAGCACATATATCATTGTTAGTTGTATTATCATTTTTAAAGCCTATTTATTGTGTGTGTGTGGCGTGGTGGGCTTGAAGTAAGAGGGTCGATGGCCTCCTATTCTATGCTTTAATAATTATGTTGCAAATCTAGGAACCAGGCTTAGCTGTTCAGAGGTAACCCAGGAAGTGTCTCAAGCCCACGAAGGGCTGTAGAAACAATGTTTTTGTACTCTGGGTAAAGTCTACACCCCTGTTATTCAAATGCTCGTTTTCTCTGGCTTCACATACACAGCATTGTAATGCTTATCCCAACAATCTCCTGCCTCAAGTTTGTGTAAACAATTCTTACCAATTCTTATTCTCTGCCTTGTCAATAAATGCTGATCAACCAATGGCTGGGCAGAACAAGAATAGGGCCTCCAGCCAAAGGGAAAGAGGGGGAGGAGAAGGAAGAGGGAGAGGGGAAGAGGAGGGAGAAGAAGAGGGCGATTTTTTTTTTTATGAATCCCAAAGTCAGCAATTCAAGTAGCAATTTTCATTTGTGTCTATTTGAGACAGGGTCTCTCTATTTTGTGGCTCTGGCTGTCCTAGAACTCTATTTAGACCAGGCTGGCCTTGAAATCACAGATCCACCTGCCTCTGCCTCCCAAGCGCTGGGATTGAAGGAGTGTGCTATCACGCCTGGCAAACACTAACTTTTGTTGTTGTTGTTTTTTTTTTTTTTCAGACAGGGTTTCTCTGTATAGCCCTGGCTGTCCTGGAACTCACTTTGTAGACCAGGCTGGCCTCGAACTCAGAAATACACCTGCCTCTGCCTCCTGAGTGCTGGGATTAAAGGCATGTGCCACCATGCCCGGCCAAACACCAACTATTAAATTCGAATAGTCTAATCCCACACAATCCAAGGACATACCAATTTGTACCTTACAGGTTGAGGAGTGGCAACAGGAAAATATTAAAAGTACTTATTTTCTATCATTAAACAATTATATTTCTGTAAGCAGAAAATTTAAAAACAAAACAAAACAAAAAGCAGAAAATTTTGTCTGCACAGTATCAACCGTGCAATTCCTAATTTAACCGTCTCAAGCCTGCAGGGAAGGAAGCATTTTTGTCAGTGCTTGTTGATGTCGCCTGGTGTGATGGCATGAGTGCAGTGTGCATCTAGTGTGCACAGAAGCAGAATGACAGTGATGTTGTCACGTGATGCAACGTGGTCGGACACCACCAGAAGCACCCCAGTCTATCAGTCAAGTACACCAGAGGGTTGGAACTGATTGGATGTAGATATCTGTATCCAGACAGGTGGAGAGAGACTTACTTTACCCAGTTGGTCCACGCTGTCATGGAGGTGCAAATGCAACATTCACTGTTGGGGCTGCTCAGAGGAAGATCTGCCCTGCAGATTCTCCTCCCTTGAGGAACCCAGCATTTTGTTAGTAAGGCCTTTTACTGGATGAGTTTATGGAGCACGATCAGCTATACACAAAGTTTATTGATTTAAATGGCAGCACAGGGAGCTGGAGAGATAGCTCAGCAGTTAAGAGCACTGACTGCTCTTCCAGAGGTCCTGAGTTCAATTCCCAGCAGCCACATGGTGGCTCACATCTATGATGTGACCTGAGGCCCTTTCCTAGTGTATCTGAAGACAGCTACAGTGTACTTACATACATAAAATCAATAAATAAATCTTTAAGTGGCAGTACAAATGACTGTGTACTCCTCTCCCCCCATGGTTCTAATGTCATACAAAAAAATATACTCACAGAAACATCTAGAATGATGTATGACCAAATGCAGGGTATTATAGCCTAGTCAAGTTGACACAAAAGTCTCTCTTGTGTCTAGTGTGGAAGCCCAAGGATAGCCATACAGTCTGCCCAGGACTGCATGTCACCCAGAAGTGCACACAACACTGGCTGCTTTGCAGCACTCAGTGAGCCGTCTGAAGCAGAAGCAGCAGGTGTACTGGGTTCTATTCTGTGGCCCTGCAGCATAGGATTGAGCTGAGCACTATTCCTGGGTATATAAGATGAGCAACTGGGCTTCAGATCTCTGGAAAAGCCACCACAGCAACATCAAAGCTACCACAGCAACATTCTGAGTCCAGGACATGCTGAGAGGACTTGATATTGCACTCCTCACAGGGCAGATCTTGCCTATCATCTTCCTGAAAAGCTCATGGACTAGGCCTTGGCTACCCGTGGCATCTCACCCTACTCCACTGAGCAGGGACATAGTGGATGTGTGTCCTGCAGCAGACTCGTCCCTTATATTCAACAAGCCCCAAAAACCACTGCAAGGACACCAAAAATCATTGCTCTTAAAACTTTATGCTAACAGAAACTAAGAGCATCAAGGAGGATTTTGGAAGCAGCCTTTCTCAATGAATCTTGAAACACAAGGCGGTATAACCCTAGCTACTGGTATTCAAACTTGAATCCGCCCCTCCCCCATTTAATCTTTTCCTTCTCTGCCCTTCTGCTTTACAGATCTTCATCGTCAAAGGTCTCCAGGCACTTCAGCAGCATCGCATCATCATCGACTGGGGGATCTGGTTCCTGCAGATCAGGAAACAAGAGGCTGAGAATTAGGAGCAGCAGGTTTCCCGGCAGGTCAGAAGGTCTCAGCATCCCAGGTGGGCTTCACACTCCAGCTTTGCCTGCAGTTTCAGGCCAGGAAGGGGTCATGGGGATTGCCATTTAGTTCGATACAACATTCTCTGACTTCCAGGAAGGGCAGCAAAGAATTGGCTTCTGCCCCGTGCTTGGAATTTCTATGCACCCATAAGAGACAGAATATCTTAAGGCTTTGTCTAAATGCCCATCTACAGAATATGGTGACCCATACCATGACTGTGCAGAGACAGACACTGTCCCTGAGAGGAATTGGAAGTGGTGTCAGCAGGGAGAAATGAGAAACCAGTGAGAAAGGGGTCAAAGGACACCTCTTCCCATGGAAATGGCACCCTCGCTGAAAAATGTTTACCACTACTATGTTATTATTTTAATCAAACAGCTTTATCTTGATAGGTTAACTGAGAAAAGCTGTGCATCTGAAAGGGTCTGTCCCCTCGTGGTGCAGCCTCAACAACCCCACCCCCATGAGAGTTCAGAAGTGGCCTCCTAACCAGGATCCTGTGACCACCAGCTACAGTGAGAGCTTTCAGAGAGAAGTTAGCCTTCAAAAGCTGGCCAGAAATACCACCAAAGACTCACAGAAGACCAAATAGCTCACACAATGTTTATGAGTGCCTGCTAGGAGCCAGCCCCTTGGGCTACAAAGGGCCCCTGTGCAGATCTGTCATGGAGGAAATCCTCCTGCCTCTGTCTTCAGTTTCCCCGGTATCCTCCATTGTACAGAAGGTACTAGACTAAAGCTGAAAACTGTGAAGCAAACCAGAGAGCCTGAAAGCCCTCTGAGGTGAATGGAGTCAGGGCGGGCCAGAGTGCCCTCCCCACTAATGGTGTTGGTAGAGATTTTGCTGTCCCCACTCTATCTTACCTGGTTTAATGGAGTGTTAACACAGCCAAGGCTTTTGAAAAACTCAATGATCTTAATGTAGAGCTGAAATTTCTTCTCTGGATTTTCTGAGTTGCAGGTGGCAAACACAGCACTGACAGAAGAAATAGAACCCAGTTAGAACCTAACCTCTCACCTGGGCTTGCTACCACCCCCATGCCCTAAACACCAGCTCACTGTGCAAACTTTAAGCACCCAGTTGAATTGTCAAGTAGCCCAGGGCTGATCCTGGGAAGTGTGTACCACCTAACTGCAATGCCATATCTGGAAGAAGGGACTATGGCAAGCCTGTCTATTGTGTCTTGATTCTAAGACATGACCTCCTGAGTGAAGAGATGGGAGCCCTTCCTACTCTTGGTCTTCTGCAGCAAGGCCCGTGGTTTGGGGCCATCTGAGGCAGCTCAGAGTGTCCATACACAGTGTGGGCTCAGTCAGTCCTCGCTCAGTGCTCTTCCCATGGCACTCAGGTTAGAGCAAATAGTAGTTCTATTTTGTGGGTGGGCTTCTTCCTCTCTGTCTTTATAAGCATCCCTGTGCAGCTAGTGCCTTGCAGTCCAGAGGCTGAGTATCATAAGGCAGACCTGCCTTCACTTCTTCATGGAAGGAGGTTCCAGGTAGCCCAGGAATCCTTTTATACAGAAGGCAGGAAGATAAATCTTTAATAGGTTTCTCTTTGTCTTTTCAGCAGAATGAGGAGTTCCTAGCACTGTCTCACAAATGTACTCTGACAACTTCTCAACAACGTTCTTACAAGCTAAACCCAGTGCAGAAATAGGAATGTGGGGGTTCTGTAATATTGGCTGCAATATCATCCTCCACACATAGGTGGGAAGAGCTCCCACTGCATTGTTTCCAGGCAATCCCCGAGGTGGAGTGGCAGAACTAAGGTGGGTGTTCAGGCAGCTTGAAGTTCTGCTTGAAGCCACCCAAGTCACAGCTTCCCAGACTCCCACTGAGAGGACCCTTCACTCTATTCATAAGGACCTGGATTCCCTTCAGTCCCTGGCCAAAGCCTTACACGTCAGGCATACGTCAGCCAAGACCATAGCCTCTCAAAAAGCACCCACAGAGCTTCAGTTCTGGATGGTCTCACTCTGGAAAAGTCCCCCTTGATGCTTCTTGCTTTAAATCTTTTCAGGTCCCGGGGCTGGAGAGGTAGCTCGGGGCTTAAGAGCAATTCCAGAGGTCTTGAGATCAATTCCCCACAACTGCACGGTGGCTCTTAACCATCTATAATGTGATCTGATGCCCTCTTCTGGCATACAAGTGTACATGCAGACGGAGCACTCACACATAAAATAAGTAAATAAATCTTTCTAAAAAGTCTTTCTAGATCCCATTTCACACCTTGTCACTGTGGTGCAGACATCCATCCTTTGCTCTTCTGCCCCTGTCAGTGCCCCACTTTACACAGTTCAGAGATCCCTTCAACTCAAAGCATATCCCTATGTTGGTTCTGTGCGCCTACCAGATTGGCTGCTACTGCCTGCCTTATGGACCAAAGCTCAGTGTTTCCCCACAAGACTTATATTCATATAAGTTTAAATGATGGAAAATGTAGCTATCCCCCAGAATGACAGAAGGGTATCGGGACTCTTATAACAGATGCCTTACAGAGATCTGGTTACAGAGAACGTGATATCTACAGGGAACTGGTCTTTACCAGACTTTGTCTCTGCCTTGACCTTGAATGTCCAATCTCCAGAACCTTGGGTAATAAACATCTGTTGTTTCTCAGTTGTGTTGTGTAGGATGGATCAGTAGTAGGTCTGTGACTGCCCCAAGCAGGCATGAGCAGGACCAAGGCACATTGGGGAAACTAGGCAAGTAAGAGACATGTTCTTAGAATCCTGAGTATATAACTGGGTATGGGCCGGCACTGGGCCAGGAAGGATGAATTTCCTCCTCTGGAGTTATGTGTGTATCTGGGGTTATGTGTGTATCTGGGTGTGTGTGTGTGTGTATGTGGGGGGGTTATGTGTGTGTCTGGGATTATGTGTGTATCTGGGGTTATGTGTGTGTGTCTGGGGTTATGTGTGTGTGTGTGTGTGTGTGTGTGTGTGTGTGTTATGTGTGTGTCTGAGGTTATGTGTGTGTCTGGGGTTATGTGTGTGGGGGTTATGTGTGTGTGTGGGTTATGTGTGTATCTGCGGGATGCAGAAGAGTAACTATAAACACCCCAGGAATGAGGCATGTATGCACACCCACTCACACGCACAGTCACATTCACCCTGACACAGCCTTCTCACACCTATATGCGCACTCACACAATTTCACATATGGACACATGTACACCACAGCCTCACCCAGATGTAATCTCGCACCCATGAACATACGTACATACTTCCCTATGCCACCTTCCTTACCTCATGTTAGGCACATGCTGGGCCTCACTCTTGTCCAGTAAACTTGCCACATCAAAAGCATCTTCAAAAAGGATCTGAAAGAAAGGACACCATTACCTGTGTCAGAGCTAACACAGCAGTCGGCTGCTTGCCTGGCGCTACTGGGCCAAGGGAGGCAGACAGGCTCTCTCTTAGCATCCTTGACATCTGAAGAGCACACAGATTAAATCTAGCACCAAACTCAGGGTCTCTACTCAGTGATCTTCCCAGGGAGTTACTGAAAGGAAGAGAAAGAGCTGGGGACTGCTATCCCCACCCCTAAAACAGCTAAGCCTCAATTTACACCCAAGAGCAACCCAAAGCTTCCCAGGTGGAGTTAAATTCAAGTCTACAACCCACAGCCTCATCCCGAAGAAAGAGCTGCGTCAGGGTGAGGCTGAGGAGGGCTGGCTCCCAGTGCCTGCTCATTCACTGGCAAGGCCAGCAAAGAACTTCTTTCAAACTCTCTTTTATAAAACAAGTCACAACAGCCACAGTCAAACGTTTGTCCATTCCAAAACTCTTTAATATGTTTGACTTGGGCTTCAGGGGTTGGAGAGATGGCTCAGCAGCTAAAAGCACATAGGACTCTTGGAAAAGACCCAAGTTCGGTTCCTTGAATCTACATTGGTCAGTTTACAACTACTTCTAATTCCAGCTCTAGGGGATCTGGTGTCCTTTGGCCTCTGTAGGCACCTGTACTCATGTGCGCACGTGCAAACACACACACACACACACACACACACACACACACACACACACTTTTATAGTTAAGAATAAAATAGTAAAAGCTTTTTAAAGGGTATTAAAAGTTCTCCCTCCTTCCTTCTCCCCCCCCTTTTTTTTAAGATTTATTTATTTTATTATATGTAAGTACACTCTAGCTGTCTTCAGACACTCCAGAAGAGGGCATCAGATTTCGTTACTGATGGTTGTGAGCCACCATGTGGTTGCTGGGATTTGAAGTTGGGACTTTCGGAAGAGCAGTCGGCCCTCTTAACCACTGAGCCATCTCGCCAACCCTCTCCACCCCCTTTTAATGTGAAGACATAGCAAGAAGGACCTAGCCAGATGTCAGCACAGGAAGTGGGGCTTTCTTAGCCCCCTGAACAGTAGGCCAACAAATCTGTATGTTATTGATTTCTCAGATTCTGGACTCTACAGTGGCACAAAAAGGGCAAGATGCCAACATTGCAGTTGCTACAAGAAGGCATGTATGTATGTATGTATGCATATGAGTGAATTAAACTCACATATGTTAATAGTATTAACAGTTGTCTGCTTCATAAAAGAACTTCGTGAATATCGTGGGAGTCCTGAACCAGGAATAGGTAAGTTAACACTCTCCTGCCAGAGATACTCATTGCTGACACACTGACCTACTTCTCTGCAGTCATTTCCTTCATTGTGTTGTAAGATAAGAATTACAAGCCAGGTATGGTGGCGCACGCCTTTAATCCCAGCACTCGGGAGGCAGAGGCAGGCGAATTTCTGAGTTTGAGGCCAGCCTGATCTACAGAGTGAGTTCCAGGACAGCCAGGGCTATACAGAGAAACCCTGTCTCGAAAAAAAAAAAAAACCAGAAAAAACAAAACAACAACAACAACAACAAACTACAATGATTAATAGTATGAGACTACACACATTATTTAGATAGTTTTGACCCTGCTTTCTTCTGAGTTTGTGTTCAAACACAACATTAAGTATTCAAACAAAATTGATTTGTACCTCAGATTAGAGGCCACTCATTCACCTCACATACACAAAGCCCTCTCAGGAGTCACCTGCTGAGGGGCATTGAGAAAGTCAAGGCAAAGGGCCATCCCTGGGGGGCTGCTCACCTCTTCTGGGGTGGACTCCAGCGAGCAGCTGGCTCCTTGGCTGTCCTCCGCCCTAGCCAGTTCTAGACAGGCCTGGGTGAGCTCTGTGAAGATGCTGTGATGCTGCTCCCACACCTGCAGGAGTCTGGCCTTTTTCTCCTCAGAGAGAGTCTGCCACAGGTAGGAGATGGACGCAGAGACAATAGGGAGTGTCACTTCATGTGTGGAGATGATGTTGTTCATGGTCAGGAGGTTCATGGTCTGCTTGAAAAAGTTGAGGTACCTGCAACAGACATGGTTTGTCCTTCAGACACGCAGCCAGATGCTTATGATCAGGCCACAGCTCACTGTCCCTTGGCTAATCAACAACAGAGTTTTGTGTCTGCCTTCCCCTGGCCTTATGGATGCAGCAGTCATCTTGAGGACTGTCTTAGTCAGGGTTTCTATTCCTGCACAAACATCATGACCAAGAAGCAAGTTGGGGAGGAAATGGTTTATTCGGCTTACACTTCCACATTGCTGTTCATCACCAAGGAAGTCAGGACTGGAACTCAAGCAGAGCAGGAAGCAGGAGCTGATACAGAAGCCATGGAGGGATGTTCTTTACTGGCTTGCCTCCCCTGGCTTGCTCAGCCTGCTCTCTTATAGAACCAAGACTACCAGCCCAGAGATGGCACCACCCACAAGCCCCCCCCCCCCTTCTTGATCACTAATTGAGAAAATGCCTTGCAGCTGGATCTCGTGGCGGCATTTCCCCAACTGAAGCTCCTTTCTCTGTGATAATTCCAGCTGTGTCAAGTTGACACAAAACTAGTCAGTACAAGGGCCATGGGGGAAGTGGATTTGTGCTTCTCTCATTTCTTCTGCTCCCAAAGCTCCCTGCCTCGTACAATGCACGGCTTCTCTAGCCCTCCTCACCATGGGTATATTCTGAGACTATAAAATATCAGGCCTGCTACAGTCCTGCTTTAATTTCGGGCTTGAAAGACTCAGCTCCGTATGGAGTGATCCTCCATGCCTCTGGAAGCCAACATGGCTGCTAGAGGGTCTTAAGTCTGTGGAGGAGGCATTAGAAGTTTGAGCAAGCCAGGCACTATCTTTATGAGAGCAGTTGTGGCCTGGATCTCAATCTCCAAAAGTCGATTTCTGAGGTGAGTGTGTGGTCGAAGGAGTATGAAAAACTCCTGCCAGCACTGCTCTTCCCCCAGGGACTCCCAGATAATCACCCATTCTAAATAAAAGCTATATTGGCTAGACAAATGTAACTTTTTAACATTGATTGCCCAGCCCCTTAGCTGGTCTCCACTGGGGTGCTTCCCATATGGAAATCCGGTAGTTTGGTGATCTGGAACCTGGGTTGAATCATGCCTACTTGGAGGCTGTCATCCAGGCCAGCTGGAGTGTCTTGTCCCCTTGCCCACAGAATTCCCCTGCGTGCATAAGGCATCCCCACTGAGTTGTTCTTACCGTTCAAATTCCATGAGGTCCAGCAACAGAGTGGAGGAGGAGTGGGAGAGATCGACTTTTTTCTCTTCTTCTTTTTCTTCCTGGTAATCCTCTACCTCTCTCTCTTCACCGTTTTCTTCTCCTTCTTCTTGTCCTTCTCCTTCTCCTTCTTCTTCTTGTTCTTCTCCTTCTTCTTCTTCTTCTTCTCCTCCTTCTTCAGCATCTGGTCCAACAGCCTCAGAGGGGAACCACTCAGGGAGGCTGTCCTGAAGAAAACTGTTTAGGAATACACTGGGGGGGAGGGGGAGAATATAGAATCAAGAGAGTGCTTGGCAAATCTCACCAGTGAGTGCACACACTGAAATTCATAATACAATTTTACTGGCTATGTAATGCAAATATATAGATAATATCCAAGTGGCTCTGACAAATACAAGATGGCTGGCACATCGTTTGAAAGTCAGTCAATTTACCATATCTACAGGCTCTAGAAGAAAAAGCATGTGTTTATCTCATTTGATTTCTCTGTGAACAAGAAAGTGATAAAGTCTGTATGAAGGGAGACATTTTCACACGGTATAACTTGATTTTTAACAAAAATTTCCACTAGGCTATAATATATCTAATATTTAATATATTTTAAATTTAGTTAATATTAAATATTAATATATATTTAATATATTCAAAAATTATTTCACAAAGGCTATAATACATATTTGTTGTTTAAAAGTTTGGAAAACAGGGCTAGAGAGGCGGCTCTGTGTTTAAGAGAGCACTGGCTGCTTTTCCAAGAGGACCTAAGTTCAATTCTCAGTACCTACATAGCTGTTCATAACCATCTATAACTCCAGTCCTGGAGATCCAGTATCCAGTCTCCAAGTCTAGTACAGGCATGTGCAGGTAAAACACCCATCCATATAAAATAAAAATAAATAATTTTAAGCATTTAACTTAAGAAATAAAATAAAATTCTGGAAACCAGAGGAAAAATGTACAGAGAAGAAAATGAACGTTCTAAGCGTTCACACCAAAAAAAAAAAAAAAAAAACAAACCACCTGACCAACACCATAATGTCATAGATTTTGGTAGGCTATAACAGTCAATTGACTGCAGCCCTCTCTGGGGTGGGGGAAGACATGGCTTGCATTCTGGGTTTCATCAGAGGCCCAACTGGACCTATATCATGCCATTAGAGACTGAAATGTCATGGGTCCAGTGGAGACAACAAGAAAGGCTTGACGGTTTCCCCTCAAGTACAAGATGTAGTCTGGGGCCTGCAGATTCCATGCATGAGAAAGGGGCATTATGTCATCTTCTGACAGCAGTGCAGAGCAGAGCAGAGCAGAGCAGAGCACATACCTACATACCATGCACACAATGCACCAGCCGTGAAAAAGTTAAATGTAGACTTGACTTCACTTACAGTCTACATGTGAAGTTCCCCTTCCCCTTCCCCCCAAAAGTCTCATGTGTGAGGGCTTTGTTCTGTTGGTGATACTATTTTGAATACTATTTTGGATACCTAAGACTGTAAATCCTAGCTAGAGGACATAGGTCACCGGGGTGGGGCTTTTTCCCTGACCCCTTCTTATCCCTCTCTTTGCTCCTCTTCCACATTTCTGCTGCCATGACAGCCATGGACTGAACTCTGCAACTGTAAGCAAAACCAACGCTTCCTCCTTTGCAGGGTCATCCCTCAGGTGCTGGGTCACAGCGGTGAGGAAAGTGGCTAACCGTGGGGCAAACATAAAAAGACATTTCCCAAACCAGTCTCTCTGTTCAAGTTTGACTATGATGTCAGGATAGTCTTCCACATAATACACCTATATGTATATATACATATATACATGCATATGTATACATGTATAACACACACACACACACACTTGCCAAGATATATGGGTAAACTCTCTCTAAAGTAGTGTGAAAAACAAAGCTATCAGATGGGTAGACATCCATCAGAGTTAACATGAATCTTCAGAGAGGTGAGATGATACACAGTCTCATGCTTTTCTGAATTATGTAATAAGCATGAATCATTTAGGGAGACACTCCAAGGCAGGTCATGAGGATGAAGGGAAGGATAAAGCTGTAAGGAATGGGACAGCTGTAAGTGGTGAGAGCAACCCTGATGGCCTTGCTCACAGGAGGCTGCTGTCGCATAGCGCTGAAGGCTCCTGGCTCCAGTATCTGCCGGGTCTCACCTGTCACTCTCAGAGTACATTCTGGCATATTCTTCCTTGACCTCTTCTATGCTGTTGGGATTCCCATCTTGCAGGTTGCAGGATACTATCAGGGACAGGAGAGCGAGAGTCATAAAGAGAAAAAAAACCACACACCAATAGATCTTTGGGTCTCTCCTGCCTATCTAGTTCAGGGACCCCGGGCGGAGGAGAGGTGGAGGCACAGAAAACCTAGACCCTCCCAGCTTTAGAGTGTTCAGAGCCATTTCCCACTTCTCCAAGGCATGAGGGGAGAGGCAGGTCAAGTACTAGTCTACTCCCTCTCTGGGCCCTAAAGCCGAGGTCCTATGCCTTTAGCCGTGCCCCATTAGGGAACCCACTGAACCCAGAGTCTGGGGACCCTTGCCCATGCTGCCAGGGTGCAAATTCCCTGGGGTGGGGACCAGCTATGGCCGAAGCACAGGGCCAGACACACAGTAGGTTCTTAGCACGCATCTCTGCCTTCACCGGAAAGCCAGAGGCAGCCGACTCTAGCTAGGGAGGGGTCTCTTGCCTTTGAGCTTTAGCAAGTTATCCAAGCCTTCTTCCAGATCCTGAATATGAAACTTCGCCTTATTCAGTACCTGCCACTGAGGACACAGACAGATATTGTTGAAAAGTCAGCCTTTCACTGCTGAAACCCTTTTTTCTATGGGCCCAGGAAACCCCTGTCACACTGAGGCCATACTCCAGCACCCCCCAACCCCCAACGCAAGTCTCATCCTTGGCCTTGTCTGTGGAATGGATAGGAAGTTGGTCCCAGTGCACAGAAGGTATGGGAACATGTTTGCATTCTATAAATGGATGCTCACTGAAACACCAAAGTGGGAATAAGATATATAGAGAAAACGATCACAGCGGCAGGCAGCGGCAACAGCTGTAGCCTCACAGATGTGTGCACAGGCTGCTTGCAGGTGGGGCACTATGACACGGGGGATCAGCAGACTGAATGTTAACCCTGCGTTCACACAAAGGCCCACTAGACTTCTGCTCAAGCTGTGACCATGCGCAACTCAGTATCTTTTACTCAAATTGTTTATTTGCAGAATTCATAGACTCTATGTAGCTAGCTATAGGCATATGCCTATAATCCCAGAACTCAGTAGGTAAAGGCAGAAGGATCTCGGGAGTTCAATGTCAGTTGCATATTGAGTTCAAGGTCAATCTAGGATACGTGAGATCCTGTTTAAAAAAAAAAAGAAGAAAATAATTAAAATATTTTATGTGATCTAAACATATCTAAAAACAGCAAATGTTCTGTGGTTTTGAATTCAGAATTTTCCCCTTTAGTCCCACCCTTTTTCCTATCTACCTCTCTGTCCTTGACTTGGAACACAAGGGCTAGGAACCTTGGCTTGTTCTTAGGACGTCAAGATGATGCTTTGGCTGCTCTGCTCTAAATGTCTGTGTTCTTCCTGTTTCGGATGTTGAACCTAACCCTCATTTGAAGATATTCAAAGGTGAGGTCTTTGGGGAAGCAACTGTCATGAGAGCAGACTAGGAATGTATGGGACCAGTACCCTAAGAAAAGAGGCTCAAGGGTGCTTGTTCACTCTTCCATGTGAGACAGACATGCTAGCCCTCACCAGATGCTAAATCTGCTGGCACCTTGAACTTAGACAGTGTAGCCTCCAGAGCTGTGAGTAACACATTTCTGTGGCTTATGAATTTCCCAGGATAGGGTGTTTTGTTATAGCAGCTATATCAGTATGTGATGCTGGCGTTCTTGGTCCAGAGCCAGTGCCCTGCCTCGGCTCAGCAGGACCTCTCAGCTCTTCCCTTAGACCCTTTTCCTCTCTCCCTCATGTTGCCCAGGGTAAACTCAAACATACTGTGTATCCAAGACTGACCTCGAGCCTCTGATTCTTCCAGGGTGCTGACATTAGAGGTGTGCACCACCATTCCAGGTTTTACAGTGCTGGAGATGGACCCCAGGGCTTTGTGCATGCTCGGTAGGCACCCTAGCACCTAAGACACACCCTCCCCCACATGTCTCCTTATATGCCTACTGCATCAGGGAAGCCATAGACATTAATGTTGATTTTTTTTTCCCTAGAATATTTTTTATATAATTTCATTTCTATTTTTTTAAACATTTACTGTCTGGTGGCAGTATAACACGATGACCCTGTAGGAGTGATAGGACAATGGTCAGGAGTCACTTCCACATTGTGGGTTCTTGGGATTGACCTCAAGTCATCAGGCTTGATGGCTAGCACCCTTTCCTGCGGGGCTTTTTCTCCTGCCCCTTTGCATGCTTTTAGTAGGCTAACTTCCATAGGATTTTTGTTCTGATTGAATTATCTACTTCCAAACCCCAACCTCAAAAAGGAAAGGATATGTTGTGGTTTCTACTCCTGGCATCTGTGACAGTGAGTATTTATTTGTTTGTTTATTTCTTTTTTGGGGGGTAGGTATAATCATATTAAAATAGAGCCCTTAGGCTGGTCCCCAATTCAATATAACTGATGTCCTTTTGAAAAGGAGAAATGTGGACAGACACAGAACAGTGAGACCCAGGGAGAAGATGATGTGAAGGCAGACAGACATGGTGGCTGGAGTGGTGTCACTATAAGCCAAGGAACAGCAGGAATGGGTTGAAGGTGCCAGAAGCCAGCAGAGGCGTAAAAGGTTCTTCTCGGAGGCTATCAGAGGGACCGGACCCTGATCTTGTCAATTAGCTGCTGTTGTTTTGGGTCCCCTACCCATGTTTGCTGTCCTGTTACAGTAGCCACTGAGAACTAAGACAACCTTGTCACTGATCGGCCTCACAGAGCAACTTTCTCCATGCAGATTCCCAGACTGTCCCTCCAATAACCAAGAAAGAGAGCAAACAGTGGACAGCTGGGTTCCCAGCGCCTGTGGCTGTACCACAATTTAACTTCTCAGAGCCTCGCTTTTCTGGTCTGTAAAAGGAGATGGAGGTGAGCAGAGATGCGGGCAATGAATTGCACTCTCTGCTGGGAAACAACAGTCTGACATCCAATGGCCATGTTGGGGAGAGCTCTGATTCTCAGTAGAGACCCCACTCTTTCACCCCACAATCCCAAACTTGGCTTTCCTTCGCTACTCACCAGCTCCTCACCTTTTCCAAGGACAGGTAGGGGGTCTGTGGGGCAGCTGGAAACAGTACAGGTATCAGTTGGAGCCCTGTACAAAGTGGTCAGGAGCTGCCCTTTTCAAATTTCCACAGAAGCCTGGGCCTACTCAGGAGCTCTTCTGTGGTGTCTTCCTACCTCATCCAAAACTGGGAATCCTCTGGGAATTCTAGTCACAGAAAACTTTAAAAGGCTCTGATTGTTGCTTTGCTGAAGGCACCATCCCCAGAAGGAAACCAACCAGCTGGGAATGGGTCCTCTGGTACAAAGAGTTCAGGCAGGAAGATGTGAAAAGAGTCAGGCTTGGAGTGGGAACCTTTTGGCCTTGCCTTCTACCAGAGGGCAAGTGTTTCCCCTCCCGCCTCCTCTCTGCCTTCTTCTCCTTCTCCAGCCACTGTTAAGACATGAGGAAATACAGGCACTCTCCACTGTGGCTGCCTGTAATGCGCTCACCATTATTAACTTAATTTCTTCTACCAACACCCCACTTACCAGGCCTTTCTGCAGTCTCTGGAAATTAATTAATTAATTAATTAATTAATGCATTGCTAATCAGCAGCTAAAGAAGATAACTGGGAAGAGAAAGAGCTGTGTGGTACACACCTGTCATCTGATGGACCAACCTGACTCCATTTTAAGCCATTTTGTCATAAGGTCAGAACAAGTTCATTTCTACTTCTTGCAAAATTCACCTTGACTATGCTTTAACCTGTTTCTGAAATTGGACATCTTCCCCATCCTGTGGAGTTGGACTCACACCTTGATTATACTCTGATAAGATACTCTGCCAAATAATTCTAAAATGTTCTGCCAAGTTCCTATGTAACCAAAGTTTTTCTGGAAATTCCCCAACTCTTGAAACCTCCCTAGTCTGGACTATATAAACCCTACCCTCCTTCTCCTGTGTCCGGTGCTGTATTTCCATACCTCACTTTCGGGGAGATAGCCCTAACAGATAGAAAATAAAGCTTGCTTAATTTGACCAAAAAAATCTAAGGTAATGTTTTTTACTTTCTTTGGTGGGATTAACATCATCCTAGCACCCAGGGAGGCAAAGGCAGGAGGGTGTGATTTCAAGGATGATCTATTCTCTGGAAAGATCTAGGTCACCCAGGGCTACATGGAGGCTGCCTCAAACATCAGCATCAATAAGAAACAAAAAGGGTAGGAAAAGATAAATGTGTGCCTCGAAATACAGACATACTGAGCCTGCATATGAGCGCCAAGTGTGTATTCACTTCTAGTATTGGTATTGTATGTGTGTGTATATGGTGTGTGTGTGTGTGTGTAGATAGATATACGGGGTCCCAGAGCATCAGCTGGGGGATGACTCTAGCCTACCAAGTAACTACATGATCTCCCTCCAGCCCATAATTTCCTCTCAGGTCAGGCTCCTAGGATGCTGGCAGAGAAGCCAGGCTTTGACAGTTTTCCTATGGGAAGCAGGGCTGGCAGCTCTAGGCCAGTCCTTACTTTACAGTCCCATCATGTGGAGACATGTTTCACTATCCCCAAGTCCCTGTACCTTTGAGGCTGTAAGATCAGATTGGGAGTAAAGTCTCTTCCTTAAGTTGTTGAAGAGCCCTACCAGGGTGGCTCGATGGCGGGCCTGGGACAGGCGTCTGCGGACCACACGGGGCTCGAGCTTCTGCAGCTGCACCACTGGCTGGGGTACTCCATCATCACTGCGTTGGTTGCCTTCTCCAGGGGTGGCCATTATAATCTACAACATAATACATCTTTAGCCTTGCATAATAGAGATACAACATTGAGGAAGGCAGACAGAGCAGACAGAAAGGATGTAGCTCGCAAGGCAGTGAATATAACCAAGACCCACAATAAACCACAGGTAACCCCAAATCTCCTACTGGAGCTTGGCTCCTAAAATTACAAACCATTTACGGTGGATTTCCAGTTGTCCGGTGAGTCATGAAAGACTATACCTAAACCCTCTTGACTGGTAGGGAATCTGAAGCTTTCCCAATGCCCATGCCCAAGAAAACTGCTTGGCTGGTGATGGGAGCCCTGGAGAAATGTGCAGTTCTTGCCTCCACCACAGGGGGGAGACTGTCTCCTAACTTGCTCTCACTGTGGTTGTCAGTGAGAGCCGAGCAACAGAACATCCCCACGAGCTACCTGGCATTGTGGCCTTGATCTCCTTCCATCAACCTTAGGTTCTCCCAGGTCAGGAGCTAAGTAGGAAACTAGGAGACTCTGCCCCGAGGAGGAGGGTGGAGGCTGGCAGATGGCAAAAGACAGCTGAGTGAATTTAAGTGCCTTCCTGCAAGCTACCCCTTAATCATCACCAGCAAAGATCTTCTGCGACTTCCCAAAGATCATCTGTCCTAATTATTATTATTGATCTGGATTTGCTGTTGTCCCTTACAGGGGCCTAGGTCTATCTTTTTCTGACCAAACTTTTAAGGGCCTGGTTTGGAACCTATATAAATCTAGCTGGTCTTGAACTCGCAGAAATCATCCGTCCCTGCTATCAGAGTGCTGAAACTAAAGGTATATACCAGCAAATGAGGCCAGGCTGGATGTTTTTATTTAGCATTATTAATTTGTGTGTGTGGGGGGGCGGGATATGCATGTGTGAAAGTCAGGGGACAACCATATAGAATGAGTTCTCTCCTTTTTTTTTTTTTTTTTTTTTTTTTTTTTTTTCGAGACAGGGTTTCTCTGTATAGCCCTGGCTGTCCTGAAACTCACTTTGTAGACCAGGCTGGCCTCGAACTCAGAAATCCACCTGCCTCTGCCTCCCAAGTGCTGGGATTAAAGGCGTGTGCCACCACGCCTGGCTTGAGTTCTCTCCTTTTACCTTTTCAGGATCCCAGGGAAGAGCTCAGATTGTAAAGCTTGCATGGTGAGTGCATCTTGCTCTCTGAGCCTCCCAGACTGACAGTAATGTACTTGGACTCCCATTCCCCAGACTGAACAGTAAGGTATTGGATCCATGTCAATAGTAAAATAACTGTGATTGTATGGAGAGGTCCCACCCTGGAAAAATAACACAGAAATCTCCTCGGGATGGGAAAAGGGAAGGCGGGACTAAAGTTAGTGCTGTGCTAAGAATGGGTGACCTAGTGTACAGTGAGAGGGGGACCTACTATAGTGTAAACTTAAGGTCAATAAGTGATTGAGAATGTGTATGACAGGTTCTTATTACATAGCCTAAGACAGCCATGAGCTCAAGATGTTCTTGCCAAATTGTCCTGAATCCTGGCATTACAAGTGCGTATCTGTGCCCACTAACTAAGAAGTAAAGTGTTTTTTTTTTTTTTTAATAACTTTTTTTAGGGGCTGGAGAGTTGGCTCAGTAGTTAAGAGTGCTTGCTGCTCTTGCTAAGGACCCAAGTTCAAGTCCCAGCATTCTCATTAGGCAGCTTATAACCTCCTCTAACTCCAGCTCCAGGGGGCATCCAAAGTTCTTGGTTCTAGGGGCACTAGTGGGCACACATTTTCACTTCCTGCCCCCCACCTCTACAAACACATATATTCCTTTAGAATATTTTAGCTAGGGGTGTATCTTGACGATAGAGCACTTCCTGGCTGTGCCTAAAATGTCACAACGGAACAAACCCTTTTCTTTAAAAACCATCATAGATTAAGATGTATGAAGAAATCTGCCCTCAAGCAGCTTAAGGAGTCAGGTCTGAGGAGAGTCTGTATAGCCTGGGTCTCCAACACTAGGAAGAGCAAATCAGCTTGCAACACTCTTAAAAAACTCCAGAAGTTCTGAAGATATGCTTCCTCTCACCCCCACCCCAGGCCAGTGAGTCTGCTGAGTAGCCCAGGCTGACCCAGAACGTTCCTCCTTCCTCAGCTTCCAGAGAGCCGGCATTTTAGGCACACACGCCCATCTCTTGCATGGTTCTCTAATGGGAGAAATGTTCCCTGTTCTTTCCACTGACCCCCATGCTGCAGCCTACTGTCATTCTTGTCACCTAGAACAGCACACATCTGTCCTCAGCCCTGGTTTCTACCCATCTAGAGCTGGCTTGTTCTCTGTTTCTTTTGCTTTGCTTTGGCTGGCCTCAAATTCAGATCTGCCCGCCAGACACTTGGTGAGGCTACATCTCACAAGCCTTGCTGGCATCCTTCCAACCATGTGGCAAAATACAGCAGCTGCAGGTAGATGTGGCTCCCGGCAACACCCCTGTCTGCATGGCCTTTTCCAAATTGAAACAAAGAATCCCATTGACTGTGCTGCTAAGACAAAGATCTCCCCCGGTTAGAAGGAACAGCAGCTGTGATTGATGAAGGCCAGGGCAATGAGGCTTAAGAGGAAAACTTGAAGCAGAGGGAGAGAAGAATCAGCATTTAGTTCTCCCTAACCATACACAATGATTTGTATTCCAAGCATTCACTGTTTCACCAATTCAGTTCTTAGCAGGATTCACAGTGAGAGGTGGCCAATTAGAGATGCGCTAAAGAGCCACGGGAACCGCTGGCCGGTGGTGGCACATGCCTTTAATTCCAGCACTTGGGAGGCAGAGGCAGGCAGATTTCTGAGTTCGAGGCCAACCTGGACTACAAAAGTGAGTTTCCAGGACAGCCAGGGCTAAACAGAGAAACCCTGTCTCGAAAAACCAAAAAAAAAAAAAAAAAAGAAAAGTAGGGAGAGCTGATACAGAGGCAGCAAAGCCCCCTGCTCACTCGGGGAGACTCACACGGCCAGAGGACTTGACTGAATGTACCCACCCAGAATGCAGGGATCTCAGGATGGAGATACCAGTTTGAAGAAAAGTACTGATTTTGCGCTTGTTGTTATTGTGGTTGTGGACAAAGCATTGGCTTCAATCCCCAGTGCCACAGAAACAGAAAACCAGGCGGGTGGTGCTTGAGAAGCAGTCTATCCAAAGTTCACCATCATTCTTCCCTACACAGCAAGCTCAAGACTGAGGTGACATGAGACCACCTCAAACAAACACATCAACAGCCCCTCTCAAAAGCAAACACCCAAACAAAAACAAAAACAAACTAACAACCAAAAAGAAAATCCCAAAACCACAACTAAAACAAATCACTCCCCCCAAAACAATAAAAAAAGAGAAAACAAAACCAACTAACGCCGGGCGTGGTGGCGCACGCCTTTAATCCCAGATCCTCTAGGAGTCGCTGGTGAACCCCCCCCCATCCTCTAGGAGTCTCTAGTGACCCCCACACACATTCTCTAGGAGTCGCTGGTGACCCCCCCCCAATCCTGTAGGAATCGCAAGTGACCCACACACATCCTCTAGGAGTCGCAAGTGACCCACGCACGCTCTAGGAGTCGCGGGCGACGTACAGATCCTCTAGGAGTCGCAGGTGACTCCCCCCACCCCACCCACCTCCCATTCTTTAGGAGTCTCAAGTGACCCACACATGCTGTAGGGGTCTCAGGTGACCACCGCACGTCCTTTTGGAGTTGCGGGTGATGCACAGAACCTCTAGGAGTCGCAGGTGACTCCCTTATCCTCTATGAATTGCAAGTGATCCACACACATCCTCTAGGAGTAGCAGGTAGACCCTCCCCCTCTAGAAGTCGTGGGTGATCCACACGCACACTCTAGCAGTCGCTGGTGACTTATACACTCTCTAGGAGTCCCGGGTAACCCCCCCCCCCCAACACACACACTCGCTCTAGAAGTCCCGGGTGATCCCACACATAAGCTCTAGGAGTTCCGGGTGATCCCCACACATGCTCTAGGAGTCCCGGGTGATCCCCACGCACGCTCTAGGAGTCCCGGGTGATCCCCACGCATGCTCTAGGAGTCCCGGGTGATCCCAATGCACGCTCTAGGAGTCTCAGGTAATCCTTACACAAGTTCCAGGAGTCACAGGTGACCCACACACAAGCTCTAGAAGTCCTGGGTGATCCCCACGCACGCTCTACGAGTCCTGGGTGATCCCAACGCACACTCTAGGAGTCCTGGGTGATCCCCACGCACGCTCTAGGAGTCCCGGGTGATCCCCACGCATGCTCTAGGAGTCCCGGGTGATCCCAATGCACGCTCTAGGAGTCTCAGGTAATCCTCACACAAGTTCAAGGAGTCACAGGTGACCCACACACAAGCTCTAGAAGTCCCGGGTGATCCCCACGAGTCCTGGGTGATCCCCACGCATGCTCTAGGAGTCCCGGGTGATCCCCACGCATGCTCTAGGAGTCCCGGGTGATCCCCACGTACGCTCTAGGAGTCCCGGGTGATCTTCACACAAGTTCAAGGAGTCACAGGTGACCCCCACACAAGCTCTAGGAGTCGCGGCTGACCCACACACTCTCTGGGAGTTGCGGCAACCCACATACACACTCTAGGAGTCGCGGCTGACCCTCCCCATACACTCTAGGAATCGCGGGTGAACCACACGCACTTAAGAAGTCGCGGGTGACACACACACACAAACTTTTGCAAACAGATTAAATATCCACTGACAGGGCTACTATCTGTTAAATCAGTCCATGCCTTCAAGAGCACCCACTCTTACTCTGAGCACACAAACGGTAGGAGAGTACTTACCCTTAAGGCCACGGCGGTGAACCATGCACCTTCGACACTTGTGGAACACGAAGGAAGCTGCTCGAAGTCCTGACGAGTCCGTCACGACTGCCCGTCGCAGAGTAAGAAGAGAGGCTCTTGCCTCAGGTAGAAAACTGACCTGGTACCCCAGGCTACGGACCAATCACAGCCCTGTCACCACCACCATGACCAATGGGGATGCGTGGTGGGGCGCCAATGGGAGCGTGGACATTGGTGGAAACATTGTAACAACTTGCCTCAGGTTGCAAGAGGGTGTGGAAGGAGCGAGATGACCTTCTCACCCCATCCAGGCGGCTAGCGCCAGTTCTTACACCCCTCAACCAGGGCAATGCCACCTCTAACTTTCTCTTGAGCAATAGAGGACCTCTTCAAGGTCCCAGTAGCAGTCCCCTGTTTCAAGGAAAAGAATGAGAAAAATGAAGATGTCAGAGGGAATAGGTACAAAACAGGAGAGGGGAATGGGGGATTCCTGACTGAAAAAGCAGAGAAGAGAACCTTAAAGGTGGAGTTAAAATGCAGAGAAGAAAAGAGAGAGAGAATGTGTTGAGTTGTTTGTAGTAAGCAACAAGTTTCCTCCAGGTTGAGGGGACTACGACTCATTTTCTGCCTCAAATCAGATGTGCTATTATCTTTAAGCCGCTTTTTTCCCTTGCACCTTGGGATATCTTAATGGTCCTGACACCACCACATCAGTTTGGCACACTACGAGCACCACCTCAAACTGGCACAGTAGGAGCGCCAGCACACTCTTGTAGAGAAAGGAAAGCAAGCAAAAGCCCCTTGGGAGGCGAGAGGGTCAGTCTGTGAATAGGAGGGAGGGCGCATCCTGCAGTCTGACCTGACTTAAGCTGCTTCACCATCGCCCTTCCTCCCCCAACCCCCCAGCCCCCTCCACAGAGGTTAAACGGAGGTCACTTGAGGTAGCAGCTGCAGCCAGGGCTTTGGTGGCACAAGAAGTTGGATTCCAATCCGGGATCTACCTCACGGTGACTATGACTGGTTAGAAAGGAACCCCTATCTAAAGTATGCAACAGGGTACCTTAAATTCGACTCTAGAGCCGGGCGTGGTGGCGCACGCCTTTAATCCCAGCACTCGGGAGGCAGAGGCAGGCGGATTTCTGAGTTCGAGGCCAGCCTGGTCTACAAAGTGAGTTCCAGGACAGCCAGGGCTAGACAGAGAAACCCTGTCTCGAAAAACAAAACAAAACAAAACAAAACAAAAAAAAAAAAATCGACTCTAGCGAGTCATGGTGTCATCTTTCAAATGGTTTTGGTAGATTGTGGATTTTATTTTATTATTATTATTATTATTATTATTATTATTATTATTATTATTATTATTTTTGAGACAGGGTTTCTCTGTATAGCCCTGGCTGTCCTGGAACTCACTTTATAGACCAGGCTGGCCTCGAACTCAGAAATCCGCCTGCCTCTGCCTCCTGATTGCTGGGATTAAAGGCGTGCGCCACCACGCCCAGCATAGATTGTAGATTTTAAACAAAATGAAAACTGTTCAGTGGGAATGGTGGGTCACAGCTGTAGTCGCAGCAATCAGGTAGCCCAGAAAGAAAAAAAAAATGAAGTTGGTGGCTAACCTGAGCTTAGAAGTGATGCTCTTGCTCCTAGCAGAAAACAGATCTGATGCTTAAGGTACAGGAGTGGGGACCAATGGAGACCCTGTTACCAGCCCCTCTAAACAGGGATATAGCGGGCTAAAGGAGCTGGAATTTTGTAAGACACTGTAGTGAATTGCCAGAACGATACAGAAAAGAGTGCTGTGGACAGGAATGGCAGCAGGGCCTCTCTCAAAGGCTTGTACCAGGTTCAAATAGCAGCTGCACCTTACCCCCTTGGAGGCAAGTTTAAGAAGTATCTTTTTACTTCCACGCTTTGCTTGGGTCATGACCTATCCCTTCTGACTCTCGGGCAGCCTTGGATGTGGGTTTCCGAGAGCCTGAGGGATGATGTCTCCTAGGTGGTCCTGGGCCTGCATCTATGGTCCTTCTCCTGGCTCTGTTTAAACCTCTGTACCTGCTGCTGGGGCTACTGGGTGCAGAACGGGTACTGAGGCTGTGAACCTTTGTCTTGGAGAGCCTTGTCCTTGACCTGTGAGGTATGTGGAGATTTGCAAACTTTGACCTCTGACAGGTCTCAGCCTTTTAGTTGCCAGTCCCCTGCCTACTTCACACACACACACACACACACACACACACACACACACACACACACACACGCATGCACACGTGCACACACTCACGCGAGCTTCCTTCCATATTTGACTTCCACAGAAGAAATGTAATTCTTGCAGTAGCCTGGTTTCTTTATTGAAAAAGAGATCTTTAGGCAATTCCTCAGCATCAAGGCCAGTGGCTCTGCTCCTGAATGGTAGGGACTTCCAGGGGCCCTAACAATATCCATATGACTGCTATCCTTTGAATTTCATCTCTGCTTCCATGTAACATAGCTCCTGCCCTACCCCCACCCTACAAGGGCTGGAGAAACAGCTCAGAGGTAAGGAGCTCATACTGTTCTTCCAAAGGATAGGGATCTACACCAGGTAGCTTACAACTGCCTGCAACTCCAATTCCAGGGCGATCCAGTGCTCTGGTCTCTGCATGAAGCTTTAAAAGCCCACCCCTCCCACATATGTCCTGTGGCCTATGTCTGCATCCCTGCGTTGTTGAGTGCTGCCCTGAAATCCTGTGCTTCTTTCCTGGTTTCACCACCCTCCTATTAGATCCAGATACCACCTTCCTGTCAGGAAGACTTTCAACATCCCCGTTTTAGACTAACTCAGAGGGCTACTTCGGTTCAGTGTCCTTTGGTCCTGGTTTGTAAGAAAAAAATTAACATTTCTTCTCAAAATTTCATGTGTATGAGTATTTTGCCTGAATGTATGTCTGGCAGATGCCAGAAGAGGGTGTCAGATTCCCTGGAGTTACAGACAATTGTAGGCCAACATGCAGGGACCAGCAACTGAACCCAGATCCTCTGCAAGAGCAGCAAGTGCTCTTAATAGCTGAGCCATCTTTCTCTGATTGGATTCTAGCCATTTCATCTGTTAAAGTGTGAAGGCCTAAGCCTTTTTTTTTTTTTTTAATTCTGCAAACAAAACTAGAGTTCTGGCTCATGAGTGGATGGGTAAATAACCTTATAGATAGATAAATGGGCAAATGAATGATTTACTAGGAGATGTGGCTCACATGATTATGAAGGCTGAGAAATCCCATGACAGGGTGTTTCCCAGTACAAGACCCTGGGGTGTCAATAGCAAGATTCAGTTCCGATCTAAAGACCTCTGAGCCAGAAGTAAATGTCAGTTCAAGGGGGGTGGGGTGGGGTGGTGTCTAAGCACTTGGGGAGACACTGGTGTGAGCTCTGGAGTCTAAAGGCTAGAGAGCTCAGGACTCTGATGGCCAAATGCTGCAGGCAGGAGAGAGAGGGAGAGAGGGAGAGAGGAAGAGAAGGGGAGGAAGGGAGGGAGGGAGGGAGGAGAAAAGAGAGAAGGGGAGGGAGAGACAGAAGGAGAGAGAAGGAGAGGGGGGGGGAGTGAGAGTTTTCTCTTGTTTTATTTACTTGGGCCCTCAGTCAATTATGTAGTGTCCTACAATGAAGACAGTGCTATGTAAGGTTACTGTAAAAGCGCTCTGGGAGGCGTGTCCTCAGGCTGTGAAGTGACAGGAAAGGATCCAGTGAACTTGACTTTGGGCTCTTTGCTCAAGAGGCCACTCATAGGAAGGCTTGCAAGTGGGTTTCTCTCTTCCTCTCCCACTCCTCATTCTCCTCACCCCCCCCTTCTCTCCTCTTTTTCTTTATTTGGCCTGGTGTGTGTGTGTGTGTAGCCCAGGCTAGCCTCAAACTATAACATCATCTTCCTCAGCCTCCTGATGGCTGGGGATACAGTGTGCCAACACACCTGGCACTTTTTGTCTTCACTCTCTTTTCTTTCTTTCTTTCTTTCTTTCTTTCTTTCTTTCTTTCTTTCTTTCTTTCTTTCTTTCCTTCTTCTTCTTCTTCTTCTTCTTCTTCTTCTTCTTCTTCTTCTTCTTCTTCTTCTTCTTCTTCTTCTTCTTCTTCTTCAAGCTGGCAACAAGATAGCTGCAGAGAGAGGTCCTGGAGGGACAGAGCAAGCTGGGGTGAGGCTGGGAACTTTATATGCCCTCACATGAATTCGATAGATAGGGGCCGCTGTTCCAGATCCTGATACAAGGTTGACAGGATAAACAGAGTGGCTCTTGACACAGTGGGGCGGGGCGTGAAGAGTAGAACCTCAGGACTGGGACATGAAAGAGGGATTCCTGGAGAAGGAGTGAGAAGGGACATGGTGGGACACCCCTGCCCAGCATCTTGCAGAGGCTGGGAGATAAGGCTTGGTTCCCATGTGCTCCTACAGTTGGCTCTTACAAAGGCCTCCCTAGTTATTAATTTAGGAGATCCAAGTTGTTTCTGTAGCTAAAGCGATGCATTTTATAGGCTCATAAACTCATAGCCTCTAAGACTAGCCTAGCATCTTTATTGGGAACCTGCTGCCCTCTGCAAATGGTAATTCCTGCCTTAGGGGTGGAAGGCAGGGTAATTAAGAGGGTGGCAAATTCCTACTCTGACCTGACCCGCTTCTCAGAAAGTTTTGATAACAGTCTGTGATCTGAAAGAAAGAGCTTTGTTTTCTGCATTAGTAGTAGCCAGTCAAAGGTTCCTAGCAGGTTCCAGGATGAGGCTTGCGGACTGTAGGTTGGCAGTAGGGCACTTGCCTGTTGTGAATGAAACTTCCTGTTCAGTTTCCCACACCGTTATAATAAATACAGAGTCATACACAGAAAAAGGGAAAGATTTAGTTCATCAGCTGTTTATGTAAAAATTTGGGGGGGTGGGAGTTAGTTAAGAGCTTTGAATGAGTTAGCACAAAGAGATGGCTGGTCCAGTCAGGCATGATGGTGTACATCCATAATCCCAGTACTCAGGAGGCAGAGGCAGGAGGATCATTGCAAGTTCAAGAACTGACTATTTTATATATGAAGTTCTAGGCCAGCCTGAACCACATACTGAGACCCTGTCTCAAGAAATAAAGAAAAATAGACATATAGCTGTTATAGGAAATGAAGATGCTATTAAACATTTCATTCATGGGCTGGAAAGATGACTCTGGTTAAGAGCACTCCTGCTTTTCCAGAGGTCCTGAGTTCAATTCCCAGCAAATACATGGTGGCTCACAACCATCTATAATGGGATCTGATGCCCTCTTCTGGTGTGTCTGAAGACAGTGACAGTATACTCACACATATAAAATAAATAATCTTCAAGATAATATTTCATTCATTATAGTTATAAAGCCAGCTGAATATATATTTGTAGTAAGGAATTTGAATAATGTTAGAAAATATAAAAATTCAGGTATACCCACAAATATAGTATGTCCATTACCTGCAACCAATAACTGCTAATAATTTTATGTGTGTTCATATACAGAGTATAAAAATGTCACCTAAAGTAATGGTATTTCAGCTAGAATCTATACTTTTTTTTTTTTTTTAAAGATTTATTTTATTTATTATATGTAAGTACACTGTAGCTGTCTTCAGGCATTCCAGAAGAGGGCGCCAGATCTCATTAAGGATGGTTGTGAACCACCATGTGGTTGCTGGAATTTGAACTTATCACCTTCGGAAGAGCAGTCGGGTGCTCTTACCCGCTGAGCCATCTCAGCAGCCCCTAGAATCTATACTTTTAATGGTGATGGGGCAGTGGGTCAGCTAGTATAGTGCTTGCTGTATAAACACAAGAAGCTGAGGCGTGGTGATCCATGTTTGTAATCCCAGCTCCGAGGAAGTGGAGGCAGGATACCTGTGGCTTATTCAGTCTAGCCAACTGATGAGCTCCAGGCCCAGTGAGAGAGCCTGTCTCAAAGAAAATGAGGTGAAGAAGCAATTGAAGACATTTGATATTGACCTCTGACCTTGACACACAGGTGCACCTGTGAATGCTGGAACACAAGCACAAACAAACATGCCTGACCTTAAATGTATTGTTTTAGAATAACTATTAATGTGCAACCCCAAAGAATAATATAGAAAGACCTGTGTAATCTTTATTTGTTTTTCCTTGCTTATAAAAATAAAGCACAATATAGCACAGTCGCGATATTGATATTTTTAAGTTAATGGTTTTAGTGAAAGCTCTATGTGTTGGCATGTATGTGTTTCTTTACACACATGTGCATCCACAAGCAGCCATGATGCGGCCCAGTTCCACCATATGAACCCCTTGTATTGCCTTGTGTTGCCCCCTTTCATGATAACACTCCCCTGGCTTCTCATGTCCCTCAACCATCAACCAGGGGTATGTTTTCTTTATGTCTACATTTCACATTTTGAAAGATATCCTATGAATTACTCATGTTGTCAAAGGACTTCTAGAGTATGTCCAGTCTTTTTGGTTATGATGAATAAACATTTGTATACAGTTTTATTTTAAAGATTCATTTATTTTTATTTGCGTGCATGAATGCCTGCCCATATGTATGTGTACTATGTATGTGCCTGGTGCCCACTGAGGCCAGAAAAGGTCACTGGAACCTCTGAAACCCGTTACAGATGCCTGTGAACCTCTATGTGAATGTTAGAAGCCGAACTTGGGTCCTCTGCAAGAGCAGCCAATGCTCTTAACTGCTGAGTCATCTCTCTAGCCCATGTGTACTGGTTTTTAATGTTAAAGATACATGTCTTCCTTCTCTGGGTCAGATCCTCACAGTGTGCTTACTGCATTCTATGTTTTCTCATCTATAGTTTTGTAAGCCTCAATCACAGGTTTGAACTTACAATCTCCATCCATGCCTTGGAGGTGAGCTTGTACTTTTCAGTCAGAGACACCGATGGGATAGACATGCGGAAATGTCCCTGGGAAATCATGTAGACGTTCAGGATAGAGGCCTGGGCTGGAAGGGATATTTGGTAGGCATCAGTATAAAGGTGTTATCAGATGCGTCTGTGGGAGTCAGGTAGCAGGACCATGTTCTGGGTCCCCATGTTGGCTGCTCAAACCTCCTTGGTTGTGTTTCCATTTGAGACTGTATCTCTCTCCTTCCTCAGTTTTTCTCCAAGAATGGGCTTGCCTGAAGGTGGCTGGGCCCTAATTGATATTGCCCACAGTAAATGTTTATTGCTTATGGGCTATGAGCCAAATGTTATTTTGCGCTCTGAAGATATCGTAGTAAATAAGACAGATGATAATCTCTCCTCCCATCTATCAAGCGTATGTTTTAATGGAGGGAGAGACAGACAAGTCATTAATTGATGAAAACACTAGTTTTTAAGATGGTCATAACTAGTAGGTAGAAACACACAGGTAGGTAAGGTGGATAAGAATATGGGGTTGGGGCTGGAGAGATGGCTCAGTGGTTAAGAGCACTGACTGCTCTTCTGAAGGTCCTGAGTTCAAATCCCAGCAACCACATGGTGGCTCACAACCATCCGCAATGAGATCTGACGTTCTCTTCTGGTGTGTCTGAAGACAGCTACAGTGTACTTAGATATAGTAATAAATCATTAAAATAATACTCTTCTAACAGCTTTATCATCTTAAAAACAAACAAAAAACCCAAAACAAAACAAAACAAAAGAATATGGGGTCAATGCTATTTTGAGGGCAGCCAGAGAAGCCTCTCTAAGAAGCTGACTACTCTGGTCTGAATGTTGTAAGCTGAAACCCAATTGTGCGCCACCACTGCCTGGCCTGGGAGGTGAGGCTTTTAAGAATCTCCTGGTGTGACTGCCCTGGTGCAGGAAGGAATGAGGACACTCCTGTGTATCTCTTCCTTTGCTCTCAGACTATTGACACAATGGTTCCCAGGGAATTGGTATTTCCCTGGCAATCTCGTGCTGCAGGGAGGGAAAGATTGGGATCTGGTGCCAGCCAGAAGAGGAAGTTCTCTCCTGGGAAGAGATTTCACTCATTTCTGACAACTTACAACACTTGCAGGAAAAGGCTGGAGTTGAGGCAGTGAGGGCCAATGGTGTCCTGGACCACAATTGACCAGGACTGCTTACTTAGACACATGTCTTGCAGTCTACTTAAACCTTAACCTCATGTCAAGAGAGCAAAGACCTGTGGGCCACTGGATCTTTAGAAAAATGTATTCCTCTTTTCAAGATGGCTACACTGAACAAATCTCCTTTCTCTGCTTATTTATTATTATTATTATTATTATTATTATTATTATTATTATTATTATGCCATAGAGGATGGAACTTAGCTCAACAGAGCTGCAGGGACCCTGTCTTTGATCCTAAAACCTGTGCTACAACCGAGCCTGTATTTTTAACTTTCTGGGTACCAGAACTATGAAAACTAAGTCCTTTCAAAACCACCCAGTTCGTGACACTTTGTTAGGAAAGCAGACAAAAACCTGAGACATGACATCTGAACAAATGCTGGAGGGAGAAAAGGAAGCTAATGTGAGTGCCTGAAGACATTCCAGATTGAACAAGGGGTTTATGAGAGGGCACAGAGAGACTGCTTCTCATTCATTATGTAATATAAATATGTAAAAAATATATTTTATATTTATACAATATATAAGTAAAAATTTATATTGAACTATTATATAAATATGTATTATACCTTATATAATATATGTTATATATTGCATAATATATAATATATTTATGTATTATATATAAATAATATATTATATAAAATGTATTTATATTATATATAAATATAATAAAAATCAATGTACTATATATTCTATATAAATACTTTTATATATTTATATATTTATATATAAAAAATATAATCTTGAGGCTGGAGAGATGGCACAGTAGTTAAGATTGCTTGCTCCATAATCATGAAGACCAGAGTTTGGGCCCTAGCACCCATGTAACAAGCTGGATGTCCCTATAAACAAGTGTAACCTCAGCTCTGAGGCAGGCAGACATAAGGGAGTGTGGAGGCTTGCTGGCTTCCAGCCTAGCTGCGAAAATGAGAGCCCCAGTTCCAGGGAGAGACCCTGCCTCTAAAGGAAAAAGTGGAGAAAGACATCCAGTGCTCTCTTTGGGCCCCGACAAGAGCATAGATACCCATACCCGTGTGTGTGTGTGTGTGTGTGTGTGTGTGTGTGTGTGTGTGTGTATACACATAAATAATTTGATCTTTTTGATGCTTTTTTTTTTTTTAATTAAGAAAGGCTGGCCTTGAACTCACAGCAACCTGCCTAGCTCTGTCTCCAGAGTACACACCGCCACGTCTGGTCTTCATGCACTGTCTTATCAAATCTTCATTATGACTCTGCCTGGTGGACATTATCAGTGCTCTCTCAAAGATGAAGAAATAAGGAAAAATGTGTATGGATGCCTTGTAGAAACGTCAAATAATTTTCTAAACAAGAAAAAAAAAAAGAAGGCAAAAGGAACTGAAAGTTTTTCAGAGAATAAAATGTAGGTTGTTTTACAGTTTTCCTGAGTTTAAAAACTGTTCACAAGACTATCAAGAAACCATACATACAAGTAACATTCTACAGACTGAGAAGGTTGTATTTAGTATATATATGCGTGAAATAATAATTAGTGAACAGAGAGGCCATGCATGTAAAGACGAGCTGAGATGGGTGAATGGGAGGGTTTGGAGGAAAAAGAATGGGTGAATGTTATATTATAATCTCAAAGACAAAATTTAAAAAGAATGAAATAAAGAAATTGGACTTCAAAAAAAAAAAACTGTTCACAAAACCACAATTAATTGAAAAAACTAACAAGAAACTGGGGCCATAGGCTACACCCTTCTGAAACTTGCCTTTTTTTCTCTAAGTGGTACATCTTGGTTAGTATAGTTTACCCTTCAGGAACTCAGGGCTAGACAGGACTGGTGGTGGGGATTTATTTTTATTTTTATTTTTTTATTGCAAGTTCAAGATCTGTGTGGGCAATTTAGTGAGACTGTGACAAAACCTAAAAGCAGCTCAGCGGTGGGGTGTTTGCCTAGCATGTGTGAGGCCCTGGCACGGAAAAAAAAAAAAATCCAAGCTGGGCTTTTGTGAGTTGACTTCACACTGGCCACTTTACCTGTTGGGGCTCCAGTTTTCTCCTTTTGTCTGAGGAGGACAGAGGACAAAAGATTCTGCAGTGTCATGCCAATAAGCTGGGAACATCACTCCCTCCCCGCCCTGTGACTATGTGGAACGTTCGCAAGGTCCAGCTTTACTTTACTTGAACCGGGGCAACAGTGTTAGCAATTCAGGTGACACTCTGCATTCCCAGAAAACTTCAGCAAGTGGAGACAGACGTCAGGGACCCGGCGGAGAGTGGGGAGGGGCGGGGCTACAGGGTAGATGGGCGGAGTGCCTGCGGGGCGGGGCGGAGCGCAGGGTTGGTAAGTTGGGCGTGACGTGACGTACGAGGCGCCCGAGCTAGGCTCCGCCCCGTCGCGCCAAGCCCCGCCCCTCTGCCCTGAGCGGCTCGGGTCTTTTGCAGCGCGCGCGCGCGCAGCGATGGCGGAGGCGGTGGAGCGCACAGACGAGCTGGTCCGGGAGTATCTGCTCTTCCGTGGCTTCACGCACACACTGCGGCAGCTGGATGCCGAGATCAAGGCGGACAAAGAGAAGGGGTTCCGGGTGAGGGGCCGGCAGGGGCGGCGGAGGCGGCTCGGGGGGCGGGCCTCCTGCTCCAACACTGCCCTCCGGGGCGAGGGCGGCGCTGTCACTGCTTGGTAGGGGACTGAAGACGTCTCCGGTCTGGCCCTCGCTTGACTAGGAGGAACTGAGGGCGGGAGATGGTCGTGACTTGCCCGAAGTTGCTCAGTGAATGAGTCAGGAGCATCGGGTCCCTGATTCCTGGTCCAGGGCTTCACTCCATGCCAGCCTCTCAGCAGGTGCTAGCCAATGGTTGGCCGGCGTGGTCACAACGCTTTAAGAGCCGTGGTTGAGCACAAGGCTGAATTTTGATGGAAGAAGAATTCAAATATTGTCTCTATAATAGCGGGAGCAAAGGGGGCTGCACCCAGAAGACTGGGTTAGGGTCTGGGAGGTGGATTGTAAGAATGGCATCAGGGGATCATTGAAAGATTTCCTTCTGCTTTGAAGCACAAACTTCTCTGATACTAGTTTGCATTGAGAGGTGCTTGGGATTTCTTTGCTTATGATTTGTATGTTTGCACGTACAGAGTTAAATTGGTCTTGGGCAGATGGACTGAGGGAGGTGGTGAGCTAGTTGTTGGCGCATCAGAAGGAAGTTAGGATATTGGTTTCTACCTTTCGAGTTTATCGGTTGCTTGGTGGCAAAGCAAAGCATTTCCCCCGCTCCAGACAGCAGTGGTATTCAAAACACTGCCATGGTGTGATTGTCTTTGGCTGAAGGCAGCGGCCACTGAGGCTCGGGTGGGACTCTGATGACCTTCTGGGAGTCAGTAATCACTGTGTGTCTTTTGGAATTCAGAAACTGTGGAGCTGGGACAAGGACCCTGGCAATTGTCTCTGGCTCATTGGCTCTTACTTATTATTACAATGTGAGGCAATCAAGACTGCTGTTTGAAGTGACATTGCCAAGTTGGTCAAGGAGACTCAACACCTGAAGCCAAAGCTCTTGCTTTCTGGAATTTCCGAGCTTGCCAGAGCACCAAGTCCTGTATCTAGCATGAGAAAATAATTTGAAAGCTATTACGCTAACATATCTTGGGAATTTTATAGATTGCCAACTGAATTGTATGTTTTTACATCTGGGAGCCATAGGAAGAAAATGAAACTATATTATGTATAGTGAAGTGAGAATTTCCTTCTGCCTTTGGCCACCTCCAACGATGCTGTCTCTCCCCAGGTGGACAAGATTGTGGACCAGCTGCAGCAGTTGATGCAGGTGTATGACTTGGCTGCCCTTCGGGATTATTGGAGCTACCTGGAACGCAGGCTCTTCAGCCGCTTGGAGGACATATATCGACCTACCATCAACAAACTGAAAACCAGCCTGTTCCGCTTTTATCTTGTCTACACAATCCAGGTACTTCTTGCTTTGACTGTTTCCCCACCCCCAGTGTCCTATGATCTATAGAGATTATCTGATTGGTTTTCCCCAGATCTATGTCCTTTTGGTTTTAAGCATGTAAACTTATGTAGCATTTTAAAGAATATAAACTTTTATACATAAACTATATATAAAGCTGGAGCTGGCAGTGGTGGGGCACCCCTACCTTCTTTCCCAGCACTCGGGAGGCAGAGGTAGGTGAATCTCTGAGTTCGAGGCCAGCCTCTGCTGCAGAGTGAATTCTAGGATAGCCAGGGCGGCACAGAGAAACCCTGTCTCTAAAAGCAAAACAAAATGTAGCTGATTTGGGGAACTAATTTAGATTATTTAAGCATCACCTAGGGATTGTTTTCAGGATGGCATTTTTCATTAGCACCTCAGTTGATTTTTGATTTCGAAACTGGGTTAGTCTCAGGAACCCCCGGCTGGCCTCAAACTTGATATGTATTGAGGATGGCCTTGACTCTTCTAATCTAATCTTCTAATCTTCTTGCTTCGGTATTTTCAAGTGCTAGGTGGATGGGTGTGCCATGTGCTTAGCTTTATTTGGTGCTGGGGATTGAACCTAGGACTCTGCATTACAGAGGAATGATCTACAACTGAGCTATCCCCAGCCCCAGAACTTCAGTATAAATCAGCTTTGAAATGAGAAAAGGCCAGGCAGGGGTAGCACACGCCTTTGATCCCAGCACTTGGGAGGCAGAGGCAGGTGGATTTCTGCTACAGAGTGAATTCGAGGACTATACAGAGAAACCCTGCCTCAAAAAACCAAAAAAGAAAGTAAGAAAGGAAGGAGAAAAGGGTGATGATTTTCTTCATATATAGATACCGTTTTACTGGCCTGACAGGAGGTATGCAAAGGCTGTCTGCTCTGCAACGGTGAAGAACCTGATTACCTGACTTGGGGACTTACTCGTTTTTCCCTTCCCTTGCAACCTCCTTTGTATCTTGGCAGACAAACCGAAATGACAAGGCGCAGGAGTTCTTTGCCAAGCAGGCCACGGAGCTCCAGAACCAGGCTGAGTGGAAGGATTGGTTTGTCCTGCCCTTCTTGCCCTCCCCAGACACCAACCCTACCTTTGCTACCTACTTTTCTCGACAATGGGCTGACACATTCATTATTTCTCTGCACAACTTCCTGAGCGTCCTCTTTCAGTGCATGCATATCCTTTCTGCTGCGGGTGGCAGTGTCCGTCGTCTGAGGGACCCAGGCACGGAGGTCTGTAGTCACTGCTCATGGGACACCCATTTCTTTCACAAAATACCCAAAGATCCCTCTCAGGTGTCATGTGAGCGGCTTGACAAATTGTGGGTTATTTTTGTCACGAGTCCAGGGAGTCATAGGTCTTAGTTCTGCATCTGTCCTGTCAGTAATAGCTGATATGCGTGGACAGGGAAGTTGGCAGCTTCTGGGTGCTGGTACCGGCTCAGCCAGGCAACTCAAGGGTTAGGGGCAGCCGGGCATGGTACATGTTTCTGGGCGGGGTGTGTAGAGGGGTGCTCTCGCTTGCTTTTGCTCGGGTTTGAGATGAAAACAGTTTTGGGGCTGGAGCTTTCAGCCTGAGCTTGTGTTTGGATTACTTTCTGGGACGGTGACATCAGTGTGGCTCCACTTGCCAGAGTATAGAGTAGCTTTAGGAATACATTTTCAGGTATTTGAGAGAGAGTGGGAAGGAGAGAAACCATCACTGTAATTCACTGCCTACAACTATGTTGTTGAAGGCCCAAGATCTGATGTGAGAATATAGCTGCCTGGTGAGGGACTGATAAATTTGGGTGTGGTGGAGGCCCAGCCACTGCAGCTGTGTTGACCTCTGGGAGGGACATTTTCTGATGGAGGTTCCTGCCTTTGCTCCCCGACCCCCTTCTTCCTGTTGTGGATAAGTGTGAATCAGCCTTTCTCTTCTCCTCCTTCCTCTTCTTCCTGAGGACTTTCCAAAGAACTTAGCGTGACCACATCTGTCCTCCAGGGCAGCTGGAACCTGTTGTTCATTATCTTTTCAGTGCAAAACAGGTCATGACCCTGCAAACTAGGTCATGCACATTGGAGCTGCAGTTTGCCACTTACCCACTCTGTGCTTCCAACAGAACTCTGGCTAGCAGCTGGGAAGGACCAGTACCCTAAGCTGGAGCATAGGTGGTTATGGGATGGTGTGTGGCTATTCAGTCTGTAGAGTGGTTTAACCATTTACATGTTTGCCAGGGAGAGAGACAGCGTGGAGAAAGGAAAGGCCTAGTGGTGGATTCTGCTTCCAGTTTTGCTTCCAGCTGGATGTTGGCATGGACCTCGCTAAGGCTTAGATTGTGAAGTCTACTGAATACTGGCTCTTTACTGCTGGTGCTGGGGAAAATGCCTGAGTTTGGGATTTATGGCTTATGCAAGACTTGGCCAGGCAGATTGTCATGTGTCTCTTGAGTCCAAAGGAGTCAGGTGGCCTAGAGTAACAGGCCCAGGGACTGGGAAGAGACTCTTTTCACACTGCCAATTCTGTCCTATGTTCCCTGGGTTTGAATATTTGGCTGGGAAGGACTTTGAAATCTTTCCAGGCAGAGACTTATTCTTTAACTTTGTGCACCGGTTCCTGTGATCCTGAACTTTGATGCGGAGTGCCAGAGGACCAACCAGGTCCAAGAAGAAAATGAAGTTCTGCGCCAGAAGGTTTGTTCTGAGCAGGCTTGCTCTTTGGGAAGCACTTCTGCTTTGGGGTAGCAGTGGGAGCTGGTTAAATATAGAAAAGGTGAACTGTTCTCAGATGAAAGTGAACCACCAGGCTTGGGGATCTGGGGCTGCACCAGCTCTAGCGACCAGCACTGAGATTAATGTTTGAAATCAGGACCAGGCTTGGGGATCTGGGGCTGCACCAGCTCTGGTGACCAGCACTGAGATTAATGTTTGAAATCAGGAGCTTCATGAGCAGGGAGGCAACAGGGACAAGCCTGGAAGAAGAAAAGGACTGTGTGTGTTTGCAACACTCTGCTCTTTTCATCTATTTTTCTTTTCAGTTATATGTGTTGTATGTGGGTGTAGGTGCCCACACAGGCCAGAAGAGGGTGTCAGATCCCTTGGTGTTGGGAGTTAAAACCCATCATCCACCTGATGTGGGTCCTTTGCAAGAGCAGCACTCACTCTTAACTGCTGAGCCATCTCTCCAGCTCCGTCTGTTAGCTCTTCCCCCTGTTTTTCCCATGTAGCCACACATACACTGTTTATAAGCCAGGTAGAATTGTTCTGATTCAGCAACGCACTTGATAAAAGAGGAGCTCCAAGACACCTGTGCCTGCTTTTACACTTTGTCCCATGAGTCTCCCTGACTTGGAATGAAGATCTATGTCAGTGATATTGCGGGGAAACAAAAGTAAGCTTATAAGCTATTTTGGGGGGCGGTTTGAGATTCTCAGATGCCGCATCCTCCTCCTCAGGTGAGGGCTAAAGATGCTGCGATACCGTAATTGTTAAAAAAAAAACATTTTTCTCTGCAAGTTTCAAAGGCTCATTTTGTGGATTTCACTCCAGAGAATTCAGGAAGAAACAGTTGACGTGGTAAAAGGAAGTAAATCAAACGATTAAGAAGAAAATAAACCCACAGTGGTTTTGGCTGTCCAAAGGTGTTTTGCTCTTTAACTCATTATTAGCTGTCGCTCTTTCATTTCCCCACCATTTGATGAGCAGACATGGTTCGGATGTGGCATGTCTAGGAAGCTCCCTCAATAGAGGGAAGGTCATGCGATGTCGCCAGCTAACTGGACTTTGCCCCTCCGTAGCTTTTTGCACTGCAAGCCGAAATCCATCGACTAAAGAAGGAAGAGCAGCAGCAGGAAGAAGAAGCAGCTTTGGTCCAGCACAAACTGCCACCTTATGTCTCCAGTATGGACCGCCTTGGGGACTCGGAGCTGTGAGTGTGCTTGGGGTTAGAGAGGGGGTGGGGGCTGCCATCTGTCCTCTGATCTCCCTGTGGTCTGAGTGTCACACTGACTTCCTCATTGGCAGTGGCCTTTGTCTGCTGAGGGAGAATTGCCACAGAGGGATTTTAGCATACCTGGCTCCAAATTGTATGTGTGAGGTCCTAATTTCTTAAGGTTCTCCCCTGGATGGGGAACTGTATAGCTGTGTCAGGTGTCATGATGGTGGAGTCCAGGGAAGCTGCTTCATAGGCTGGAAGGACTGGTCCCCACAGGTGGGCATGTTCCTCAGGAGAAGCTGCTGGGGTTATAAAGAGGTAGGCAGTATGGGAGAGAAGTTTAAGTGACCCTAAAAAAAAAACCAGGCAGTCTGATCTCTGTAGCTGGAAGTCAAGACACAGATGCAGTAAGAAGGTTTTTATTAGAGGTGTAGTGAAAGTAAAAGGGGACCCATAGGGTTCGTTTATCAATGAACATATTTATTTTATTTAACCTCGTTCTCAAACTACTCTAATGCATAGTAAATGGTAATCAAACATAATGAGCTCCCCTGAATTTTTTTTCCATACTAAAGTCTTTGCATCCCATCGTGGGGCTTGCCCTTGCTCATCTCCATTTGGATCAACACAGGCAGGTGCTCAGTAGCACATGTGGCCAGCGACCATCAGACAAGGCAGCTCTGAGATCTCCTGGGTCTCTAAAAACGAGCCGCAGCAGACTTCACTTTTGGGCCAGATGTGCTTGCTGGCTCTTTGGTCAGGAAATGGTACCAAGGGTCATGCTACCTTTCAAACTCAGGTCTCGGAACCTAGCTAAGCCCCCAGTCACTATCCTCAGCCAGGAGGTGTGGGTCCTGGGATCTCCCTCATTCCCCTCCAGCCCCTAATGCTGTGCTGTGGTTACTTGGCCAGAGCATTGGTGTGCAGCCAGAGGCCTGCCTCCCTCTCCCAGTCTCCTCGAGTGGGGTTCCTGTCCTCACTGCTGCCTCAGAGTAAGAAGAGCCCTTCGAGGTTGTCACCTGCCCAAGCCCCTCCTCAGGCTCAGAGTTCAGCCAAGAAAGACTCCTTCAGCAGTCAGGTAAGTGTGGGCCTTGCCTGTGTAGTACTTATCAAGACGCTCTGGTGGCCTGTTCTCAGGCCGTCTTCCTGGTCACTCCTGGGCTTGTGGGTCATCTTCTCAGGGCCAAATTCCTGGATGTGTTATGAGATCCCAAATTCAGTTCCCCTTCCTTTCTTCTCCTTTCCCTGCAGCCTCCCTCCCCTCCCCCCAAACACACAACCTTACCAGTCAGTGATGTCATTGCAGGATGAGAACAGAGATAAAACTGTAGAGGGAGATTTAGTGGGAAGAAACAATCCAGAAAATCCACCTAATGAACCCCTTTTCCGTCTCTCTCACCTGTGTCGGCAGTGCCGGACATGATGCTGAGTGGGAGAGCAGAGAGAGAGAGAGAGAGAGTGTGTGTGTGTGTGTGTGTGTGTGTGTGTGTACATGCCGACTGAACCTCAGGCTCCCACTCTCAGCCTCTCAGCCCCATGTAGCTTGGTCCTCCAGCTCCCCTGTACCTCTGTAACAGCTCCCACACTCCACTAGTGAAGTGTCAGGTGGCAGGGGAGTAGCTGTGGAAGGGTTCCTTCCCTTTGCACAGCTTTCCTGGGAACTTGAGGGGTTGTGAGTGTCTAGGTAGCTCAGTGTGAGTTCGGAACCAAGCTTTGGAGTTTTGAAGTTTGAGGGACACAAATGAGTATCTGGCCAACCGTGGATTAAAGACTAAAGGGAGAGTCCCTGTCATTCACTTCAAGCTTGGTATTTGCTGATTCTACCATTCTTTACGTGTATGTTATATGATAAGAGGCCTTTGATGCCAGCTTATGTCCAGAGCAGCCAGGAGTCCTCTGAGGGGTTTTGCTGGTGGAGTCTGTCAGAACGCACTGCTTTTTGGAAGCGCCCAGTGGCTGTGGCTCAGGAGAGCACTCCTGTAGCACACCTGAGATGCTTGCAGGTTTAATAGACTTGGAGTTTTTTTTTTAAATTTTTTTTAAATTTTATTATATGTAAGTACACTCAGACACTCCAGAAGAGGGAGCCAGATCTCATTACGGATGGTTGTGAGCCACCATGTGGTTGCTGGGATTTGAACTTATCACCTTCGGAAGAGCAGTCGGGTGCTCTTACCCGCTGAGCCATGTCACCAGCCCCTAGACTTGGAGTTTTAGACCTCACGGCTTTCTCTTTTCCTGTGTTTACTGAGACTGGAAGGGGGAGGTGCTGTCGCTAAGGTCTTGTTCCCCAATTGGTTCTTTCTTGACTTGTCAATAAAGAAGGCCTGAGGCCGATTGCTGGACAAAAGGTACACATGGGTCTTCTGGGTCCCAAGAAGAAAAAGACATGCAGGGAAAGAGAGAATTTTTAAAAAACTACCCGCAACAGAAGACGGCAGATTGTCAGACTGTCCCTTCCTCTTCACCACCGTTGACTTGAGTTGTAACTGCTGGAGCAGTTTAGGGTGGCTGTTTGTGCCCAGGATGATGCTGGGGTCTGCACGAGACTGCCACACGACTGTGGATGAGTTAGTATTGTTGAGCTGGAGAGACTGAGTAGGATTCTAGGGGAGATGGAGCATGGACTCGGCAACTTTCTTTTTACTCTGGCTCGTTGTTCCATACGCAGAATGTTTAAATTCTCCCTAGTTTTCTTGGGGAGGAACAGAGCTACAGAAGTGCCCTTGGTATCAGCAGTGTCTAGCAGAGGCCAAACAATAAATGATAGTAAGAGCTGGGTTCCTGAAGGTCAGTGCTGTGTGACTGTCCCCTTGGCATGCCTGAGTGTGGAGACAGTCATAAATCACCCAGTGCTACCTCTGTGACTGCTTTTCTGAAAGTCCAGATCTTATGAGTAGAACTTCAGTTCTAGAATGTGGTTAGGTCTGCTCAACTGTTCGCTTTCTAGGTCTCACTGAGCAACATTTAAAAGCTTGATAGATGGTGGGTGGAGCCTAGAGTCTTTTGAACTCCACTTTCAGTGGTGTGGAAAGCAAACACAAAGACTGCTTCAGGTAAGCCATGCTTTTGATACATCCAGGAATTATGGCTCATGTAGTAAGTTTGAGTGGTGTGGTGTATTGAGTGTGTGTATGTCCACACAGTTTACAGCCAAAGGTGAGGGTAGGGATGTGCAGTTTACAGGGAGATGTTTGTGAACTTACCTCTAGACTACAACCAAACCAGTGCATATCCTAGGGCTAAGAAAGAATTGACAAAGTCATTTTCTTTCTGTTTATGATGATGATTATTTTAATTTTTTTGTCTGTATATGTCTCTTTGCAGTGTATGTACACATGTGTATGCGTGCATTTGGAGGATAGAGATCCATGTTAAGAGTCTTTTTCTCTGTCGCTCGTAGAGCTCACCATGGGTGTCTGGAGCCAACCTCAGGCCGGCACTCAGGCTCACAGGGCAGGCTCTTTACCCGTTCAACCATCTCCCCAACATACTCATTTCCTGTTTTCAACTGATGGTAGATATTTAGGGTCAGCATTTGTTTCAATTCTAATAATAGCTAGTAGATTTGAGGTTTGAGGGAACGGCAGAATTGTAGAGCTGGCAGTGGATTTCAGGGTCACCCCTTCCATTTCAGGGTCACCCCTTCCATGTCCTACTGTGAATCAGAGTAGAGGCTCCTGCGATGTGGCTGGCCTTTCCCTGTGGTCTTGGGGCATTTGCTTAGTATGAGCCCATTAGTGCACCTTTGATGACCTCGGCTTGTCCCCCAGCCTACACAGAATGGGGCTTGTGTAGGACAGCCCAGCTCTTTCCATCCAGAGCTTCTCTGTCCACCCACTCTCTGTTTACTCCTGTTGCCATGGTATCGCTCATGCATGTGGCTCTTTACTCTGAGAGGACTTTATAATGTCTCTGTCCTTTGGTTATAGTTGATGTTCAGATAGTGTTGTAGACTTCTCCCTTACTGTGTCAAGTGCAGTACATGGTAGGGGCACTTCCTGTGATGTGGTAGCATGTTCCTGTGCACTCCATAGGTGCCGACACTGGGCTCTACACCAGCTTGCTTGACCAACATATGTTAGGCTCAGTCTTTTCCCACCATGGACATCCTAGAATTCTTCTTTCTTATTTTCTGTTAAAGGATGAACACACAGAAAACATAAATGGTATTTTGCTGTTAAATGGGAAACATATCAAATTATTGGACTTTTCTACCTTAAATATTATTTACATATAGCATTGTAAATTTTATTCACAGCATTTTGCCCGCTTAGGGTCCCACACTGTATGTAGCTCAGGCTGGCCCCAAACTCTGGCAGTCCTCCTTCCAAGTGCTGCGGTTACAGGACAGAGGCATGACATCTGGCTTCATACCGTTGTGAACACACACTCTCTGGGCTTTCAGGAGAAATCTGGAGGCAGAATTGGGAGTGAGAGGACAACTGTAAAACCTTGGTCCCCAAGGTCTTCTGGGATCTATAACTGCAATAGCTAACAACAGGTTATGTCCACCGTAGCAGGCGTGCAGTGCAGGGGCTTCCCTGCCATTGTGTCCTTTCCTAGAGTGATAATTCTCAGCCTTTCACATCCACTAAGGGAGCCTGGGCAGCAGGTGGGAATTACCTTCTTATGGAGATAGCCCTTAATTGGCTGTCAAGTAGAGAAAGCAAAGAACAACAACCTGTGCAAATTACCCTGTTCCCTGCTGAGACACCAGTGGTGAGGCCATCTGTCTTAGGCCTGTGCCCCAGGAGCTGGGCAGGGTGGGAGAGGATGCCGGCTACAGTTGTGCATTAGGAGGTCTGCCTTCTAATGCTGTGGCCTTCAGGTGAGACCTGTTTCTCAGTCAAGCTGGACAGCTCTCTAAGAAGTTTGGAATCCTCTTGTATCTACCAAGGCTGTCTCCAGAAGGAGCAGATCACAAAAGGCAGGTTACAGACACCTCTCCTGAACTGTTGGTAGCCAGGTAGATTATGGATAGAATTTAGGCCATTTGAATGTTGGATGAATCCACTTGTTAGGATTTTTTTAAAGGTCTATTTTTATTTTATGTGTGTTTGCCAGGGTGCATTTGTATTCAACACATACGGGCCTGGTGCCTGCTGAGGCCAGAAGAGTATGTTAGATACCCTGGGGTCATAGACCTTTGTAAGGCTCCACATGGGTGCTGGCCTCCGAGAGCCCGGGGGTCCTCTGCAAGAGCAGCCAGTGCTCTTAACCCCTGAGCATCTCACAGGCCCAGCATTAGTTAGGACTTTTATGAGTTTTTTTTTTTTTCCTTAAAACCTGCAGTGATGAATTATGTCACAGAAAACTTTTTTTTAAGTTGTACACGTTTATATCTAGACACTCGTTTTCCTGTTTACTAAAGTGCTTCGTGGATGGCTGCCTTCCACAGATGTCTGCCACATTGGTATCCCATGACCTCCACAGTTAAAGGGCTGAAGGACCCTGCCGCTCTTCTTCACCAGCAGCTGACAGGTCACACTTAGGCCGTGCTTTTCCAGATCAATGACCCTTTTGTTGCCTCTCTGACTTTACTGTATGCTCATTGTTACTACCCATTTGTATTTTTTATTTGAAGTTTTGGGGTCTCAGCATGATAATATACCAGATGACCTCTCTGCCTTTCTGGCGTGTGAGGGAAGGATCCTTTTTTAGTTCCTGCTGGCTTTTTTTTTTTTTTAAGATTAAAAAATACTGTTATTGTTAGTAGTATTATTGTATGTGTGCAGCTATGCACATGATCGCACACTTACCATGGCACATGTGCAGAGGTCAGAGGACAATTTACAGGAACAGGTTGTCTCTTTCCACCATGGGTTCTGGGGATTTAACACAGGTCATCGGTCTTGCGTGAGTGACAGGTGCTTTTATCCTCCAGCCGCCATCTCTCTGGGTCTTTCTGCTGAGGACTCTGCATTGACTGGGGAGGTACTAGAAGGGACTTCTGAGAATTTTCAGCCTCTATACTATGTGTTAGTGACTGTCTTAGTTAGGGTTTACTGCTGTGAACAGACACCAAGGCAACTCTTATAAAGGACAACATTTACTTGGGGTTGGCTTGCAGGTTCAGAGGTTCAGTCCATGATCACCAAGGCAAGAACATGGCAGCATCCAGGCAGGCATGGTGCAGGAGGATCTGAGAGTTCTACATCTTCATCTGAAGGCTGCTAGCAGAAGACTGATTTCTAGGGAGTTAGGACAAGGGTATTAAATAAAGTCCATACCCACAAGACCACTCCTACTCCAACAAGGCCACACCTCCCAACAGTGCCACTTCTTGGGCCGAGCATATCGAAGCCATCACAGTGGCCATCCGAACTGAGCACCCTCAACGCCACACACATTGGAAGAGGAAAGGGCACTGCTTACTGGGTGTAGGAGGTAAATGAGCAGAGAGGAGAGCTACAAAGTGCTGAAGCACGTCCCACTTCTTGTCCTGGGGTGGGATATTCCTGTGGAGCACAGATGCGGTCTGGGACAGACAATACAGAGGTCTATGTGGCTGCTTGGCCCCTGCCTGCCTTTTGGCAGCTTTTCCTGTGTTTTCAGATCATTATCTGAGGAAGCATATGACCACAGCAGACCTTGTCCTCAGCAGTGCTCCCACACCATCCCCACAAGCCTATCTTAGAAAAAGACACTTTCTCCTATTGCATGTATCTTCCCAGGACCCATCCACAGCCACGGGCTCATTCCTAATCCTTGGAACGAAACTGGGCCAGGTCTAAGTAGTACGTCTTACCATTCTTGTTCTCTGTAGAACAGCTTTAAGGTTTATAAGCATGTCTCTGTTGATCCAGCCCCGGGATGGTAAGCACATACATACTTCCACACCAGACTTGATTTACGAAATGGCGGCTGTAGGCTTCTCTCAGTCCTCCTGCTTGTGCACCGAGTCACCTCTGCAGTCCCCTTTCTAGCACTTTCTAGGTTCGCATTACTCTTTATGACCAGACTGCACCTCTCATTCCTGTAGCTGTTTGCTCTCTTCTTGGGCATCCAGTGGCCAGCATGGCTTGCTTCAGATCTACTGTCGCACACATCTGCATGCTTACCCTTGAAAATCCCTCCTTCTCTCTGGATACATTCCCAGAGCCACAGCCTGGACCTCACTGCACTAGGACATCCCTCTCTCACACATCCTCCTGGAGTCACTTCCCCCTTAAGACTTTCTGTCAGCTACATGAGCATAACCAGCCAGCTGCCCAGTGTGGTAGTCTTGCTTCCCACTTCCTTTACTCTCTGTTAAATGGAATTGGCAGCAAGAGAATTTCTCCGAGGATCTGCTTCTATAGGCCAGGCACCTGTAGCCCAGCCCAGGAGCACGAAAGCCAACACAGCCAGGGCAAGTTTGTTGCATTTCTTTTCCGGTACTAGACTCCGAATCCAGGGCTATACACATGATAGGCAAGCACCCACTTGGCTCTTTAAAACTATTGTATAAAATTGCCTTCAGGCTGTAGGTATAGAAGGTATATGAAGCATAGATGCATTTTATATTTAGATATGTGTCACATCCCCAAGATATTTTATAATACATGTGCAGATATTCTAAATCCCAAACACTTCTGGCCTTCAGCTTGGTGGGTAAAGAACCCCCCAGTCTGCAGTAGAGTGACAGAGGTTGGTGTCCCTGCAGACACTCAGTGCTCTGGTGGCCTCACCTAGCCAGCATGCCAGGCACTCCCAGGGTCTGGGCAGGGTGCAGGCTGCTGGTAGGAGGATTGTCCTATGAGAGAGGGTGGAAAGAACTCTCAAAGGGCTAAGTCTCCTGCCGGGCAGGTGTCAGCATCTAATGAGCACACGGTCCTCCCGGCATCTTCCTTCCCTCTAGCTCCCTGTCCACATAGAGGATGCCAGCTAGCATTTTGGGGTCTGTTTGAAGGGATCTGTATTGTGGCTTCTCCTTCGCTTCTGGTTTAGCCTTTTTGTTCTTACCTGAAAGGATGATGTAAACAAGGCTCTCTCTTCCAATCAGGAACGGATGAGTGTTCCTGGCTTTCCACAGCCTCACCAGCAGCAGCATCTGGTGGCCAGCATGATGTGTGTGTGTGTGTGTGTGTGTGTGTGTGTGTGTGTGTGTGTGTGTGTGTGTCAGTGTGATAGGGAGAGAGACGACAGACAGGACAGACATACCAACACCAGACAGACATGTTTATGCATGTACTGCAGCACAGGTGTGGGGCTCAGGGGACAACTTCTGGGATTGCTCCTTGCCATCCAGGTCAGTAAACAGGAGAATGGTAGATTTGTGTCTTGAGGGTTGGCCCTCCAGGACACCATCCTGCCTCAGCACTTCGCAGACAGTGGCCCACAGTTGTCATCACTTCCTGTTGCTCACAGGAAGGGAAGAGCTGTCTTGGGGTAGGTGGAGGTTACTAGATCCATCCCTTTGTTATAGATTTGGACCATTTCACTCTTGGTGTGAAAAAGTGAGAAAAATTTCAGTGCCTTTCATTTCTAATTTAACCTAACACAGAGATCCTTGAGTGTCTAGCATGAGTTCTGTTGAAAATGTCTGTTAGTTTAGTCAGTTGCAAACCAAATAACTTAGTGGTCCTGACTTTTTTTTTTTCTTTGTCTGTTGCAACAGGGTTTTTCTGTGTAACAGCCCTGGCTGTCCTGGAACTCTCTTTGTTGGCCTCTTTCCTCTGTTTCCAGACTGCTGGGATTAAAGGCCTGTGCCACCAGGCATGGTTCCCAACGTTTTGTTTTTGTTTTATATTGCTGTTTTTGAGATTGAACTCAAGCTTTCTTGCCTGCTCTCCCTCTGACACTCCTCCCCCATAGCCCATTTTTTATTTGTTCACAATAGCCAGCTTAGTCATGTAGTTGATACAAAACAACAGTCTGTATTGTGTTTCTTTTTTACGACAGAGAAAATTGGCTGGTGTGTGTGTGTGTGTGTGTGTGTGTGTGTGTGTGTGTTGTACTTAATATTGTCCGAATGTTGTTATATATAAATTCTGATATTACCCATTGTGAAACTTGACCTGCTATAAAGTACTGGGCTCCTATAACAAAAATTGATCATTTCTATTGGCTCAAAGAGATTATCTCTGCCTCTGTCTGGGTGAGAGTGCAGGCTAAGGGCAGCAAGTGACCTAGCACAGAGAAGCTCAGGCTGGAGGCCTGCCTGGCTGGATTGAACCTCCTGCCCAGGCCAGCCTAGGAGGGCCTTTCCTAGGAGCTAGTGGGGAGAGGAGTGTCATCCTTCCTGCTGCAGACACTATCTGGACAGCCTGAATGAGACTTCCCACAGCCTGCTTCTCATCTTCTAGGCTACCAAGGGAAAGGACCCAGTGCCCGGGGCCAAGGATGGGAAGAACCTTCTGAGCGGACCAGTCCCCGGAGAAGTCAGCTGGACACATCAGCGACAACGACGTCTGCAGGACCACGGCAAGGAGCGGAGGGAGCTGCTTTCTACGTCTTCCTCCCAGGTATAGGGTGCCTGGGCAGCGATGGATCCTTTGGGGGGGTCCCTCTGAGTTCTGCTGTTAGGCAGGGCCAGCTCTAGCCTGGTTGGTTGGTATCACACTGTGGTTTTGGAGTTCTGTTTGGCCTGCTCTTCTCCTGATAGCATTTTCTCAAGTGGGACCAGAAGGATCTCTGTAAGATGAGTTCTGGGGACCCCCCTACACCAGACCTTCCCATGGGTGAGCCGTATGTGGCACCATGGTGTGGGGCCTGCGACTTGGTCTCTCAGTCTGACCCAGCATCCCTTTCCTGTGCTTCCCCCGTGGCCCTACTATGTGGCTGCTGTGCTGACAGCCATGTGCTTGCTCACTAAGATGCTGTCGCCATATCTTCCCTGTTGGGAGCCCTGGAGACAGAGTGCCTTGCTGTGGGGACTGGAGATGGCATCCACTTTTCCTGATGGTGTCAGCTGTTCCTACCAAAAGCCCGAGCGACTTACTGGCTCACCCCCCTGGGACACTTTCTCCAGGGTGTGCCCTCTTGTCCACTTAAAGGCGGTTGTGCCCTTATGCTAGCAGCCTAGTGGTGGTGAGCACACACTGTGGTCTTTTGAAGGGTTCAGGCTGTGGAGTCCTGTCACAGCCCCGTTGCCCCCTTGGTGTTCCTGTCCTGAGGGATAACTGGAAGGTTATCAGTGACCAATGCACTATAGGTCTTGGGTGTGTCTGGGTGAGCAGTGAGGGAGTGTGGTGAAGGACACTTGGTGCCACAGGGAGGCAGATGCTGGACTGCCCCGAGGTTCTCAGGCCTCTCTTCCTGCCTGCCCACTAGCCTCTGTTTCCTTGGTCCCCGCGTCAGGAACATATCCTGGTTGGCATGGGTGCACTGTCACGGCCAGGCTTCATTTGACAGATCTGGCTTCACACCCGAGTTCTCCCCTCTGCCAGCTGACGCTCTTAGGGAAGGTGTCTAGTGTCTGCCTCAGTCTAGTTCCCACACTTGTAAGTGGGGTGGTAGTGACATCATCTGGAAGTAAGTTAAGGGTAAGCTATAGCCACTCAGCACAGGGGCCGACCCACAGTCAGCTCCCGTTAAATGCTGTTCCCTACCTGTGCTGGCTAGATTTATGTCAACTACATAAGCTATAGCCATCAGAGAGGAGGGAGCCTTAATTGAGAAAATGCATCCATAGTATTGGGCTTATAGGCAAGCCTGTAGGACTTATTTTAAATTAGTGATTGATGGGGACGGCCCAGCCCAGTGTGGGTGTGGTCATCCCTGGGCTGGTGGTCCTGGGTTCTATAAGAATGCAGGTTGAGCAAGCCATGAGGAGTAAGCCAGTAAGCTGCACCTGTCCATGGCCTCTGCATCAGCTCCTGCCTCCAGGTTCCTGCCCTGTTTGAGTTCATGGTGTTTCATCACAGCAATAGTAACTCTAAGACACTTGTACTAGGATAGTCAGGAATCACGGTGACAGACCTGATCGTGTTGTTTTTGGGAGGATTGTGGAACAAGTTTGTAACTTTGGGTTAGAAGATCTATTGAGTGTTCAAAACTTGGTAAGCTGTTCTGTGGGAGCTCAGAAGGAATGAATGTTGCGAGAAATGCAGACAGCGGAGGTCTGGCTTGGCTTGAAGTTTCTGAGGGAAATTTGAAAGCTACTTAAAGGCCATCGGGGCCATTGCATGTTTGCTTTGTGGTTCTGGATCGCTGGGGCTGAAGAGTCAGTTGTGACTTAGACCAGCACCACTGAAGTGAAACCTTTGTTTTACTGGGACAATTGATGCTGTGGTTAAGAAGAGACCAGCATCACTGAAGTGAAATCCTGTGTTTCCTGAGAGGCAGACAAGATTGTACTTCAGGCTGGCAGCAGAGCCTTGGCAATTGTACTGGTTCTGAAGGCATGAAAGGGTCATGGAGAGCAACTGAGGTTTGGCACTATGAGAAGCCATTGGTGAAGGCATAGCCCCAGTAGCAGTTGAAGGCCCAGAATCAAAGGGATCATGTAGAGAAGTTGAGGCTTGGCACCATGAAGAGAGCCGGGGAGAAGCCATTTGTAGCAGGACCATGGATGACCACCAGGATCAGCAGCAGTGATGGAGTGGAGCCTGCCCATGCTAAGGAGACAAGCTGGGTGTGCTGCAGAGGGTAGAGCCAGAGAAGACCCCGGAGGAGCCCAGAAGATCCCAAGTGAATCCCAGATGCTCGACACTGAGCATTCTACACTGTTGGAGTTTGCTTTTGCTTTCTTCAGACTATGCTGACTGTGCCCTGGTTCTTGCCTTTTGAAGTAAGAAAGTATTTAATTTGCTTTTAATGTTACAGGAACTCAGTTGAGAGACTTTAAATTTTTTTTTTAAAGGGAATTTGGAGTTTTATAGGACTTCAGATTAGAGAGACTAGATATTTTTAAAGAGTCAACTTTTAGTGTTTAAATTTGCAAGGCTATGGGACTTTTTTAAGTTTATGAAATGTTTTATATTGTGATGTCTTAATTGTGTGATCTTGGGGATGAACAAAAAAGGAAAGGTTATGGTTTACCAGCGATGTGCTTGTCAAGTTGACAATGGCTCAGTTGTGCTGGTTAGTTTTATGACAGTTTGACATAAGCTACCCTCATTTGAGAGGAGGGAATCTTGATTGAGAAAACACCTCCATGATATTGGGCTGTAGGCAAGCCCACAGGGCAGTCGTTCTCAACCTTTCTAATGCTGCCTCTCTTTAAGATAGTTCTTCATGTTGTGTTGACCCCAATCATAAAATTATTTTCTTGCTTCTTCATAAATGCAACTTTGCTACTGTTATGAATCATAATATTGTAAATATCTAATATGTGACCCCTGTGGGGGGTTGAGACCCACAGGTTGAGAACCACTGCTGTAGGGCATTTTTCTTAGGGATTAATATGGGAGGGCCTGGCCTATTATGAATGGTGCCATTCCTGGTATGGTGGTCCTAGATTCTATAAGTAAACAGTCTTGAGTAAATTATAAGAAGCAAGCCAGTAAACAGCACTCTACCATGACCTCTGTATCAGTTTCTGCCTCCAGGTTCTCGCCCTACTTGAGTTTCTGTCTTGATTTCCACCAATTTTGAAAAGTGATGTGGACTCATAAGCCAAATAAATAAAGCCTTTCGTTTTCAACTCGTTTTGGTCGTGGTGTTTTATCATAGCAATAGTAAACCTGACACAGACATTACCCTCTGTTTGGCCTACATCAAGACACAGCTATGCCATTTGAGAGGGCAAGCCCAGCCCTCTCCCCAGTTAGGGTCTGGGAGAGGGTTGCAGTTTCCAGGGAGCAGGCACCCCACTCTTCTCAGGAGAGCTGTGCGTAGCTCTCCAGCTCAGAGCTGACCTCCTGTGGCGGTGAGCACCTGTGGTCATCTAGTGTGTTTTTATGGTGGAGGAGACCTTTTCTAAGCTGACATTCCACGCTTTGCCAGTCACAGTGTGCAGAGAAGAAGCCGGAAGTTAGTGGCGCAGAGGCTGAGCCCTGCCTGGAACTCCACATGGGGCCAGTAGAGGTGCTGGCCCGGGTGTCCACAGCGGGTTCTGAGGGAGACCGTCCGGAGCAGCCCTTCATAGTGCTGAGCCAGGAAGAATATGGAGAGCACCATTCATCCATCATGCACTGCAGGTAGGCCTGGGGAGTTAGGGGGGTGGGGTGGGATTCTAGGCAGTCCGTGAGAGTGTTAGTGGCAGGAAGTGTCCCTGAAATGGTCAGTAGAGTCCTGCAGGATGCTACTTTTGTAGTGGTCTCCCTTAGACCACTCAATTTTATTGGCTTCATGTCAGTGTTTGGATGGGAAATGTTACCAAGTTTGTATTTAAACTTAGTGAAAGCATGGCCTTGAAGAACAACCCTCAAGGCACAGGCAGCTTCCTGTTTTGACACTCCTAATGTGCTTGGTCCTTGGTTTGATCTGGGGCCTCCTGAGGGAAGAGCTCCAAATTTCAGATGGCAGGTTCACATCCCTTAGGGCACACCTCTGCACATCTGCTGCTGTTCATCTCACGTGTTCTCTGCACACCCTTGGTTGTCACAATGTGTATTGATATTCCATCTGCTTATTTATGTATTTATTACTGTGTGCATGTGTGCGCTTGTTGTGTGTGTAAGTGTGCACATACATACAGAGGTCAAAGGACAACTCTTGGGAATTGGTTCTTCCACATTTACGTAGGCTCCAGGGTATCTGGGCTCCAGGGTATCTAAGTCAGGTCTCCAGGCTTCTGCAGGATGCATCTTTACTTTAATCAGAAAGATGAGCCACCTTTCTGATGCCCTGTAGTATTTCTTGGATGAATGAACCTTTCTAGAGTAGTCTACACATACCCTTTACTTGTAGGCCATGAGCATCATTTTTTAATGCATTTGGAAAGTTGGGAAAGTATCATTGTTGGGATGGATGTTGGTCCGAGAGGACAAGGCCAGGACACTAATGCTTCCCTTTGTCCTGTCACAGAGTGGACTGCTCTGGTAGGAGAGTGGCCAGCTTAGACGTAGATGGGGTCATCAAGGTGTGGTCCTTCAATCCCATCATGCAGACCAAAGCGTCCTCCATTTCTAAGTCACCACTGCTCTCCCTAGAGTGGGCCACCAAGCGAGACAGGCTGGTAAGTGACACTGTGCAGGCAAAGCTCGTTCTGTGTGCCAGTCAGAAGTTCTCAGAAGCTCTTGACAGGCCGAGCTGAGGAGGTAAGCTGGATCTCGTCCCCAGTGCCATCATGGGGCCCAGGACCAAACCTCTAGGCCTGGCCCAGTGACTCCTGCCTGGAGTGGCAGTGAAGTTATTCCTGGAGATTGTGGAAGACTTTAACCTGTCTGCTGGTGTATCTCAGGAGGCCCTGACTTCCCATTTGTCTGTGTTTCTGATACAATATTAGTACACACTCTTCTCTTGTTAAGACCTGACTGTCCCGGCTTATGAGGGCAGTGCTCTAGCTTGTGCCTTTCATAGGCCCTGTTGCTTGGGAGTGGCCCAGTGTAGGTTTTCCCACTGGATTTTCTATTTTGAGGCAGGGTTTGCCATTAAGGAGTTAACATTGATTGCTCATAGCCTAACAGACAGGCACTGATGTTTCTGGATGTCTAGGAAATATAGGAAGGAATTGTCTTCATAGATGTTCTTCTCAGGGCTGTCCCTGAACTGGTGTCCACTTGCCAGTGGGATGTGGAAGCCATTGTCTAGCTAATATTCCTGGGGATACCCCACACTGGAGCTGCTCTGGCATTAATTTGTTATTTTCTTCTATACTTTTAGCCAAATGAAGTCCTAAGTCCCAGAGGTGGGGAGGACCCACTCTATATACTTCTGGAGGTCTTGATGGAACTAGAGCCAGAGCTGTCCCTGGAAAGGCAAATGGAACACACCTCAGTCCCAAGACTAGCCAGGGCCAGTCCTACAGAAGGGAGTGAGCAGGAGGGGTTGGAACAGCTGGCATTTACAGCTGACAGGAAGGAACGAAAGATCAAGTGTTTTTTCTCTTCTAGAGATTCCATAGAAAGTCTGTTTTCTGTTGCTGTAACAACATGCTCGAAGCTGGGTGTATTATAAAGAAAAGTTTCTCTAGCCCACAGTTCTGTAGAACATGGTTCCGGCAAAGGCTCCCAAGCTTGGCTGCAGCACCTGTGTTATGATAGGAGCTCAGGCCAGAGGGAAAGATCCACGACTGAACAGGAATCCAGAGAGGGGATGAGGGGCAAAGATTGCTCTTCAGCTCTCAAGAATGAATGAATACATTCACTTGGAGCCCATCATTAATTCCCCCGAGGGTGACTCCCTCAGATGCCTGCCCCCAGTGGTTTAGTCACCTCTATTTGTCCCACCTCTTCAGGACGCTGTTCCTCTCATTTCAAAATATTGCTTGGCTTTCATGACTTAATGACATTGTTTTTTAAAAAAATTAATCAGCTGGATGGTAGTGTTGCATGCCTTTAATCCCAGCACTAGGGAAGCAGAGGCAGGTAGATCTCTTGAGTTAGGGGCCAGCCTGGTCTACAAAGTGAGTTCCAGGACAGCCAGGGCTACATAGAGAAACCCTGTCTCAAAGTTTAAAAAAAAAAAAAAAAAGAATCTTCATGTTTTATTTTTTGCATGTATGTCTATTGTATGTTGTATGTGTCTGGTGCCTGAGGAGGCGGAAGAGGGCCTCAGATCCCCCGGGACTGCAGTTTTAGATGATTGTGAGATGCTATGTAGATTCTGGGAATAAAACATGGGTCCTCTGGAAGAGCAACTGGTGCTCTTAACCAGCCCCTCTTCATGGCATTTTAAGTGAGGTCTTTTGTGGCCCGAGTTTCCCTGGCTGCCTGGACAAGTAGACAAGGGACTTCCCACCCGTGCAGTCTGCCCAGCTGCACACTACATGGGAGTGGGCCTGGCCTCTCTTACCATGGTAGTCCTCCCCGACCCTCGTCCTCCTCAGCCTCCTGCCTCTTCTCGTTCCAGCTCCTTCTGGGCAGTGGTGTGGGGACCGTGCGTCTTTACGATACAGAAGCCAAGAAGAACCTCTGTGAAATCAACATCAATGATGACATGCCCAGGTGAGTGGGAGCCTCCCATGCGCTGCAAGCCTCGGGCTGCTACAGTTGCTCTGTGGGCCCACCTCTTGGAGTGGGAATCAGCTCAGAGCCTGTGGTGGTGATTGTCTGACCCCGGCCTATGTATGTTGCAGGATCCTGTCTCTTGCCTGCAGCCCCAATGGGGCCTCTTTCGTCTGTTCAGCCGCAGCTCCTAGCCTCACCTCCCAGACAGACTCCTCCACCCCGGATATTGGCAGCAAAGGCATGAACCAGGTTCCTGGCAAGCTGCTGTTGTGGGATACAAAGACCATGAAGCAGCAGGTACTGATGTGCCTGCGGATCTCGGGGCTGGGCACGCTGCCTGGAGGGCACCCTGTGTGGAGGGCACGCTGCCCACACGCCCTGTGTTTTTGATGAGTCTTCTCCCTTCTCCTCTCTTTCCTAATACTCACGGGCCCTTCTCAACTCTGTCGCCTTTCTCCCTTCACAGAGACTGTGTCTTGAATTTTAGGTTGCTGTCTCCTTACAGCTTAACAGGTGCCTTAGCACATGTGTAGTTACATGCGCATACAGCCTACCTAGTTCTGCTTCTTGGGCTTTCAGACTTTGTGTGTGTTGCAGGGTGCCTTTTTATTTTTTATTCAGACTTTTGTATTCCAGTTGGAAACAGGCCCATCCTCTAACTGTGGCTCTGAAATGGAGAGTGTGCTGAAATCGAGAGATTGGCTTTTGGTGCCGCTCACCCCTCTGTCTGGCTATTAAGATCTTATCTGAGTATCTCAGTATGGATTTTCTAAGCTAAAAAAATGTTTTTAAAAACTCTTTGTGGTAGTGCATGCCTGCACACTTAGCATTTGGAAGGTCGAGACAGGAGGAGCAGGAGTTCTAGGTTAGCCTGCCTCTAAATAAAAGAATAAAATTTCCATCCTCAACAAATAAGTAAATGAAGGTAAACAAAATGAGAGTTGCAGCTTTGCAGGAGGATTTGTGTCTTTGTCCAATTCTGGGCAATTCTTAGTCAATTCTTCCAGTGTTAACATGTCTCTGGTTCTCTCTTGCCTTCTAGAGTACCAAGGTGACATTCTTAGGACTCTTCCTTTGTCTCACTTGACTGCCCTCACGACACATTTCCTCTGACAGCCCAGGTCCTCCCCAGCGTCCCATCTTTAATTAGTCTGTGGGGACATTCATTGCAGGTCCTGTTTCTCATTTCCAGGAAGGCAGTGATGTCCTTACACTCTGACGTGGTCCTGCTGCTGTCTCCGCAGTCCTCACTTTCTGGCTTTCAGCTAAACATTTTGAAAGCTCTGGAGTTCTGCTAATCCCATCCCTGCTGTTTCTGAGGATGCCTGCTCCTCTCCCCTTACTTTCCCCTGCCCTGTGAATTTCTACTTCAGGTTCCTGTTTCTGGCCCTTTATCCTTGGGGATACAAGCCTCATTGAGTATAGGACTGAGAAGGACCAGCTTCCACTTGGGCCAGGTGCCCAGAGGCTCCACCAACCACTGACAACTTTGAAATCCATTCTCAGACTACACAGGGACTGTGAATTTGGTTGTAAACCCACACTAGCCTGAGGTTATGCTTAGCAGAGAGGTGCATTTTCTTAGCACTTTCTGTGAAGTTCTAGTTCATTCCTGCACGGAGGGTGTTGCTTTCCGGAGTCTTACCAGCGTGTGGGGATTGGCCAGACCTTTCACTTGGGCCTCAGGCTTCTGAGTGTTTCATGCCTGTTGGGTTCACTGGACCACAGGGCTCTCCCCCTCCTCTTGTCTTTGGTCTCAGCGGACTCCTTTGTTTGCAGGTCACTACTGTGCCTGTGTGTGAATGACATCATCTGACATCAGCCTTGCAGCTTTTGTCCCCAGAGGGGTCTGCATTGTTGGAATGCTGTTCCTCATTATCAGATTATATCCTTAGATCTTATTTGCATCTCTGGCTTTGTTAGGTCCTGTGGATGTTGGGCTCCCGTAGGAAGAGCCAGGGGCAGCTTTGGGATGTGTGCATCCTGTGTGGCTCAGGGCTGCCTGCAGTGGAAGGCAGCTGATGGGCGTTAGCTCCTGCTGGCTACAGGAGTGTTCAGTAAGACTTAGCTTGGAGTCCACGGGAGGGAGGAGAGCATGGGCTGCTGAGGTATGGCTCACTCATCACCACTCTGAAGTGGATTGTTGCCTCAGTGCAGAAGTAGAATATCTGTAGGCCCAGTGGCATTGCCTCTCAGAAGAGCACATTGGTCAGTGGGCTTTGACAGACGCTCAGATAGTCTCTTCAGAAGCAGGCCTTGGCAGGGGGAGCCAGTGGGGTCTACGCTGGCCTAGCCTGCTAATGGTGCTTCTGTCTGCATTCCCAGCTTCAGTTCTCACTGGACCCAGAGCCCATTGCCATCAACTGCACAGCTTTCAATCACAACGGGAACCTTCTGGTCACGGGGGCGGCTGACGGCGTCATCCGGCTCTTTGGTATGGAAGTGTGCTATGGCTATCCTGATCCCCTCCTTAAATGACCCAGCTAGGGCCAAGGCCATTGCAAAAGCCCAGTTTCAAAAGCATGTTCTAGAGCTTGACTTTGGGCGGCGTCTTCAAAACTTCCACCACAGCCCGCTTGTGTGTGCTCAGTGTCTGTAGGCATGGGTTGGGGCAGAGCCCAATAGTCCTTTGACCTTGATCTGATTGACCTGAGTCCTTGTCACCTGTGGGGACTACAAGGGGTCACAGGAGAACAGTGCCATCCTATTCATGTGCTATAGGGTGGCTTGTCTCCTGTCTCCAGGAAGACAGGCTTAGGCTCTAACATGGGATAAGGTGACATCTACGTGATAGACCTCCATGGTGCCCGGGGGCAGTTACAGAGGTGTGATAGGAAGGACTTCTGTCTCCCTAAACTTACAGGAACCCCAGGTGAGCTCTGTCCCCAAGGATCCCCAGTCCTCCCTTTGACCACATGAGGAGGCTGCTCAGAGGCAGGTGACCTGGAAGGGTCAGCACTTTCTGGCCCAGGAGGCCCCTGGCCACTAGAGCGGCTGTCACAGAGGGTGAGAGGGGGCTCCTGCTATGCCCTGTGGCCTTAACAGGTGTGGCCTTGCTCTTTCAGACATGCAGCAGCACGAGTGTGCTATGAGCTGGAAGGCCCACTGCGGCGAGGTCTACTCTGTGGAATTTAGCTGTGACGAGAACGCCGTGTACAGCATTGGCGAGGACCGCAAGGTAGGCGCCAGCAGTGGTGGCGGCGGCTGGACCGTCCGCGAGCTCTGGGACCATGGACTTCTTTCTGCCTCCATTTTATCTTCTGCAAAATAAGGATACATACAAGTCTACCTCAAAGCATCTTCGTGGGGTTCAGTGAGTGCAGTGGGGTTTGGCTGTTCTCATAGATGGGAGTTCCATATCCTTCTTCCTAGTTGTGGCAAAAGTGACTCATGTCACCAGAGATGGGACCACATTTAGGGGAAGATATTCTTTGGTGAGAGTGGTTGGTCATGGTCACAAGACAGTGCATGGGGTTCGCTGAGGAGTTGGAGTGAGGATCCTAATGGGAAACAGATCTGAGCAGAGCCCCAAGAAGTAAACGGTAAGCCACCCTCCCATCTCCTAAGTCAGTCAGTCTAAGACAAGGCCCTCATAGATTTCCTCTGTGGAGGCGTGTGTTAGAAGTGGGAATGACAGTGGCCTTGCACTGAAGTCGGGGGTACGAGAAATAAGTAGGAGAACGACTTAGCTGTCTCATATGCCCTCCTAAACCTGTGGGATTTTATACAGAAAACAGTGACTACAAAACCAGTGTCTGCCTGTCTGTCTGTCTGCCTGCCTGTCTGTCTGTCTGTCTGATCATATCTTTCTCTGTAGCCCAGGGCTAACCTCAATCTTAGGGCAGTCTCTTAAGTGCTGGCATGCCATATGTGAGTCATCACAGCTAACTGTATTGATCTTAGACCACATCTTAGTGTGTGTTGTCTAGGTTGGCTTCAACTTCTTTGGCTCCAAGATGCTCCTGCCTCAGTCTCCCATAGGAGTGGGATTATAAATGTGTACCACTGTGTCCTGTTTCATTTCTTCCCCTGGAAACTCTATAGGGCTTTTAAGTTAGAGTTGGACATCCTGTTCTGTGGGTAGGACTCTCAGGGATGACGAGAGCCTGTCTCCAGTCTGGGCTATTCACTCTCCACATCACAAGTGGAACGCAGAGTGTACCACTCAACATGTGATTGATTGCACTGCTGAGCAACTGAAAAGTGTTTGTAATCTGCCCATCTCTATACTTTGTCCCCAGGTCCAGAAACTCTTAACTGGGCCCCAATTCTGATAATACAGGAAGGAATAATGACAATATTAACTGTAACTTAAAAAGCACCTCTGCACACTGGCCCACCTGCCTTGCCCAGGAGACCAGGAGGAGGCTTTGCAAAGACTGTGACTGTCCCTTTTCCTCCCCTGTGCTCAGGCCAGAGGAACGAGGAGGGCTGGGCTTTGATAGGAAGCTGTTGATTGCTTTCTAGATTTTATTTTTCCTCTGAAGAAACTTGTATCAGTGAGAGACGGCACTGGGGAGTAGGCCATGGTCCCCACAGCCCTGTGTTACTTCCTACTCACAAAAGTCTTTTGAAGGCTGTGGAACTGGTGAGGGAGGTGGTTGTCCCATCCAGTCACTGCCCAAGGCTGGCCATGGCTCTGTCTCCCGGGCCTAGGAAGTGACTGCTGTTGGGGGATCTGAGGGGGTCTGGGTAGTGGCCTCTGTGTGACTCTGATGGAGCCCCTGCTGTGCCTTGTATCTGCAGTTCATCCAGTGGAACATCCACAAGAGTGGCCTCAAGGTGTCTGAGTCCAACCTCCCTTCAGATGCCACTGGCCCCTTTGTCCTGTCTGGCTACAGTGGCTACAAGCAGGTTCAAGTTCCCAGGGGCCGGCTCTTCGCTTTCGACTCTGAGGGCAATTACATGCTGACGTGCTCTGCCACAGGGGGCCTCATTTACAAGGTAAGTGGTTGGCAGAGTACTGGTGGGCAGGGACCTCTCTCTGGAGGTCAGCTTGGCTCACCTGAGCTGAGTGTGGCCCTGTGCCCTGTGTCCTGCATAGCTGAGTGTGGCCCTGTGACCTGCATAGCTGAGTGTGGCCCTGTGCCCTGTGTCCTGCATAGCTGAGTGTGGCCCTTTGTTCTGTATAGCTGAGTGTGGCCCTGTGTCCTGCATAGCTGAGTGTGGCCCTGTGTCCTGCATAGCTGAGTGTGGCCCTGTGTCCTCTGCCTTGCATAGCTGAGTGTGCTCTGTGCCCTGCATTCTGATATGATTCTGCCCTTTTCTTGTCTTATTCCTTGGAAATAGTATATATTCTCAAAGATATCAGTAGGGCAAAGGGCTTAGGAGTGTGGGCCCATGCGCCTCAAGAGTCTGAGCTGGTAGATTGCTTTCATCACTGAGTTAGAATAGGCTGTTTTATAGGAGGCCTGTGGTCAGGTACACCAAAGCCTACATGTGAGACAGAAATTCAAGGTGTTCTTTGGATACAAGTTGTCTACATAGTTCTGATTTTATCTTTGAAGATTTATTTTATGTGTGTGTGTGTGTGTGTGCTGTATGTATTTATGCATATGTGTGTGGTGGTACCAAGAAGAAAGCATCAGATCCCATAAAATTAGAGCTGTAAACAGCCCTAAGTGAGGCTAGGCGGAAGACCCACTTGGCAAGAGCAAGAAGAGCTCTTAACCACTGAGTCATCTCTCCATCTATTTATCTCTACTTACCTGTCTGTCTTTTATTTTTGTGTGTAGGTACCTGTATGACACAGGTGGGAGGGTGTGGGCCAGAAGTCGGCCTGTAGAACTAACTCAGTTCCTTCCTTGCACCACGTGATTCCCGGGGGTTGAACGCAGATCCCTGGTCTTGGCAGCATATGTCTTTACCTACTGTGTTAGTCGGGGTTCTCTAGTCACAGAACTTATCGGTAGTCTCTATACAGTAAGGGAATTTGTTGATGACTTACAGTCCGTAGTCCAACTCCCAACAATGGTCAGCAGCAGCTGGGAATGGAAGTCTAGCAGTTGTTCAGTCCCACAAGGCAAGCAGGCAAAGAGAGCAAGTCTTCCTTCTTCCAGTGTCCTTATGTAGGTCTCCAGCAAAAAGTGTAACCCAGATTAAAGGTGTGTGCTACCACGCCTTTAATCCCAGATGACCTTGAATTTGGAGATCTTCCTGTCTTAATCTCCTGGAATTCATAGCCACTATGCCTCAAGATCTCCATGTCAAAATCCAGGTCAGAAACTTGTATCTCCCAGCCTCCAGATTAGGGTCACTGGTGAGCCTTCCAATTCTGGATTGTAGTTCATTCCAGAAATATATAGTCAAGTTGACAACCAGGTATAGCCACTATACTTACTAAGCCTTCTTGCTGGTTTGTCCACATTGTTTTTGTTCCTGTTTATAGATTGAAAAAACACAAACAAAAACAAAGCAAGCAAACAAACAAATCCTCTCGAGTCAGAGCTGCTCAGTTTGATTCAGGTTCTGTAATGAAAGGACCCCCATAGGGAGACCTCCACTCAAGTCACAGGATATTGGCGAATCCCCCAAGAACTCACAGAAGACCAGGCTTGATGCAAATCACATGAGGCTTTATTCGGGGAAAGCAAGAGCTCTGGGGACGACTCATATCCCAGAAGTGGATAGAGGAGTCGACCCTGAGGGGGGAGAGAAGGAGGAGGAGGGAGTAGGGGATTTTTCTGATCTGACAATATCCATTCTTTCTACAGAAGAAATGGGTACACGGAAGATTTTCATGCTCGGGTGCACAGGTGCAAAGTGAAATCTATCACAAACACTTGGCAGTGAGCTGTATCTCAATCCATCAACCAAACCTCAAACACTTGGCAGTGAGCTATATCAGTTGGCAAATACGTGCATTCAAAGAACAGTAGGGGCAAGCACACAGATTCAAGAAATGTTCAGGCTATTATGTTCAGCTATGTAAAGGCTTTCTGCTAATAGTGAAATCTCTTTTCCCAGTTTCAGGGTCTTTGTGACCTGTTACATTTTTCTCAGGGTCTTTCAGTACCACTGAGAGACTGAGTGGTGGCCTTTACACTTAGTCATCCAAAGACGAGGGCTGAGCCCAAGACCACGTGTCTGGTGCTGTGAGTTCCTCTCCCTCCTTCAGTGCTCATTTGAGAGTGTTTCCTTGACAGTAGTGGTTAGTCTGTGAGACGGAGGGGTCCTCTCAGTGTCATTTAACAAACAGCTTGAGTTTGAACAGCAGTTGTGTGCTAAGCCCTGAGCAGTTCCTAGAGAACCTGGGTGGGGTCCAAGCTCTCAGGAAGACCTAGACAGAGGCTGCAGTCTGTGGGCTGGAAAGAGAAGGGGTTGGGGACATGGAAGAGGACACTTCTAGGGCCCCAGGCTGGGCAGAGGCCTGCCGGCTGGAGACTCTGTATGAGCTGAGATGGGAAATGAGGCGCTTCACACAGACCCTGCTCAGTGAGACCTGGGTTTACGGTCAGTAAGGCTCCTTTTTCTGCAGAGGGCGGCAGTACTGTGTTCTCACCCTCCCCACTGCTGGTAGCTGCATGATCTCTCGTGTGGGGATCTGTCTCTCCTTTGGGACACCCTAAAATGCTAGTTACAAGGCTAGTTTTCCCCTTTAAGGCTTGCTGTACTTGACTTCTTGGAGAGCTATTCTTTGTTGGCTATATGGAGGAATGGCTGGATATACTTTTTTTTTTTTTTTTTTTTTTTGAGACAGGGTTTCTCAGTGTAGCCCTGGCTGTCCTGGAACTCACTTTGTAGACCAGGCTGGCCTTGAACTCAGAAATCCGCCTGCCTCTGCCTCCCAAGTGCTGGGATTAAAGGCGTGCGCCACCGCGCCCGGCTTCTGGATATACATTTTTATTTTAAGGCATACAGCCCTTTCCTCATCCGTATATGCAATGCCCAGTCAGACTTGCTCTGTAATCAGACGATGGGTTGACGGGTTTTCCTGTGTAGCTTTTTAAAGTGTCATGAATGGTTCCAGTTACTTAGGGTGCCTGCTAAACTTCAGATTGCATTTTTACAATCCATAAATAACTTAACCAATAGCTTTTCTAGTTATCTCTTCATGAATGTGAATGCTTTCTGCCTCTTGCTCTCAGGTGTCATAGTGTTGCTAGGAGTCATCTTGTTTCTGATTCCCAGTGCAGTGCCTGTTAAGCGTCTGGCCATTCACACACATCTGCGCACAGTTCTAGACGAGTGTGTGTTTGTGTATGTGTGTGTGTGTGTGTGTGTGTGTGTGTGTGTGTGTATTGCTGGATGGCAGGCTTGTTCACACATTCATCAAGGCCTTCCTGTGCCTGGCCCCATTCGGAGTGATATGGCTGGTCTTAGAGGTCCTGCCCTCCAGAGTTTACATGCCCGCGGTGGGAACTGTGTGTGTAAGACCACGGCCTAGAGTCAGCCAGCAGCTGGCAGGTGATGCTGTAGCAGGTGGATGCTATGGGAACACACAGGGGAGGTGCAAGAGCGCTCCCCCACAGATAGGTCAGGCTGCAGAGAAAACGCCCGCTGTCTTTTGAAGAGCATCTCAGGGACTTGATTTCCACATGAGGTGGGCTGACTACTGTCAGGAAAGCGAAGGCATAAACAGGCTTTCCAGAAAAGTGGGGTGTGGGCCAGGCTACATTCTCAGATTGGAGTGATTGCTCCCAGGCTCAAGGTAGTTTTTGGACACTAAAAGTTTTTGGTTAAAGTGTGTATATTTGTGAGTGATGTCTGCTAATGCTGCTTCTTCACTCCTGTCCTTCCGCAGCTGGGCAGTGAAGAGAAAGTTCTAGAAAACTGTCTGAGCCTGGGTGGCCACCGTGCCCCTGTGGTCACCGTGGACTGGAGCACCGCCATGGACTGTGGGACGTGCCTCACAGCCTCCATGGATGGCAAGATCAAGCTCACTACCCTCCTAGCCCATAAGCTCTGATGTCCGGCCCGGGTGACACGCGGGAAGCAGAATTGTTTCTGGCAGCAGAGAGCTGAGACGGGGGACAGGACAGAGCTCTGGTTTTGCACTGCCAAGGTGGTGGATCTTCAGGAAAGCCCCCAAGGGGGCTCAGTCATCCCGACGAAGCTCCTGGAGCAGGAGATGTGGAACGGGCTGCGTGTACTCCCTAGAGACTGGAACGTGGCTGTAGCAGAGCGTGCTCCAGAGCACAGGACAGATGCCGAGGAAGGAGCCGCAGGGCAGGCGCACCGTGTTCCGTCCAAGAGGCATTGACCGTATTTTGTACATAATTGCTTATTTTTCTTATTTAAGGGGGAAAAAAACCAGAGCGAGGTAATGCTCTTACAGTCACTTGATGTCTCTTTCTGGAATATGTGAGTCGCCTGGCTCCAGTGATAGTCACAGCTCCCTGCCTTGGTTATTGGACATCAGCTCTCACTAGCCTCAGCTGCCAGGTTTCTGGCAGAACCCGGTTAGAGTTGAGATGTAGACAGACCACAGTGCCCTCTTCTGGCCTCAAGCCAGAGATCTGAGTAGCTTCTGCAGAACCTGAAAGCTGGGTAAGATGCTGGCTAAGAGGCTTCTCAGAACAGCAGGCCTGAGATCAGGACCCACCTCCAGCTCCTGCACCTTGGGGTCTTGTGGTCCCAGAACTCTCATTTGGTGGCTCTATCGTGGAGTCTCTTAGCTTGAATAGTACCAGCTGCCAGCACCTCTGCCTGCATCAGCTACGTCTGAACTCCTATCACAGCCTCTGCTCTGGTCTCTCACTTGGAAGGACCACGAGTCCCATCCCTTGTCAGTCCTACATCCTACTGCCAAGACCAGCCTTATGAAAGAGCCGTTTATAGGGTCAGTGGGCCTGGGCCTGAGCCTCCCACATTTGGCATAGGCGACCTTGTTACCTGCCTAGGCCAGGCTACTTCCATGAACAGTGTGACTGCTTGGATTAGTCAGTTGATAGATTCTCTGGGCTCCGGGCGAGTTCAGGGCTGCGGGGCTGGTAACTCCCAGGTGCCTACATAGGGAAAAGCAGGGGTGTTGAGGCCTGGGCTCCCTTCTGGGATTGAAGGAAAAGTGGAAAGCAATATATAGGAAAACCCTATATATCCTAGTTACTATTATTGGTGTGCCTGTGTGTGTTGGGTGGGCGGGGTGTGGGATGGGATATACCACAGCAGAGGTCACAAGACAACTTGGTATAGACTTAGTTCTTTCTGTTCATCTTTATGTGTATTGGGGGGGGGGATCAAACTCAAGTGGGCAGGCTGCATGGCGGGTGGCTTTCTCCGCTGTGCCACCTCCTGCTCACGTGTTTTTACCCAGGTCCACCCGGACATGAAGGGGTCAGTCCGTTCCTTGCCATTTCTCCACGCTAGCTGACACAGCCTCATCGTCGGCCTCACCCAGCTTTGTGGGCCTGGTTCCGTCTGAGTCAGGAGCCCGTGGTGTAACATTTCCTCTGGTCTTTCTGTCTTATGGTGTGCTCTTTCTTCCCAGCGTGGTCCCCACAACTTGCTGAACCAGCGGTTTTAAGGCTCAGGGACAGAAGGAACACCCCAGAGCCTGTTCCTCCCCAGCCCCTCCCAGGAAGAGCACATCCTTCAAGGCGCCTCTTTGGAACCCCTGAGGGTCTTAGTAGGGCGCCGTCCTGTCCTTTGCTGTCCTTGAGTGAAGGTGTCATGGGGCACAACGGAGAAGGCAGGTCACCCTGCAAACCTTGAGTCACTCTTCTGGGGGCAGGTGCAAATCTGCATTTCCTTCACTGTGCCTGGGGGCTCATCCCCAAACCCATGCCCAGGAGCTCGGCATGGGGAAGTACAGTAATGATTACACTGCGGGCTCACTAAATGAACCTGATGGACATTTGTTACTATAGCCAATGAATTTATCTGCTAATTTAAAAATAATAAAACCCATGTGGACTCCAGCACTCCAGCACAGACTAGCCTCCTAGTCGTTCCCTCCTGCTGGGGTCTTTGCTGGCTACAGGCTCTGTCTGCAGCCACATAGGTCTTTAGCCTTATTTACTGGGTGGCCATGGAGAAATTTTTTTGGGGGGTTGTTTTTTTTTTTTTTTTTTTTTTTTTTTTTTTTCCGAGACAGGGTTTCTCTGTATAGCCCTGGCTGTCCTGGAACTCACTCTGTAGACCAGGCTGGCCTCAAACTCAGAAATCTGCTTGCCTCTGCCTTCCGAGTGCTGGGATTAAAGGTGTGCGCCGGCAAGAAGTTTTAGGAGAGTATAGGTTAATGCAAGGGCCAGGATTGGGAGTGGGTTCGTTTTGGGGAGCAGGAGGAGGGGGAAGGTATAGGGGAATTTTGGAGAGGAAACTAGGAAAGGGGATAACATTTGAAATGTAAATAAAGAAAATATCTAATAAAAATGCTATTAAGAATGAAAAAAAAAAATCAAAGGGATGCCAGGCGTGGTGGCGCACGCCTTTAATCCCAGCACTGATGAGGCAGAGGCAGGCAGATTTCTGAGTTCCAGGACAGCCAGTGCTAAAACCCTGTCTCGAAAAAACAAAACAAAACAAAACAAAAAAGAATCAAAGGGATCCAAGGCTGGAAGGATGTCCTCTCACCCAGCGTTAGGCTTGCTTGGCTCACATCAGTTGAGGTGGAGTGCCCTATTTACATTCAATGAATGCTACTTTCTTGACAGCCAGGGGCTGCCCTCCCAGAAAGGTGGCAGCCTGACCTGGTTCAAGAGCAGCTAAAAATGACTCTAGGGGACATCTGTGGGATCGGAAGCCATTGGTTTATCCCATTAAGAGTTGGGGCCTTAAATTTCCTGGTCCAGGCTATCAGTTTAGGATTGAGGCTTAGCATCCGGGAAAGACTGGAGAAACCGTGCTCGACAGGGGAGCTAAGGGTGCCCCAGTCCAGAGTGCGGGGTTGACCTGCTTAGTCACTCTTGATTTCTCCGTTTGAGGGCAGACAGAATCAGATCTGAGGTTCCCTTGGCTCCAGCGTGCCAGAGAAGAAGCTCCCCTGTGAGGGCCTACTCCCGCGTTTTCAGTCGTTGTCTTCCGTGGCTTTTTTCCCAACTACCCAGGTTGCCTTAAATCCTGCATGAGTTTAGCTGGAAGATTCCGGACACCTGGGAGCTAGCTTGGTGGCGCCTCCTCCACTTCTGCAGAGGGAACCTTCCTTTGCTTCCCCTAGTTACTGACTCTGGCCGCTTTCTAAGAGCCAACAGCTGCGCCTCAGTCACAACAGCTGACAGAAGCAGGGGCCTGCGGATGTGACCCGCGGTCTGCAGGGGGCACTCCGGGCCCTCGCGGCCAGCCAGCGCCCGGGCCGGGAGCGCGCGCGCCGGGAGCGCGCAGGAGCCGGAAGGGGCGGGCGGTGGGATGCGTGCGCGCCTCGCAGTTCTGAATCCCCGGAACTCACGGGAAGGACCGCAGCGCTGCCCTCCCCCCTCTTGCCCACCGTCCCATCCTGTCCCCAGGCCCCCGGCTCTGCGCCCTCTGCGGTAGGGAGGGAGTGGCGCGGCCACCTCTGCGCTAGTGCAGTGAGGTCCCGCGTGTGCCTTCTGGGTGAGATTTTCCAGGGACCCAACGGGCCCGACCCCATCAGCACTGAGCTCCAGAAGCCTTGCGGCAGGCAGGACCTGGCTGCCGGCTTGATGGTTGATGTCCAGCTTTCGGCGACTTTGTGCACGCTAATTCTTAACTACGTCTGTTTCTCGTCTATAAAATGGACATGATGATACACATGTACTGACGGGTCTGATTCATTTCTGTACACTGTCATTCACTGGATGGTATTCCTCTTATCGACTTCTGTTCTGTGGCTGGACTGGTTAGATGATGCCACGCTTGCTAGTTTGTTTGTTTAAAATGAAGTTATAAACAGTCATCCTGGATGAGCCAAAATGGTCTAGTGGTGTATGTCGGGGAAGGGGGAGCACTGGCCATTGAAATGTGTGAATTAGAAGGCCTGGGGGTTTTAGTAATTGATATGTTTTGTAAAATGCGGTATGTTGGGGAGGGAGGGGATGCCTTAACGGGCCCATGCTGAAAGCCCTCCCTCCCCCCAGGTATCAGCCATACAGACAGGTCTAGTATAAAAAGTTTATTTGGGGGCATGAGAAGGGGGGTTGAACAGGGAATAGAGGCAGAGAAAGAGGGGACAGAGAGCGACAGAAAGAGAAAGGGAAGAGAGAAGAGGGAACACGTGGAGAGATAAGTGGGGAGGGAGAGAGAGACCAGAGGAGGGGTGATCAGAGAGAGAGAGACAGAGAGACAGAGAGAACGGGGTCAGAGAACATGAGAGAGGCCAGACAGTCCTTTTATAGCAAGCCAGGCTTGTACCTGGCTGTTGCTAGGTAGTTGAATGGCGCCTAGAAGGAATGTCAGCATGCTAACAGTAACCAAATCACAGTAGAGGTGAGAAGTTTGTGACCTAGGTGGTCATGGATGATTGGACCAGAATCCCTTTTCTTCCTTCCTCCTGGGCTGTAGAAGTGACAGGAAAGCATTTCTTGTTGCTGCAACTACCTGTGTGGGGCACAGAGCAGGGGAGGGGCTACAGAAATCTGTCTGCAGGCCCCATGTCCTATTGGCTGCTAATCCTCCATGTGACACAGTGCATGGGCTTCTGGGCTCTGCTCACCTCTGGGTCACCTCAGGCCTGCCCTACACTGACCAGTAATTACTGCTGGGGAATTGGAAGAGCGTTGACTTACTAGAATCTACTGACTTCCTTTCCTTCTTGTAGGCGTTGAAGATCAGCACCCACTGGTGTCAGATGAGCCCGGTGTGATAAGAGAGTGTGAGTGTTGGTCCTGCTTTAGAGAAGCAAAGTCACTGAGTGTGGCAAACTCTAGCCATGGAAACCCTAAAATCCAAGACCAAAACGAGGGTCCTCCCCTCATGGATGACAACCCCTGTGGATGAGAGAAAGGTTGTATCAGTGAAGACAGCCAAGAGGAAGCAGACAGCGGCCTGGCAGCGGCCAGTGGGATCAGCAGCAAGGTAGCTCTGCTAGCCTGTCAGAGTGGGCAGGCCAATGAGGTGGGTCCTTCTAGCAGAGCCCAGAGCTCTCAGCTCGCCCCTCACAGAGAAGCACCACCACACGAGTGCACATTGGTGAGCTCTATGCTGGTGAGCTCTGTGCTGGTGAGGTCCTGCCATCTAGCTGTCGGTGCAGGCAGTGAGCTCTGCCTACAAACCACGCCCCCAGAAGCCAGTTGTTCAAAGTGCTATCTCTTCTTCATTGGTAACAAAAGCAAGATCAATGGACCTGAAGTCCAGTCACCTGAGTGGTGCCTGTCTTTCCTGTGCACAGGGCTTCTCGGACAGTCAGTCAAGAAACCTGAAGTTGCAGATGTAACTTGGGTGAATGCCGGGAGAGCTTACCAAGTAGGAGGGAGGTGCTGCCATTCTCTTAGAAACGGCAGGAGTCTTTCAGTGCCACGCTTGCTGGCTCTTTCCTGTTCCCTAAGCAGCTGTCACAGCCCCAGTCTAAACATATCCCCACATTCATGTACAAACTGGGTTCTGGCCTGATGGCCTGTATTGGCTATGTCCTCTGTTTGCTTTTGAGACAGTGTCTCTCTCTGTAGCCTAGGCTAGCCTGGAACTTACTATTTAGGTCAGGCTGGCCTGGGACTCACAGAGCTCCACCTGCCTCTGCCTCCCCAGTGCTGGGATTACTGTGTGCCACCACACCCAGCCGTCCGGCCGTCCACTGTGCGTTTCAAGGAGTAACAGTGGGAAGCCAGCCACCATCCCCACTCCCAGTTCTTTGTGAGGGAGTCCACAGAGGGTAGGTAGCCCTGTGCCCTGCCCCTGGGCCACTAGGCTGAGGAAACTCTACCGTTCAGAGAAGCAGTAACTCCCCCACCCCCTGGGGTGCTTCCATTTCCTTCCTCCTGTGAGTCCCTCTGCCCTCAGCTGTGGCTTTGCTTCTGTTTCAGAGCCCCAGCCTCAGAGACTGTGTACTGCATGAATGAAGCCGAAATGGTTGACGTGGCACTGGGGATCCTGATTGAGGTAACATCCGCCCTGTCTCCTCTGACTCCTATGGCTGGCCATTCCTCATGGGTAGGACCTAGCACAGGTCCCTTGCTCCTGGGAAGAGAGATCCTCCCAGGCTGCCTCAGGTCCCACGGCTTCCTCTTGCTTTCTCTTCTCAGCTAGGTTTCCCTTAGCTGCTGTGTGTGGCGTGTGTCACACCGGGGTGAGCCTTTGAGACTAGCTGCACGGCTGGGGTGTGGGTGTGAGGGGGAGCAGGCACTGTGGAGGAGCCGTACTGATGTGTATGTGAAAGGCACAGTGCTGGCTTGCATTCTTGGGAAGGCTACCCGTTGGGTAAGAGGACTCCTTTCCAGTGCGCCTGTCCTTAGCAGAAGGCTGTGGACGTTCCCTGGCTTCCTGAAGGAGTAAGAGCGGCCCTCCCACAGCACAGTTCTCGTGTTTTTCATGTGCTTTAAAGCAGCATATCATCTCCCCAGTGCTCATGGTCACCCAGACTGCACTGATCTGGGATGCTGCTATCCCCAGGAAATCAAGGCTCCGTGGCCAGCTTTAGGCCCACGGCGGATTCTGTGGCCTGGGCTCCTGGTGGTCTCACCGTTCCAGCCTCGTTTTTTGTTTTTTTTTGTTTTTTTTGTTTTTTTTTTGTTTTTTTTTTTTCAGTTAGATCCTTTCTCCTTCTACTCCCCTGTTCCTCATATGTAGGCCCCTGCATCTGTCCCTAGCGGGCCCTGATCCTGAGGTGTGGGGTGGAGAGAGCGTGGGTGCCCACGGGGGATGGATGGGAGCATGTCCCGACCTGGTCGTATGCTGTGCTGGCTTTTCGGTTGGTGCAGAGTACATCCATAGCACTATCAAACTAGTGCCTTGGAGAAATGAGCCGCTTGTACCGAGACTGCCGTTTCTTCTGTTCTGCAGGGCCGCAAACAGGAAAAGCCTTGGGAACAGCCGTCTCTGGAGGCCACTGATAAGCTGCAGTTCTCCCCTCCCTGTTCCCCGTCCCCTCACACCAGCTCCCCCAGGAGCAGCAGTGAGGAGGAAGACAGCAGGATCAGCTCCAGGCCTGCTCTAGGCCTCAGCCCTCCCCAGGGACCAGAAGCTTCGGACTCTCCCCTTAGCAGAAGCCCAGAGGAGGGGGAGGGGGAGGGGGAGGGGGAGGAAGACGCGTTGAAGTTCGTAAGGGAGATATTTTTCAGTTAGTGTGAATTGTTCACTGCTTTGGCTGAGAGCTGTGGGCGCTGCCCACCTCTGCTGCCTCCTGCCACCCACAGAAACCAGGCTTTGCTCCCAACTTCCAGTCCCAAGAGGCTGTCAGTTTGGGTGGGATGTTCTCTGTAGCAGGATGCAGAAATGCATCCTGTTACAGATTTACCCTGCTCAGCCCTTGGGCCCTAAGGGCTGGCAATCCCAGCCCCGAGTTTCATTCACAGTAAAAGTGAAGTCTTGGGCCCACTTGCCAGACACAAAGAGAAATAGAGCCACCGAGAACACGGGAATTCTAGGCGGGCAGCCAGATCTCGACTTAAAGAGACCTATGAACAGTCTCCCTCCAAGTCCAGCAGGAAGCTTCCACCCTCCCAACCAAACAGGCTGGCAGCTGCCCACGGTTCTCTGCCAGTCTATCAGGCTGGTGAGCCACACAGGCCCTGTCTACCACCGGTCACCTCTCTTCCTCCTGGGGCCTCCACCTTGGTCCCTGTAAGGGGGAGTGGGACACGAGACGCTGACAAAAGGTCACACCAGAGTCCAGGTTTCTTAATATTCACTTTGGCTTTTGATGAGCACAGAATGAAGAACTCGTTGCCACATAGGTTTTCTGATACACAGACACTGAACAAAATATATATTGCTGCCGTGATGCATAATAAAGCCCCTGTTTCTGCCTTTCCAGTTCTGGGTAAGGTGAGGGGACGCCCTGTGTGTTTGTGATGACTCTTCAATCCTGTCCACCTTCTAGGATTTGACACATTTGCGTCTCCTGGGTCACAAGAAGGGTTTAACAACTGATTCCTGTTTGCTGTCAGGTCCAGGGACCCATTCAGGGGACCCTGAAAAGCCAGTGAAGCCTCTCTTTGTGCTGATAGGACAAAGTTTTTTCCCCCCTAACCGTCCCATTTGTTGCTATAACCGTCCCAGAGTTCTAGTTTGACACTTTGCCAAGATAGCTTGGAAGTTTGGCCTCTGACAGACTCCCACCTGCCTGGGGCTATAGGAATCCCTCTGCTAATGAGCTACATGGTACCCTAAGAAACTGCAGGTACCCCAGCCCTCCAAGCTGCCTCTGGCTTCCTTGACACCACAGCCTGTCTGCACAGTGGGTGGTTCCTGCTGCTGTGCTGGACATCAACATTAGCTATGACACAGGGTAGTTGAGAGGATCCACCCAGCCACAGGTCCTCTGGCACCTTCTTGGAGCACAGTTGGAACTGAGCCCTTGCAATCCCATAATAAGCCTTTGTAAGACCGGACTAACAGTTCTCCCACTGGTTCTTGTCCTCCTTATCCCGTGGCGGGAACCTAACCGTGGCCACAAGCAAGAAGATGAGTAACAGCTGGGCTAGGCACAGAGCTGGCAAGGCAGGCCCCAGGAAGGAGAGCCTGAGCCACTTCCACACGAAGGAGAGGAGGAGGCTTAGGCCGCCAGCCAACAGAACCGAGGATGCCGCCAGGAAGCCCATGGCCAGGCGCCACTCTCCCTCATCTCTGTTGTACTGGGCAAGGAGGAGAGGCAGAGGGACAAAGACTGTGAGGACCAGGGCTCCATACACGCCAAGCCTGGCCAGGGCTAGGCCAATCTGAGGAATGCCCAGCCCCTCCAGGTCGGGAAAGTTGTAACACTCTAGGGAGCCAATGTCCTCCTTCCACAGGCAGAAGTTGTAGAAGCCGATTCTCAGGTTAGGTAGGTCAGTGAGGTTGCCAGCCTTCCAGAGGAGAGCATAGAACATCAGGGACAGGGCCGCGGCCAAGAGGATCATGATGCCCGCGAAGGGCAGGTGGTTGTTCCGCCACAGCCTGGAGAAAGCCATATCTTCTGCTGTTGCAGGGAGACCTGGAAAAAGGTCACAGCAGTGAGTATCCAGTCCTTTCCTTGTGTTTACAAGTTCCCATTCTTTCTGTCCTCATGTAGACAGGAGGTCCCAGTCACAGTGGCCCACTGCTTTGAGGTTAGAAGGAACTGGGCAGCTGTGGAAACCTGAAGTATCCTGAGCCGCAGTCCTCAGGTAACGGGCTTTCCCGCAGCATGGATACAAGCTGTTGGTGGCTCTCTGAGAGAGTGTCTCAGGTCCTCACAGAGGTGGGTTTGCAGGTGTGAGGGTGAAGGGCAAGCCTCACGGTTAGTTGGGACTGCAGCTTGAGGTAGGTGTTCCAAGGCTTGACTGAGCCTAAGCTCAGTTGCTGCTGACAACCACTTAGATAACTGCAAAATTACCCAGCTAGGCTACATGCCAGTCAAACCAGTGTCTGTGCGCTGGGTGTGCGTGGTCAGCAAGGCTCTATGGCTCAGTTGGTTGGATATGAGCCTGGGTGGAGGATCAGTGGCCTGTGCCTCCTGCCCTATTTAGGGAACTGAACCTCTCCTGGGATAAAATCACACTATTGTACGATGTTTTAAAACATCTCTGTCTGCCCCCTACCCCCATAACAACAGTAATCTATTATTCTAGGAAATTCTGGAAACTTTGTAAAAGAAAAAATTAAAATAAGCCTTTTCCTATTACTGTAGTAGAACCACTACTCACATCCCGCAGACATTTCCCCTATGTGACTGTATTTCTTTAAAGGACAGTGGATTTCACTGACTGTTGTGGGCATTTGTCATAGCTGATGAGATTTTATTTATTTATTTATTTATTTAGTTTTTTTGAGACAGGGTTTCTCTGTATAGCCCTGGCTGTCCTGGAACTCACTCTGTAGACCAGGCTGGCCTCGAACTCAGAAATCTGCCTGCCTCTGCCTTCCGAGTGCTGGGATTAAAGGCATGCGCCACCACACCCATCACAAGATATTTTTTAAAACATGATTAATGGCTACATACTATCTAATCCATAGACCGCCTATATATTGCCAGATCAGATGGACCTACAGACTGCCAAGCCCTCTCTTCAAGTGTACATAAAAGCCTATTTTACCACACTCTTATTACTTAGGAAAACCTTTTCATTACATTTTTATTCAGAAAGAATTTTCCCAGTTGCCTCAAACCAGGAGTCTGCACACTGTCCTTTTCTATGTGCACTTCCCACTAAGGAGTAAAAGAAAGAAGACAATCAGCAGGAGTGACTAGGGATGCAGAGCTGGGGACCTTGTGAGACCCAAGTTCCAAGGCCCACATACCAAGTCCCAGGGGCCCAATCCACAGAGCTCGGTGCAGCCCAGCATCCAGAGACCCTGCGGATCTCAGGGGACTCCTGGGGGAATGGCTCCTCCCACACAGTGCAGTGCAGTGCAGTGCAGTGCAGTGCAGTTTCTATGTATTACGTTTGTTTTACAGGAACCAAAAGGAATTAAGAGAGAGAGAATGTTTGCCAGCCTTAAAGGGGTGGGGTAGGGGGAGCATCCTTTTCAAGTGTGACACAATAGAGACTCATTGGTCGGCTTTAGCAGCCACCTGGCCGTAGACAGGTAAGGTTAGAACATCGAGGTCGGAATCACACTGCCTCTACCCAGCATGGAGCAGTTCCTGGCTCTCATTGTGGAGCCCAGAGGCCTTGTTTGAATGTACTAGGAGTTTTTGAAGCAGCGATGCTTGCTCCAGAGGGGTTTTCCAAGATTGTGAAAGGCAGCTCTTGTCTGTATGCCACTAGGTTCGAAGGATGAAGTACTTAATCCATACAGCCATGGTATGAAAAAATTCCCAACATATTTTAAATGGTTTTGGTCATTTGGAAAAATTTTTTGCCAAGTCTATATGTGTGTTTTTAGAGGGGTTAGGTATTTCAGGATATAGGGTGTATATTTCAGGAACTGGGTGGGGAACCACCGTTCACCCAGTGGTGCTGTAGGAAATAACTGGTGCACAGCCTGCGTTCCCAAGAAACAACCAGGATGCGACCTGGGAGCCTCCTGCTTGGATCGTGTGTGTGTGTGTGTGTGTGTGTGTGTGTGTGTGTGTGTGTGTTTAGGTTTAACAGTACTACCCTGGAAGCTTGGTCAGGCAGTGTACTTGACTTCTCAGAGGTGGCCATGGCCACCTCAGTACAGCTCCTGCCAGGACCCCTTGTTTGTGGCTTCGTTTTTCTCCCAACTGATCTTTTGGAGGTTTTGGTGGATTATTGTTTTGTTTTGCCCTGTTCTGAAATAACAGTCTCTCTATGCAGTCCAAGTTGGCCTCAAACCTTAAGATCCTCTTGCCTCATCTTCTGAAATGCTGATTTCGAGCATGTACCGCCATGCCTGACTTCCCAAAAGTTTGCCATGGAGAGCAGAGCAATGGAAAACAGGAGGGGAAGGAACCCAGGCCCAGGCATGTGTGGAAGGCCTGCCCTGGCTTTGCTCTGCCTTGGGGCAGGCAGAGTTCAGCCCTTGCTCCGATGCCTGCCTCTCTAGCATCTGGTCTGTCCTAGAACTCGAGTTTTACTGGGGCTCAGGACTCTGTCCTCGGCCCTTGCTTTCTTGTGGTCAAGCTTTTCTGCCCAGGCTGTGCCCATGCTCAGCCTTTCTCCAGCTGCCTTGGACAGGCCAGAAGCTGGAATAGATACAAGGATGCAGTGTTCCTGAAGGACGGTCTTCATCTGTTTCATCCTGAGAAGGGTGAGTGCTTTTTGGAATGAACGAATGCAGATGCCCTCTGGTAACCTTAGGCATACACCGTGAGAGGCAGTGCATTCTGAGGGGCCCTGTCCATGGCTTGCATTTTACCACCAGTGTTGGGATTATACTGGAAATGCAGAGTTCTGAGGCTGGTGACTAGCCCTCCTTCCTCCATTTCCTTGTCACGGTACCTATATACTTAGCTGAAAACCCGATGACACTCTCCTAGCTGTCCCCGCAGTCTGTCTCGTCCTGGTTTTTCTAACAGCCCTGGCAATCACATTGTCAGCAGAAAGAACTCCGTTTTCCTGTAATGATAAGCCCATACTTCCTTCAAAGAGCAAGAGGCTCTCGAGACTGCTGAGTCACTGTGGCCACTTTTAGATAAACTTCTTCTTCCTGTTTGTAAGAAAGCAATGCGTCCTGGTTTTAGAAAACTATCCAAACATGTCAGAGTGCGGAGAAAGATTAAAAATCATCTGTAACTGCTGGTCGGAGTGACCAGTGAGCGCATCTCCTCGCATGCTCTGCAGTTAGGGTTGCGTCCATGCACGAGTGCATCTCCCATGTGTCATTATAGCATGCATGTTTATGTCCTGGCAATTGCTTCCTGTCACCTTTAAGGGCTTCCTGGAGCTGTTAGGGCTAATAGGTTTTTATAAATGATTCTTTACATTTCATAATCTTATGAGTCATGCTATGTGAAATGCTTGTGAATACATTCAGCCTTCTAGCAGCTTAACTTATAAAACAAACAACCTTGTTTTATGTTCTGTGTGTGTGCCCGTAGCACAGGTGTGGGGGCAGAGGCCGCTGGCAGGGGTCTGTTCTCTCCTCCCACGGTGATGTGGGCTCAGAGAACGGGACTCTGGTTTCCAGACCTGGCGATTATCTCCATTATCTCGTTACTCACCCGAGCCATCACCAGTCTTGAGCTTAACTTGTAAATTTCACTTTAGCAATGAGGTCACTACACTGCCCAGGCTGGTCTTGAGCTCTGGTAAGTAAGCCTCCTGAATAACTGGGGTGTGGGCATGCGCTGCCTGCTGGCAAATGCCTATCTGACCCTGACCTCTCAAATGTCGCATGTTCTTGAATCACCTCATCTTGGATATTGATGAGCCCCTGCTATTCAACGCTCCCTTCAGAGACTGTAAGGTTCAGCCTTTTCAAGTGTTTACTGACCATTTGTATCTCTTTGGTGGAGTCTCTTTGCAAGGCCCTGGGTTTGCTCCTAACGCTGCTGAAAGGAACCATCTGGAGTTTTAGCTTCCCTGTCCTGTGAATGCTCTGGGGGGCAGAGACACCCCCCCCCCAGGTTTGTCCCTGGGCCACAGTAAAGCAGAGGCTCCCTGCTGCACCAGTCCCCAGCCTGAACTCTGAGCTGAGTTTCTAGTTCATGTGGGTTTGAGGGCCACGGCCTGAGAACGACCAGAGGAATCGGTCATTGAAACCTGCTTGATTTCCCAGCGGTGGAAATAGGAAGGCCAGTCTGAGGTTGGGGTTTGCTTGCTTGCTGTTTAAGCATTTCTAGAATTATCCTGGTGGAGAATGGGCTAGTGACCCGAAGGGGCATGGCCACGAAATCATTTCACTCTGAGTTATAGTTATGTTCTTGTCAGGATCATTTTAAAAGTGAAACCGAGAGAGACCTCAGATCCCTAGCCGCTGTTTTAAGAGCCTCAGGGTTGGTAAGAGGGTCTCTGCAGCGGGAGCAGCTGCTCACTGGGAACACCCATGAGAGGCGAGTGAAGCAGAGAACTTCTGCACAGCGCAGCCTTGTATCTGCAGCCCTGGCTCTAAGACGGCTGCCTTCCCCCGCGAGGAACACTGGAGGAGCACGGAAAGGCGGGAGGCTGTTGCTTTTGACACTTGCTCCGAGTTCAAGATTCTGAGTGAAAGTGCAGACTGCTCACAGTACCTGAAGCTCCCTGCTACAGGGAAGGTTCGTAGCACCGACCTCCCTGCTTAGCTTACTAAACCTGACAGTAGTCTCCTTCAGTGCAAAACTGGTGATGATCTAAACATCAAGGGCTCCCCTAAGCACACACTTCTTTATAACTTCTAGTCTGTCACTGCCCTCATCATGATTCAGCTAGCACATTCGGTATTTGAGAATCCTTGAGTTCCCCTTTCTCTTCTTTGTCTTACATGGAAACAACCTGCAGTGTCTGGTAGTTTCACAGGTCCTTCCCCAGTGTCTTGTGGGATTCAGGCCTAGATTTCAGAGGGCAGGGCTAACTAGCTCCAGAGACACACCAGCCTGCCACCTCTAACGACGTCCCCATGAACTTTGTGTTCTCCACCTAGGCTAGCCCCACAGAACAACCCTATGTTTTGGTGCTGTTGTTGTTGTTGTTGTTTTTATACTATGCAGAGAGGGTTGAAGTTCCTCCACAGAAAGTCCCCACAGCCGGTGCCCCGTCTCCAGAAACACGCCAACTAGATGGCTAACATTTGATTCCTTCATTGGCAAGCCTCCGCCTGGCAGGTGTTTGTGGGCCGTGAGTGAGCTCCCAAGCAGGGTGAAGACCCGCTGCTACTCAGGAGCTCTTCTCTCTTGGGTGACATTAAAAATGCTCCAGCCTTCTTTTTGTTTCTTTAGCATAAAACCCCTCCAATTGTCACTACACACCCTGCCTCAGACTTCCAGTCCTTTTGCTGTCTCCTCCTCAGTCGCCACAGTGGCCTCCCTGGTATTTTCTGGGGACCTAAGACAAGCCAAGGACTCCTGCCATTGTTACCTCTCCACTTCCCTTGCAAGTCTCTGCTCAAATGACTGCCTGGGATTAGACTCTCACCTTAGCACTGGGGAAACTGCAATGCCCTCCTCTTCCGTGAGCCCTGCCTGCCCGGTATCTCATCCCTGCTCGTCAGCACGTCTGAATGTCTGACAGAAGACACTCCGCTTACCCCATCCTCCAGCCGGACGGAGCTCCAGGACAACAAAGGCTTTGTCTGTTGTCGAGTTTGCTTTGCTTTTCTTTGTTCTGTGTGTAGATGGACATTTATGTGTGGAGGTCCAACAACAGCCTTGGGTGTGTCAGTCTTTCTTTAGGAATGTCATCCACCTTATTTTTTGAGACAGGGCCCAGAGATCACCCATAAGTCGAGGCTGGCTGGCCAGTGAGCCCCAGGGCTCCATCTGACTCTGCCTCCCAAGTGCAGGGGTTACAAGTGCAGGCCAGCGTTCTCAGCTTTTTATGTGGCAGCTGAGTCTCAAAGTCAGGTCTTCACACCTGCATGGCAAACACTACCAACTATGTCATCTCCTTACTTATGTTCAGCTTTACCCCTCCCTCCCTCCCTCCCTCCCTCCCTCCCTCCCTCTCCCGTTCTCTCTCTCTCTCTCTGTGTATGTATGTATGATCCATCTAAATTTTTTTTTCTGTTCTGTCTTTAATACCCAAGGCTGCTCCTGGCATATAGAATGCACTCAACAAAGATTCCCTGGATGGCAGGCCAGTTTGACTGGCTGTCAGTGGCAGCACACATCACAGCACACGCAACTTCTCATAAGTTCCTTCCTCTTTCATTTTTTTCACTTGTTTCACCATCCTCTGGTTCAGTTAAAAAAAAATTCTTCCCCCAACACCTGGGTTCAAGTCCCTCTCCTGTCACTACTGTCTCTGGTTCTGCATGGGACTTTGGGAGACTGGTATTCCTGTGATTGAACCGGTTCCGGGCACATGCTAAGTGCATGTGTGTGCTGTGATCATGAGGCTGAGGTAGCGATTTATGGGGAGAAGAGTAAGGTGGAGGTGAGGGTGGGGGTGTGTGCAGTGAGGGAAGGCAGAACAATAGGCCCTGACAGGCTGTAGGGAGAGCAACATTGCCCGTTTCCTTGTCAGAGAGGCGGCTGGCCTCTGCTAACTGTGTTTAAGATTAGTGTCTGTGGCTTAGGTGCGGCTCTCAGGGAATAGAAAGGAAGGAGAATGGGAAATGTGTCGTGCTTCCTTTGGCAGAAACATGAGCCCATGTCCTCGATTCTCAAGACAGGGCTAGGCAGTGCTGTTGCCTGGGTGTGGTGAGTGGTGTAGGTGGCCTCTGTGGAATGCTGGAATGTTTGCGTTCACCATCAGTCTGCTGTGTAAATAAAAACAGTTTGGCCAGCAGAGATAGGACTGTACCAGGGCACTGTGACAGAAAGCCAGAAGCATGGTCCAGGCTAAGGCGTGGACAGCAAGAGTTGAAGTAACTGTTTAAATGGCTTCTTTAATATTAACTTTGTATTTGTTCCACTGTTTTGCTGCTTATTGGCATTGGGTAACAGATAACCCAGCAGGGAACAAAGGTTACAGAGACTTTGGAGACAAAAAAAGCACCCTTAAGATGAGTCCCACCTCCGTCTCTCTGTATTGGTAGGTCGCCCAGCATGCTTAGAGGCAGCCGACTCCTGGGCTGAGGACCAGGCTTCCCAGGACCTGGTTCTGCTCTGGAGCTCTGCCACTCTTCCCTGCAGTTCTGAGGAGGGAACTGTGCCATTCATCCCCATCCAGGCTAGGATTTCATCTCCTGACCCCACTAATGATGCATTTGGGAGGTCCCTGAGCCAGGGGCCCTGGAGAATCAAAGACACGAGGAACAAACAACATTCCCCACCCTGACTTCCCAGATAAGCAGATAAGCTTGTGCTCTACTTGGAAGACATACACTACATAGAGTTTTAAGGAGATAAGTTTGAAAAGATTTGGGGAGGATCTAAACAAGGATAAGTGAGGGGGAGAGAAACCAGCAGGAATAATGGTTCCATATTACAGGGCTGGGGAACAGCCATACACATACTGGAGATACTAGGTTTAAGGCCTAGTTCCCATTAGCTAGCTGATGCTAAATTGGCTGGTAATTAACAAGCCAAAAAGAAGATGAAAAGCTCTAAACTATTTTAGGACATCATGCCATATGCCAAAATAAACTTCACATGGATTCAAGAATGAACCAATGTAAAATAAGATCTAGAAAAAAATAAACTCTGATTTATGAATGAGAAAGTATGTTCTGAACTTAAAAGCACATCAAAACTACAAGGAAAACTTCATATTTAGCTATTTTTTTTTAAAAAAATGGAGATTTCTGTGCACCAGTAAAAACAATACAGAATTAAAAAGTCAATGAGCATGGAGAATATCTGCAAAAAATGTGAGATGATAATACACACAGTGTATGGAATGTTCATGCAAACATCAAGAAAAACACTGCGCTGCGTGAAACGGGGTGAGGTAATACAAATAATTCACAAAAGAATGAAGCTAACAAGAAAAAAAGATGTGTGTTTTTCCAGTGCCTCCAAGGTATGCTGCGTAACCTGTGCTTTTCTCCCTAAAGCCTGTGGCTAGCATCCTGGGTAACATTCCAGATACCAAGACTGGCTTCCTAACATGGTGACTCTGACTTTAAGGTTTGTGTTTTTGACCTAATGACCCACTTTTATCACCTTACCCCAAGGCAGTATCAGGAATGTAACCCTTAGCCTAAAGAAAGGATGGAGTACTACAATGTTAGGCATAATGAAGGTCAGTTGTGCGTCAGGATGGAGAAGCAGCTTTTAGGAAGAATTCAAAAGCACAGGGGCGGTCAAGGCATCCTTAGACAGATGCACAGGAGAGGAGACACGGAGGAACTCAGTCCTGTGGTGTTTCCAGGTGAAGGCCAGATTAAAATGTTCCCAGAATTACGTGCTGTTGGTGAAAAGTGAGATTATAGAGCAAGCCACCATAGCCTTAGTAATTCGATAATGTGGGGACTAAAATAGCAGCTTAGAAAATGGGATGTGTGAGGCCTTGTCTCAGGCGCTGACTCTCAGACCTGTGATTAAGAAGACCCAGAGAGGATGAAAGACTGAAAACACACTTCAGTTGTCTCTGAAAGATCCCCCTCCCCGTTTTTTTTCTTTTCTCTCCTAGCCAACAATTTGATTTTACAGATTAAAGAAGTTTAATGGGAGTTATTAATCAGCCCAAATAGAAAAGAAAAGAAAAGAAAAAGAAAAAGAAAGACCTGTTTCAAGGGACAATCCCCCCTCCATGAGTTTTCTTTGGAGGCTGACATCAGGTCTTAAAATCTTTTATGTCCTATAATTCTCTTTTGGACAAGAACACAGATCTTTTCTTTGTGTTTTTCAAGTCTTGGTATCAGTTTGGCTGTAGTGACATGTTTTTGTCTGTCTGCACTTCTGGAGAACAATGTGTCCCAAAGCCACAGGTATTTACTGGTACAAGCTTCCCGAAGACCAGGCTGCATGCAGCTACCAATGTGTTTCTAACCATTTACAGATTTCTTTGAGGCAGATATACACAGAGTGATGCTTACAAGCATGGGGGCAGGACAGAGGTGAAAGGGTATAACGCTCTCTGGGGAGAGGGGAGGCCACCGAGGGGAGGCCACCGACACCAAGCAAAGCGTTCTCCCTTGGTATGTTGCTAGAATGTGGAGTCCTGGAGCGTAAACACCTCTTATCCCTTGTGGAGTTGTGGGGATGTACTTACGAAAACAAACGCTGGAGCCCAGGAACACTCATCAAAAGGTGACACAGGAAATCAGCGTCTGTCTGGGGAGTCGATCTTCCGATCTTCCGATCTTTTCCTGGGCTGCTTTCTAATGTCAGGCTCCAGAGACCAGGGCAGAGAAGAGAAGCTGCGAGCAGACAGCTCAGAGCTCCTGGGCTCTGACCGCACTCACAGGCAGCCGCGTTCAAGTAAACAGCTCTGAACTTTGGTACATTTGTGCTGACTGATGTCACTATCAGCTGATTTCACTTTCGTTTTTTAACTTGCCTGTGTCTTATGACTTTTCAGAAATGAAGAGTGTAAACAACTTCTTGTTGCTCACCCACACTGGCGCACGCACCCCTCCTGAGCCAGGTGAGGGTCCCGATTTTACTGTTGATGCCAGCTTCCAGACCTCCAGGGCATTGCAACTCTTAGAGAAACACGACCCAGAATCTTTCTAGGGAGGGACATTAGTTCACATGGCCAAACTTTCAGCCAGTGTAGCTCATGGAACCTGGGTCACCTCTTCTCATTCCTTTGAAAGGCACCTATGCCTTGGACTCTACTTTCAAAAATCAGCCGATGATCTTGACTGTGTCTCTAGACTGGAAACTTTGCCGTTAGCAAAGTTATATCTAACAGTTATGGAGCAACAGAAACACTGTGATCCCATTTCAAAGTAAAAGAGAAAGAAAGCTCTTATAGCACAAGCCATTGCTGTTCTATTCAGGAATTTTTCCCCAGTGCCCATATCTTCGAGGCTTTTCCCCACTTTCTCCTCTATAAGTTTCAGTGTCTCTGGTTTTATGTGGAGATCTTTCAACCACCTAGACTTGACCTTCGTACAAGGAGATAAGAATGGGTCAATTCCCAGTCTTCTACATGATAACCGCCNNNNAGAAAGTACCCAAGGAGCGGAAGGGGTCTTCAACCCTCTAGGTGTAAGAACAACATGAACTAACTAGTTCCCCCTGCGCTCATGTCTCTAGCTGCATATATGGAAGAAGATGGCCTAGTTGGCCATCATTGGGAGGAGAGGCCCCTTGGTCATACAGACTCTATATGCCCCAGAACAGGGGAATGCCAGGGCCATTACGCGGGAGGGGGTGGGTGGGGGAGCAGGGCGGGGACGCGGGAGGGTAAGGGAAAATTTCTGGATAACATGTGAAATGTAAAGGAAGAAAATATCTAATAAAGAGAGAAAAAAAAAAAAAGAGAAAGAAAGCTTTTAATCTTGAAATTGCAGGGAGAGGACTCCCTGGCTCACATGATCTCTGGAGCTTCAGAAACTGGTTGAGCTTGTTAAAGACAGTAGACAGCTCCCAATAGCGCTAAACCCTTGGTGGCTTTCTCTTCCTTTCTACATGACACCCTGTACCTAACCGGGGTCTTGGTTGTTCATCCCAGGGGTTCCCTTTGCTACCATGCTAGGTTAGATTTCTTGTTTCTGGGTCCCAGGCTTTTCTCTTTTCTGCTGTATTCACTTTTGGTAGAATAAATTCCAGGTGATTTATTGAGAAACGAGGGACACCAAAGGTTTTTTTCTTTAAGTTTGTCAAACTGATATCTTTATTATATTCTTAAACTTGTTCAAAGTTGGATAGAGTAGAGTGCTTTTCTTTAAACTTAATTTTCCCATGCAACGTGGAGGCCGAGTTCCATGCTGTCTGCCTTTCCCGTTGCTAGGAAGTTCAGAGCTGGTCTCCTTCCCACCGTTGTCCTTCCAGCCTTTTGCCTTTAAAAGAAAGTGCCATTTTAATGGGGTCTTGCAAAGAAAAAATGAACTATCAGCCATTTTGCCATTTTCAACTGGAAGCCTACGTCCTTCACTCCCAACCCCCCCCTTTAGATACCACGTTTGCCCCTAACTTCCTCAGACCCTACCAGACAAATTTACTCAGGGAGAGTCTCCGAGCCCTTTGCTCTTTTTTTTTTCCTCTTTATTAGATATTTTCTTCATTTACATCTCAAATGTTATCCAGAAATTTCCCCTTATCCTCCCGCATCCCCGCCCTGCTCCCCTACCCACCCCCTCCCACGTAATGGCCCTGGCGTTCCCCTGTACTGGGGCATATAGAGTCTGTATGACCAAGGGGCCTCTCCTCCCAATGATGGCCAACTAGGCCATCTTCTTCCATATATGCAGCTAGAGACATGAGCGCAGGGGGAACTAGTTAGTTCATGTTATTATTCCACCTATAGGGTTGAAGACCCCTTCAGCTCCTTGGGTACTTTCTCTAGCTCCTTCCTTGGGAGTCCTGTGTTCCAACTAGTAGCTGACTGTGAGCAACCACTTTTGTGTTTGCCAGGCGCCCTTTGCTCTTATGTCTGACTTCCTGAGCCCTACTGTCTGCGCTGTTTCCGTGGAGCTGCACTTAGGGATGCTGTTGCCTCCTTTGAATGATGTGGCTCTTCTTAGAGTACTGCTGGTTCTCTAGACAGAAGTCTGATCTCTTCAGCTTGATGATTCGCTCCCACGTGGATCTTCTACCTTAGGGAGAAGCTGGGCAAAGGTGACTGGTTCCAGTATGTCCAGCCTGCAAAGTTGGGAAGAGCTTTTGTACTGTGGTTGGACGGAAGAGCCAGCCGGTGACTCTAACCTCCTAGTTGTACCTGATTGGAGCACCTTGCCTCTGCAGCTTGGAGAAGGAGTGAAGGGAGAGAGGGAGTCAGGGTGGCACGCCTCCTTGCTATTATTATGAGGACTTAGTACCTTTACTTGAGTGTGTATATTTTCCTCTGCTATGTTTATGTTATGTGTGTGAGTGTTCACATACCACAGAGAGACTGTGGTTGTTAGAGGACAACTTGCAGTTGTTTCTCTCTTTCTGCATGGGTTCTGGGGATTCACTTCAGGTCATAAGGTCTGGAGGGAGGCTCCTTTACATGCTGAGCTGCTCACTGGCCCTGAAATATGGAGCAGAATCTTAGCAGGGCCATGGTATTCGAAATGGATTCCAGAATGATGGTGCCTAGGCTTTGAAGTCACCTTTTGTAAATAGTCAGTGGTTGTTCTCTGAGGTTTATGGGGTTGCTCTTCTAAAGGACTCTGAGAGCCTTCACATAACTCAGACATGTCTGGAAAACAGAGAAGTCTCATTTGCCCGAGAGTTGCTTAGGTAATGGCTCCTTCAGAAAATTCCTAGATCAGATAAGGTTTTGGTATGTGGAAATTGACTAGCTAAAAGTGCCTTTTGTGTAACAATAAAGAGCACTGCCCCCCACCCCCCCAAGTTTGGAGTTTAGTCTTTGGCAATTAAAACAGCATATATCTGAGTGATGAATGAGTCAAAGAAGAAATACAGAAAGAATTTTTATTTTTTCATTCCTGGAGTTAAATGGAAATGTACCATGCAGAACCCCTGGGACACATTATGAGTGATCCTAAGAGAGAAAAAAATTACAGCTCTAAGAACCTACACTAAAAAAATCAGAAAGACCACAAATCAACGGCTTAATGCAAGAATTTGGAACAACAAGAACAAACTAAACTCAAATCCAGTAGGTAGGAAAAATATCAGAGCGGAAATGAAAGGAAAAAGAATTATATGTAAAGCAGTAAATGTAATAAGTTATATAATTTGATTTAAAGTCAAAAACCATATGATCATCTCAATAGGTCTTACTCATCTCTCTCCCACTGCCTAGATATACCATTTAAAGTCTTCGCCAATTAATCTAGTTACTGTAAATTCCTGGAAGATCTGATGGAGGTTTTCTTTCTTTTTTTTTTTCAATTTTTTATTAGATATTTTCTTAATTTACATTTCAAATGCTATCCCAAAAGCTCCCTCCCCCCTCCCACCACCCTGTTCCCCTGCCCACCCACTCCCACTTCTTGGCCCTGGCGTTCCCCTGTATTGGGGCATATAAAGATTGCAATACCAAGGGGCCTCTCTTCCCAATGATGGCTGACTAAGAGAAGGGAATATTTGGGTTTAATCTTCAAGGAGAAGTAGAGGCTTTCCAGATGTACTGCTAGGTTTACATAATAAAGACAGAATGGCCTTTATGGAAGAGCTGCATACTTAAACATTTTAAGTTAAAATTATAACGTGAAGAGCAGAGTGTGAAAACAGCCTACATATTTTTTTTGTCCTCTACATGTTAGGTATTTATAGCAAGTAAGATACTAGGGGAGGGGTTATTAGATGGCTCAGTGGGTGTAGGCACTTGGTGCCAAACCTAATCACATGAATTTCATCCTTACACCCACATGGTAGGAGGAGAACCAACCCCCACAAATTGTTCTCTGATCTCCACTTGTGTGCCATGGCATATGTGACCCCACTTGTGTGCCATGGCATATGTGACCCAATAGTGCATGAGCATGATACATCCCCACCCACGAAAAGTAAATAATGCAATAAGACAATTAGAACATGATACCTGCAGCCATGGGTTGTCTGTGGGCTATGCTGCTGCCAGGGGCCATATTGATTGATCAGAATGCTCTGTGCAGTCATCTGAGGCTGTGGTGATGTCTGGGTCTGCACTGCTCCTGAGGACCATGTCTGGGTCCATGTTCCTACTGCAGCAGAGGTCTGTGTTGATGTCTGTGGTCTGTGCTGCTACTGGAGATGAGGTCCATGGCACATGGAGACACGAGAGATTATGTGGATGTGTGTGTTCTGTGCTCCTGCTGACTGTAATGGGTAAGAAAGTGACTTTTGCCTTGGTGTTGATGACTGCTGACTCACAGAAAGAGAGGCCTAGGAGACTTCTGGCCACCAATAGTAGCAGCCTAGACAGAAAAGTACTGAAGAGAACTATTAAAACTTGTGATACAGATGCTAGAGTGTAGCTCTCCACAACTGATGGGTTCTGGTGTGGATGTGGGTGGAGAAGAACTCAATTTTCTTTAAAGGGCTGGCCAGTGGGAGTCTGATCATGCGCCAGTGAGTATATGGGCAACACAAATTGGACTTGTTAGGTTTTTTTGCTTTTGTTCTTTTCTTTTTCTTCTTCTTTTTGGGTGGTGGTGGTGGTGTGTGTGTGTGTGTGTGTGTGTGTGTGAGGCCACAAGGGTGTCTGGGCAAACCTGGGAGTACTTGGAAGGATGTGAGCTCGGGGTTCATGATGTAAAATTCCCAAATAATGCAAATATTATGAAAAAATTGATACAGGGGGAGTAATTGTAAGGGCAAGGAAAAAGGTAAAATAATTAAGAGAATATCTGCACTCCCCAGTCTTCCGAGGATCCAGATAGTTACTTTGGTTATACTCACAAACATATTCAAACTTTTATACAATTGAAGTTTTATATAACAAGTGTCAATTTAACAATTTAGATTTCCACCAAGTTTAGGCTTTTCTTGATTTATGAGAACAAGGGCAAGTGGCTTTTGAGAGCTTTTACTTTACCCTGGTGTCAGTTACCAAGGTGCGAATTCCTCGTGAGAAACCTGAAGAGCTGAGAAGCTGAGCGCCTACACTTCTCCTTAGCACACTCGCTCCTTAGCACACTCACTCCTTAGCACACTCGCTCCTTAGCACACCCGCTCCTTAGCACACCCGCTCCTTAGCACACCCGCTCCTTAGCACACCCGCTCCTTAGCACACTCGCTCCTTAGCACACTCACTCCTTAGCACACTCACTCCTTAGCACACTCACTCCTTGAGCTGTTGTAGTTTTATTTGCATGATACTGAAGTGGGAACTAGGGCTTCCCCAACACTAGGCCTGTAGTTCTCTGTCACTTAGCTCAATTTCCCTCCTCTTTGTTTAGCCTTTTGGTTAGAGACAAAACTTCATTAGCTTTCTGAGACTGCTTTTGAACTCACATTGTAGTCCAGGCAAGGGGTTGAACTTGTGATCTTCCTGAGTCAGGCTCCTATGCAGATGGGATTGTAGCTTGCACCCCCGGGACTGAGTGCTCACCACCTAAGACAAATGTGAGGTGCAGGATTTGTTCCTGAAGTATCTACTTGAAGAAATGGCTGAAGGTGTGCCTTCACTGACCCTGGAAAAATCAGGACTTCTAATAGTTAACAACATTAATTATAAGCGATAAATGACTTTGGAACCATAATATATTTCCATGTCATTTGGTTCCACCTTTTGTGGTCTGTGCAAGTGGTGTCTTTTAATATGTACTCTTTTATCACCCAGAGGTACACAAATTAGTGTTGTACTAGCATTCCTAGTCAGGTAGTAGGATTTATTATCTTGTTTTTAAGTGTTGCCCAAGCTAGTCTTGAGTCCCTGATCCTTCTGCCTCCACCTCCCAATTTCTGGGATTGCTAGTATATGCCATCATGACTAGCTATCAAGTGTGTTCAAAGGAACAATTATATGATGATCTTTTAGGGGGAGAAATCTTTTTTTTTTTTTCTCCTGTGCTTTCTATCACATCAACTATATAAAAGAAATGCAGGAAATGATGTTGGCTGCTGGCTCATCAAAGTGACTAATAAGTAAAATCATCACTAGTGCATGTCTTCCCTTTCTTCAAGTCTCAGTTTTTGGGCTTTATATGCATACATAATTTTAGAAGGAATCAAAAGTTTTGAGCTCTTTCCCATGCTGATACAAATTAAATATTTGTGTTTTAAACTTTTCTATATTTTCTCTGGATTTTTAAAAATCTCTGAAAAATATTTCCTCTAAGGAAGTTGGGATTTGTAGAACTCAGCAGCATAGTAACCACCTATGCCTGTGAAGGGGGAGGGTTGGGAGGGAGGTGCTGGGGTTTTTGGTTTTTGTTTTGGTTTTGTACAGAGTTCTTGGAGGTACTTTCAGCCCAGTTAACTGTTCCTGTGAAACTTCAGCTGGAAGGTGAGCAGGCCATCACTCTCACTGGGTTTCTTGCTGGTTTTGGTTAGGTAAGGAATTCTCTGCTCAGAGCTCCTCATGGTGAATTCTTTAGGCAGAAGAATACTGTTACCCCTGATGATACTTGCATCCATGTTAGAACTCGAGGGCACAGCCTTCCTGGTGGCAAGCTGCACATCCTTAGCCTTTTTGTCCCAGAGTTCAAAATGTTTTGTCTTCTTCTGAAGATTGCAGAGAGGTGACAAGCTTTCAAATGACCCAAGGGACACAGACTGGAGCCATTCGGAGGTGCCTGTCGTAAGATTCCTTTGGGCTTTAAAAGGGAGATTTCTGGTTGGTGTCCAAGGCATGCGGTATCTTCTTCTATTTATGCAAGCAGTTGGAATAAGTCTAGAAAAGAAATGAAATGTATGAGTTTTTGCCTGGTATGTACCTACTTTGTGGTCCTAGGTATACTGTCATCATGCAGACTGTATAGTTTCCCTCTGATAAGCTCAATGCCCATTAGGACTTTATCCTCATCTTTATGAAGATGAGGAATGTCTTCATCCCTAGTTCTAAGTATTTGGCTGAACTCCAGTTCTGTTCTAAATGTCCAGAGGATGTGATAATCTGGATACCTTCTTCAGGACTCACTGACTTACCTATATATCTGGCCCATGCTTTGCCCTAAACACTTAGTTTATCTCATTAAACTAGTTGTATTATTCATGATATAAGTTGTTTTCTTTTTTCTTTTTCTTTTTTATGACAACTAGTAAAGGGGTCAATGAGCTTAAGAGATAGAAATTTCTCTCAAGAGAAGGAGATTTTTAATCATTAATTTTAGCTACTTAGCAGTCTATATTTCTTTAGAATTCAATCTAGCCAGGGCATTTTAGATATAGTTTCATTAAAATTTTAGATTATGAAGTAATTGTAGCATTGTGTGCACTTAGGAGAATAGAGATAGATCTTCATCTATCTTCCTCCATCTGGTTCCCTCTAGAGTTGACATTTTGTAAAGCCACAGTGAGACAGCACACTGAACACTGTCATTGGTGTGAATGGCACACAACTATGCCTTGTGTTGCTAGCGTAGTGCCCACTTCTCTCCTTTCTTGTCTCAACTCCTGGAAAACATTAACTTCTCATCCAAATAGTCATTCTGTTATTTCAAGAATGCTATGTAAATGGAATCACAGTGTGCAAACATTTGGGATTTATTTTTCTCCCCAACCAGTATAATTCTTCAGTGTTCATTGTTCCCCCTCTTTCTTTTCTTTTTTCTCTTTCCTTTTCTCTCTCTCTCTCTCTCTCTCTTTCTTTCTTTCTCTCTTCCTTTCTTTTCTTCTTCTTTCTTTCTTTTCTTCTTTTCTTTCTTTCTTTCTTTCTTTCTTTCTTTCTTTCTTTCTTTCTTTCTTTCTCTCTTCCTTTCTTTCTTTTCTTCTTCTTTCTTTCTTTTCTTCTTTTCTTTCTTCTTTCTTTCTTTCTTTCTTTCTTTCTTTCTTTCTTTCTTTCTTTCTTTCTTTTGTTGTAGCCAGTGGTGTGGATATACTACAGTTTAATGATTCCTCTACTGAAGGACCTGTGGGTCATTTATTTCCTGCTTATGGGCATTTCAAATAAAGTTGAAAATCATTTGTAGGGAGGATTTTGTATGAACTTGTTTTCATTTTACTGAGATTACATTCCAGGAAAGCATTTGCTGGTTAAATGGCAGTTATATATTTATTTTTGTTTTGTTTTTGAAAGAGACTCTTGCTTATGTTGCTTGGGGTGGCCTTGAACTCATAATCTTTCTAATTCTGCCCCCACCAAGCACTAGGGTTACAGGTGTGTTATCACACCCAGCCATCTGATAGTACTTAAGAAACTATCAAACTGTTTTTCAGAGTGGTTAACCCATGTTATGTTCCCATCAGCAATATGTAAATAACACAGTGTCTGCACCCTCCCAGGTATATAGTATTCTTGTTGCATGTTCCTGTTAGCTATTCTGATAGGTATGCAATAGCTTATTGTGAATTCAACTTGCATCATGTGGTTATGTGCCACTGTATATTGTTTAATTAGATCTCTATTGTCTTCTGCTCATTTTCTTATGACATGTTTTTCTTTTTTTTCTGGAAATTTCTTTTAAATTATATGTATGCCTGTGTATTTGTGTAGGGTTGTATGCATGTGAGTACAGGTGCCTTTGGAGGCCAGAAGAGAGTGGTAGATTCCCTGGAACTGGGATTACACGTGGCTGTAAGCTATCTGATGTGAGTTCTGGGGACACACAGGTCCTTTGCAAGAGCGGTCCATGCTGTTAACTACTGAGCCATCTCAGTAACCCGGAAATGGTTTTTTTTTTTTTTTTGACTGTTGAATTTGAGGGTTCTCTTCCTCCCCCTCTCTCTGTGTGCATACATGTACATGTGTGTGCATGTGTATATGTCTTAGTTAGGGTTTTACTGCTGTGAACAGATACCATGACCAAGACAACTTTTATAAGGACAACATTTAATTGGGGCTGGCTTACAGATTCAAAGGTTCAGTCCATTATCATCAAGGCAGGAGCATGGCAGCATCCAGGCAGGCATGGCGCAGGAGTAGCTGAGAGTTCTCTATCTTCATCTGAAAGCCACTAGGAGAAGACTGGCTTCCAGGCAGCTAGGATTAGGGTCTTAAAGCCCATGCCCACAGTGACACACTTCCTCTAGCACCCACTTGAACAAGGTCACACCTCCTAGTAGTGTCACAAGCCACCCCAGTATGGACTGTTCATGCATTTGTGTGCAGACACATCTGGGGGCTAGAGGCCGACATTAGGGATTATCCTTAGTTGCTCTCCACATTCTTTGTTTTTCAAGACAGAATCTCTGACCTTGGAATCACTGTAGGACTCACTTCCTTATTCATGTGATGACATAGAATTAAAGCAGTGGTTTTCAACCTGTGGGTCACAACCCCACTGGGGGTTAAATGACTCTTTCACAGAGCTCACATATTAGATAGCCTCCATGTTAGATAGTTACAATTCATAACAGTAGCAAAATTATAATTATAATGTAGAAACAAAAATAATTGTATGGTTGGGGGTCACCATAACATGAGGAACTGTATTCCTCATGAATCAAATGGTTGCAGCATTAGAAAGGTTGAGAACCAATGACTTACAGGGTCTCTAGGCTTTTACTTTGCTATAAAAATGTACTGTATTTATTCTATTAGAGTAATTTAATTATACAGCAAGCCACAGAGATTCTTCTGTCTTTTCTTTCCAACACTAGTATTACAGACATGCCAACAGATTTTTACTCAGGTTGGTTATTTGTTTATTTATTTATTTATTTATTTATTTTTCAAGACAGGGTTTCTCTGTATAGCCCTGGATGTCCTGGAACTCACCTGGTAGACCAGGCTGGCTTCGAACTCAGAAATCTGCCTGCCTCTGCCTCCCGAGTGCTGGGATTAAAGGCGCGCACCACCACGCCCGGCCTCCCTTTTCTTTTTCTTGTCTAGTTGCTGTGTCAAGAACTGGCACTGGTGATCTAGCTGTCTCTGCCTCCTGGGTGCTGGGATTACATGGACCCCTCCCCACTTTTAAGAACATGGGTTTGGGAATGAAGTACAGGTCCCTTGTGCTCACAACTGAGTTACCTCCCTAGCCTGATCTGTAGTGTTTCTGTTTCACTCCCTTTTTACAAGATCTACAAGATCGTTAGAGGCATCCCATTTCCTTCCTCATATACATAATCTCTCATTTCTTTGACATTCTTGTTAGAGGTTTGTCAATTGATTGTATACATAATCTCTCATTTCTTTGACATTCTTGTTAGAGGTTTGTCAATTGATTGTATACATAATCTCTCATTTCTTTGACATTCTTGTTAGAGGTTTGCCAATTGATTGTTCATTTAAAGGACCAATTATTTTTACAATTTTTTTCCTGTCACATTAGTTTCTATAATTTTTTTTAAAGATTTATTTTATTTTATTATATGTAAGTACACTGTAGCTGTCCTCAGACACTCCAGAAGAGGGAGCCAGATCTCGTTACGGATGGTTGTGAGCCACCATGTGGTTGCTGGGATTTGAACTTATCACCTTCGGAAGAGCAGTCGGGTGCTCTTACCCGCTGAGCCATCTCACCAGCCCCAGTTTCTATAATTTTTATCGTTGCCTCTCTTCTTGTTTGGGGGCTGCTTTTTCTTTTTTAGGTTACTTTTTAAGATTTTAAATTACCTTGTGTGTGTGTGTGTGTGTGTGTGTGTGTGTGTGTGGTGAGCTGAAGGAGAGCTGTGGGAGTCATTTCTTACTGTCATGTGAGGGTCAGGGGTGGAACCTTTTTTCTTTTCCACTCCCCCCCCCCCCTTTTCTTTCTTTCTTTGTCAGAGTCTTGCTATGTATCTCAAGCTGACCTCAAACTCACAATCTCCCTGCCAGACCCTTTTGTGTGCTAGGATTACAGGCTGGCCCCCATATAGAATTATCTGCAGTGCTCTTGAATGTACCTCTTTGACTAGCTTTTGAAAGGTTAGTATGTACTGCATATGCAGGATATCATAATCTAGTGCTGGTCCAGTGTTGTCTTACCTAGTTTGAGGGAGACTCAGAAACCTTCCTCCCCTCTGTATCTATCACCTCACATTTATAAGTGCCCTAAATGTTTCCTTTAAAAACATCAGTGTTATACAACCTTTGCCTTAACAATCAAGTATAATTTATAAACACAATATTTACCTGTATTTCTGCTTATCTCTTTCTTGATATTTCTTTTATAATTCATTTGCATATGAAGAATTCCGTTAGTTTTCTTCACCTAATTGTTTACTGGCTTTTCACCTAATTGTTTACTGGCTTGGCCTTTCATTGGACAGACTATTAGTCTGACAGTTCCTTCTTTTCCCACATTTGACAGCACAGAGCCATTCCTCCCTGCCCACCTAGGTTTGGACTGCTCTTCTGCAGGAAAGGTGCAGGTTTCCTTTGGCTGCTTTCAATACTTGCATTCTGTAGCTAAAATCTGGTATCTTGCTAATATCCTCTTGGTGATTTGCTGAGGTTACTGATCGAAGTTTAAGTCTTTTTGTCAAATTTCAAGCATTTCAACAATTACTTCTTTGAATTCCATTTCAGGTCCATCATATTTCATCCATCCTTCTGAAACTCTGACATGAGAACAGACTTTATTTTATCTTCCACAAGTCCCTCTATTTAATCTCCTTGTCTCTGCTGCTCAGCTGAGTAATCTCGCTCTCAGGCCACGGGCTTCTTTTGTCTCGCTGCTGTACGGGCAGATGAACTCTTTTTTTTAGCATTGTACTTTTCAGTTTTATAAATGTTGCTTGGCTACTTTTAATATTACTTTTAATTTCTCTCCCTTAGCCATTTCTTTCCTTTTGTTCTTTCTCCTTCTTTCGTTTATCATCTCTCCTCACTCTCCTCTTTCGTCTCCTTCCCCTTCTCCTTTCCCACCCCTCTTCTTTCTTGTCTTTCTCTCCTTGGTCATGACAGCTATAGCATTCCACTAGAAACTGCAACTAGCTGCCTGTCTTATGTATGATGTTGATGATTATACAGTAAAGGGATAAACATCACACAGAGGACCTTCCTGCCCGCCAGTACTTTACCAAACCGGAGGTAATCGCTATTGAGGATGTGTGCTTCTAAAGTTTTCTTCTTCATTCTATTTGAGTATGTATAATGCATACATACATACATACATACATACACTCATGTAAATGTAATCACCTAAGTCAAACTGGCATATAGCCCATGTTATGCACATATATGGTGAACATCATTTCCTATTACCTAATAGTCACTTGCCATACTGAAGTACTACATAATATTTCATAATTTAAGGATTTTTTATTTTTTGGTTTTTCGAGACAGGGTTTCTCTGTGTAGCCCTGGCTGTCCTGGAACTCACTTTGTAGACCAGGCTGGCCTCAAACTCAGAAATCCACCTTCCTCTGCCTCCCAAGTGCTGGGATTAAAGGCGTGCGCCACCACTCCCGGTGAATTTTCTATTCTTGAACATCTATGTTCTTTAATTTTTAACTCCTATAAGCAATACTGAAATGAACATTACATATGACTCTATTTCTCATTTAGTTTTTTCCTTAGATCGACTTCCACAGTGGGATTTGCTTTAGTCGAGGTGAGTGATGTGACCTGGTGCTTGAGGAGCATGTGTCAGGGCCCTGGCTCAACTACAAACACCACAGAAAGGCTGAGGAAGAAGAGGGAAGAACGGTGTGAAGGAAGGAGTTTTCATTTATAGTGTTGAAGTCCTTCCACAAACTCCCAATTTGTGTTACCATCAGTGGATAGATTTTCCTACTAAGCAGCAAAAAATCAAATAAAAATTAAATAAACACTACATCTTTGCTTTAGCTGTAATTTCTAAATTAGCAGGAGTGAACATTTTGAATGTTGGCCACGGTATTTCTTTTGTGAGTTGTTTGGTTATAATCTTTGCCTATTTTCCCATTAAAATCTTCACAATTTTCCAGTTAATTTGTAGGCATGTAGTTAGGACTTTGGTAACAAAGATTTTCACAAAGTTTGAATCCAAATTCTTCTACCTATTGTGGGGCTTTGAGAAAGTTGTTTAATGTCTTTGTATCTTAATCTTGTCATATATAAACTACAAGGTGCTCAGACTATCCTTAGTGTCTGAAGGTGCAATCAAGCACAGTCTAGAAATATATTTAGAGTTGAGATTAGTTAGATCTATTGATGTGGAAACTGTAAATATGGTTATATATATATATATATATGTTAGAAAGATATCTAGCACTTGAAAAGTATACTATAGGGGCTGGAGAGATGGCTCAGTGGTTAAGAGCACTGACTACTCTTCCAAAGGTCCTGAATTCAAATCCCAGCAACCACATGGTGGCTCACAACTATCTGTAGTGATCTGATGCCCTCTTCTGGAGAGTCTGAAATCAGCGACAGTGTACTTACACATAATAACATAAATAAATATTTAAAAAATAAAAAAGACATACCCCCCCAAATAAAAAAGACTTAAAAAAGTATAAAAGTTGTCAATAATACTATTATATTTATTATTTTCATATGAGTAAAGATAATATGGCTTGATTATCTTTTATTTATATAGTTTTCTTTTATGCCTTGAAGGTAGTTCTGTTTTTCATCTTTAAAAGAAATAATCTTGCCAGGCAGTGGTGGCGCACACCTTTAATCCCAGAACTTGGGAGGCAGAGGCAGGTAGATTTTGGAGTTCGAGGCCAGCCTGGTCTACCAAGTGAGTTCCAGGACAGCCAGAGCTACACAGAGAAACCCTGTCTCAAAAAACAAACAAACAAAAAAACACAAGAAAATATATATATGTGTATATATATATATATATATGTATATATGTATGTGTGTATATATATATATATATATATATATATATATATATATGTATATATATATGCCTTCCAGTGAGTACAAAATAACTGAAGTAGCCAAGATTAATTATTGTAATCCTGCTCCCCTTCCCCAGGAGTGTAAGATTTTAAAATATCTGAAAATTGGCAAGTAATGCTATAGTTACAGCTTATTTATGCTACTTTCTTCATAGATACAAACTAAACGTTTTTATACAAGTAATAAGTCAAATAATGCTTGATAACTCAGTCCTTTACAACTTGGTATATAATTATGACCTTGGGTTTGTGATGTAGTGTATGCAGTTTTAAAGAGCCTATATTTGTTTAATGACCTAACAAGCTGTGCTTCCTTATAAAACTGTATTAAATAGTAAGGAATGGGCTAGGGGGTAGCTTGGAGGTAGAACATTTGCATAGCATACACAAGGGCCTGGGCTTGACCCCCAGTACTACATAGGTAAACATGATGAACACCACTGACTTACTGATGTTGTTGCAAGTTGGCTATCGGATTGATTAGATCGTTCATTTGAGTAGATTTCCTGTTCTGAGAGGACTCCATGATAGGGAGTAAATACTGTAATATTTCCTGAGTTCGAGCTATTCTTTTATCCCTGTAAATTCGTTTCTCATCATCTGTCCAGTTCGTGCCAGTCCTCTTGCTTTGGAAAGATGAGCATCTTTTTGCTTTGCTTTTCAATTGGTGATGTGACTCTAGGGAGCAACCACAAATATTTATACGGACATATATCTAGACATATGGTTATATTCATTTATACAGACATATATCTAGACATATGGTTATATTCATTTATATGGACATATATCTAGACATATGGTTATATTCATCTATCAACCTTGCATTAAGCCCAACTCCATACCAAGGGAAAAAAACAAGTCAAATGTACAGTAACCCACAGGTTGAGAATCACTGTCATAGGCCATTGTAAGGTCTACAAGCATGAGCTGGAGGGCTCAGAACGGAGGTGTACCACAGTGTGAGAGGTTTTTAAACAAGATCATGCTGGATGCTGAGTTGAGAATGGCCTGAACAGGGTGATGGTGGACAAGCACAGATCTCTTATAAGACTATTGAAGCAATTTATAAGGCTGGTGGCTGGGAGTGTGGTCGTGAAGGTGGTTAGAAGGGTACAAGAGAAGTGGAGGTCCTGTGTAGGTTTAGGGCTCTCTATAGAACTAGATTAGGATAAAAGAGTAAGACAAGAATTAGTGGTGTTTGCAAAGTTTCTGATCTGAGGAGTTAGGGTAGATTGCTGTCAGAGCATGCTAGAAATCCCTTCATTACATTAGATACAGAAAGAATGTTAATTATATTAGAGTGCAGTAACATTTAAAACTTAAAAGTGAAAACGCATCTGAGTCGTCCTGCCACCACTCACAAGTGTTACACGGTGTGCCTTTGCCGCACTCTTGCTTCTCAACACTGAACGTGTGCAGTTTGCACTGTGCATGCCAGCATGCCAGTCAGCACCAACCAACTCTGCCTGACACACTTTAGGTTAGATTCAAAACCATTGCCTGTTACAAATTAGTGTACATACAAGGTTTTCTGTGCTAGATTAATTTAACTATGAAAATAAACTTGTAATATTTTTCTACCATTATTCCTCACATATAAGTATCTAGTATATCTTTGGGTTACATAATATCACGCAAAACACACATCCATCTCATTATTGTGAAATGATAATTATAACTGTGTGTTTAGATACACATGTGTGTACTGTGTGCATGGCTGTAGGTATGAGGACAACTTTGAATATCACTCCTCTTCTTCCTTCTTCTTTTCTTTCTTCTTTCTTCTTCATTTTTGGAAACAGAGTCTTTTGCAGGCTTGGAATCCACCAGGCAGCTAGGTTAGCTAGCTAGTCAGCCATAGACACTTGTCTTTCTTTGCCTCCTCCACTGGCATTACAAATGTGTACCACCATGCCTGGCTTCTGGGTACTGGGGTTCTAACTCAGGTACTTGTCCTTGCAAGACAATTACTTTACTGACTGAGCATTCCCCCTAAACAGTATTTTCATCTTTAATAAATGGTAACATTACATGTATACTAAAATTGTGTATAAATAAATTTCATTGTAGTTTATTATCTATAACTTTGGAGTGGTGTGTCTATTTTATACACCTGGGATGATGATGTATATGTTTCTCAGGTGGAAGGGGCCATGAATGGAAAGTTTAAGATCTAAGTAGTTGACTAATATGGCATATTCAGAAAATCACAAATTTGGTTTAAAGTGGCTCATATGTAAGTTAAGTGTGATAAAGTTGCTCAAAACTAGTTCATTTGTAATAATAACATTTTTAATGACCTCTCTAAACAGAAATGCTTTGTGATTAATACATATGGTTGGAATTGAACAGCTCAGGACACTGAGATTTTTGCAAGAAAGTTGTATAATTGGTTTGCCTTTTTGAAATTATGCTGCAGAATTATAGGATAAAGAAAACTGAGATGGGAGTTGGGGGGACAGGCTAGGAGGTAAATGAAAGAATTCAAGGGACATAAAGAAAGACTGTCTGAATTAAAGCAGAAGTTTGTGGATGGAGTGAGTAGAATCAGAAGAATCATTAGGCACAGAATGGATAAATTTTCAATGTTCATAGACTTGGAAGAATCATTAACCTTCTGTTGGATGTAGACTTAGTTCAGATCTTTTCCCAATCTGTAGCCTGCCATTTTGTCCAATTGATAGTGTCCTTTGCCTTACAGAGATTCAGAAGATTAGGATGTTACTTAAACAAATAGATAATGGCCATTTACTGCCTGAGATAAAGAATTCAGGAGGAGAGAGGGATTACCAGTATGGTAAGGTGAGCAGAAATACTCAGGGACCAAGGTAATAAAATGGAGAGAAGTCTAGAAGACAGGTAAGTATAGAATCGAGGAATGATCTGGATTGGAGATATAAACTTATGATGTTTGGTTGTTGAATGAAGAAGATACATGTACAGAGGAGAATGCTGAGGAGAAAAGTATGAGGTGAGAAGAAAGACAAAGGATGGACCACTGGACCACTTAAGGTTTAGATAGAGGTGATGTCCGCTATGATTCTCCTTCACATACATCATCAGGGTTAGTGAACTGAAATAAAACAAAGAGTAATGATATGAAAAAATTTAAGAGCTAGATGAATCAAGAGTGAGGGAGAGAGAGGAGAGTGAAGGAAGGGGAGGAGAGGGAGGGAGAGGGAGGGAGAGGGAGAAGGAGGAGAGGGAGAGGGAGAGGGAGAGGGAGAGGGAGAAGGAGAGGGAGAAGGAGAGTGGGAGAGAGTAAGAAAACCAGTATGGTAAGGAATGATGGATAGAATTATTTCATGTTATCCTGGCACGAAGCCAGACTGTAGTAGGTTGAGATGTACACACAAGATGATGTGAAGGTGGTGCTTATTGATCATATTTTGAGGAAGATAAGAAGTAGTCACTAAAACTATGCTACTGAGGAAATTGCTGGGCACAGGATCAGAGTGATCCTGGAAAATTAACTTCAATTAATTTTCCTAATTTTCTAAGGAACTGCCAGATTGATTTCCAGAGAGACTGTTCCAGTTTGCAATCCCACCAGCAATGAGTAGTCTGGCTGTTCCTCAGAAAATTGGAAATAGATCAACCTGAAGACTTAGCTGTACCACTCTTGGGCATATACCGAGAAGATGCTCCACCATAGCACAAGGGTGCATGCTCCACTATGTTCATAGCAGCCTTATTTGTAATAGCCAGAAACTAGAAAAACCCAGATGTCCCTCAAACAATTAATGGATACAGAAAATGTGGTTCATTTACACCATAGATTACTACTCAGCTATTAAAAACAAGGACATCATGAATTTTGTAGGCAAATAGATGGAACTAGAAAATATCATCCTGAGTGAGGTAACCCAGACCCAAAAAGACATATACGGTATATACTTACTGATAAGTGGATATTAGCCAAAAAGTTCAGAATATCCATGATACAATTCATAGACTATGTGAAGCTTAACAAGAAGGAAGGCCCAAGTAAGGGTACTCCAATCCCATTTACAAGGGGGAACAAAATAATCATGGGAGGCAGAAAGAGGGAGGGAATTAGATGGTAGAGGAAAAGGGGAGGGAAAGGGGGGGCAGGATCATGTATGGGAGGAGACAGGAGAGAAGCCCAGAGGCCAGGAGAATGAATAGAAATATGCAGCAGTATGGGGTAGTGGATTGGAGGCAGAGGAAACCTCTAGAAAGTCCCAGACACCAGGGATGTGAGAGTCTCCCAGGACCCAATGGGGATAACCTTAGCCAAAATGCCCAACAGTGAGGAGATGGAACCTAAAGACTTCATGTCTAGTAGATAGACATGGCTCCCATTTGAAGCATGGGGCCACACACCCATCTTCAAATTTCTTGACCCAGAATTGCTCCTGTCTAAAGGAAATGCAGGGACAAAAATGGAGCAAAGGCTGAAGGAAAGGCCACCCGGAGACTGGCCCAACTTGGGATCCATTCCATTCACAGGTACCAAACCCGACACTGTTACTGATACCCTGTTGTGCTGGCAGACAGGAGCTGAGCATGGCTGTCCTCTAGGAGGCTCTACCAGCAGCTGACTGAGACTGATGCAGATACTTACAGGCAACCATTGGACTGAGTTCAGGAACCCCTATGGAAGAGTTAGGCCAAGGACTGAAGGAGCTGAAGGAGATTGCAACCCCATAGGAAGAACAACACTATCGACTAATCTGGACTCCTCAGAATTCCCAGAGACCAAACCACCAACCAGAGAGCATAGGAGGGCTGGTCCATAGCACACGTGGACTGGTCTACAGCCCCTCGATACCTATGTAGCAGAGGACTGCCTTGTCTGGCCTCAGGAGGAAAGGATGCACTTAACCCTGTAGAAATGTGATGATGCCCCAGGGAAGGGGGATGCTAGCAGGATGGGGTGGGAGTGGGTGGGTGGGTGGGGGAGTACCCTCTGAGAAGCAAATGGAGGGGGGTGGGGTGAAGAACTCATAGAGAGGAGCCAGGAAGGGGGTTACATTTGGAATATAAATAAAACAATAAAAAACATATTCATTTTTCTGAAACAAGAAGGATGATTGATATTAAATACTTTTATTTATTGTAAGAGTTGTAGATGTTGAGGGCATTTTGCCAGATCACCTCTTGGATGTGTGTTTGCATGTGTGTGCACATTCATGTGGATGTGAAATGTGAATTAAAGTCAGCTATTAAGAGTGAAGTACTCTTTAATCTAGGATGTGGACAGAGAAGGCCAGCTAAATCCATCTAGAATTAGAGTTGTTAACCTCAGCTGAGTTAGAGAAACAAAAAGTTCTAACTGCTAACAACTTGGTTGGTGTGCAGGCAATGAAACTAAAAAGGATGAATGGAATGTGCTAGGGATTTATATGTGGTTACAAGAGCTGGTGTGCACATTGTACCCCCAAGTTTGGAACTGAGTCAGCCATGGTTCCCTGTCTCCTCAGCTCTGCTAGTTTACTTTCCAGATTCTGACTTCCAGTCTCATATAATGTGATTACAGGCATCTGATTACTTCCTGTATAGCCTCCCACTGAGAAGATGAAGAAGAAACTTGTCTACCAAAAGAAACCAGTAGTGATTATGGGTTCCCATGAGATACAACTCCATTGCATTTCTGTTACTTATAGTGTAGATGGACCAAATGGAACTTCTACTAAAAGCAAATGGAGTTTAAAACGCAACATGATTATTAATAAAAAAAAATAAGGATCTCTAGAAACAGTCTACAAATGTACTCTAACTCATAGGCATGAGGGCTTAGGGCAAGGATAAGCTATTGGCATTTGTGGGCATATTCTTGTGGACTTCCTTTTTTAAAAACTTCAGTATTCTCCAATGGAGAGAAAACAGAATGAGAAACTCTTTTTTCAACCCACTGTTCAATCCATTGTTTTCTTTTTGCTTAGGTCTTACCAATATTTAAGATATATTGATGACATTGGAAGTGGTTACAGAGTGTGCAAGGGACATCTGTGGATGTGGAACATATTCCAAGAAGGAAATGAAGTCTGGGTGCCGTGGGTTATGTCCAGAGCTGGTGGCTTGGAGAAGCAGAAGAGTGGGGAGTGCAGGAGTACAGTATTTACACTGGTCAAGCCCCAAAAAGATGACTGAGACATAAAACAGTTGCCAGTATTTGTTTTGAATTTACCTCTCCACTCTGCGCTGATAAGCAGAGTTCATTTTTGTACTATCTCTCATCAGTAAATATAAACAAACACTTTGAGAACTAAAGTCTGACTGAGCTTTTCTTTAACTTATGATACAATCCATATATTTTCTTCTTGGTAAGTTCAATAATAGGAAAGGACAAACTTTCTTCTTGTAAGAAACAGACCAATAATGAAGACATGGTATTTCAAAGGGAATGCAGAACAAAAAAGAAGAGATTAGCTCCTGCTAAAACTGACATGTTTTGGAGAAAGGGGAAACTTCAGAACTTTTAATGTTACCAAAATTCTACAGGACATTTGTTAATAAAATAAAAAGTAGTTAAGATAAGGATCTTAGCTCAGGAAAACTAGAGAAAACAATTATTTTAGTTCCTAAATTATATTAAATTATCATCATGTAGAGTGTGTATGGAGAAGGGCATGCACACGTGAGACAGAGGAAACTTTGTGGGTCAGTGTTGTTCTATTTTTAGGTGAATTCTAGGGGCTGAACTCAGACGGTCAGGCTTTGCAGTGGGCCTCCAGCTTTCTGCTCCTCTCCTTAGACATATTTCAGTTGTATTGGTGCCTCTAGCATTCTACTGAAATTTCTCTTTTCAAGATACTCTGAGCTTCCCCTGTCATAAAATTCAGGTCAGTCCATTTCAGTTGAGCAACAGAAGTCTCCGACTCAGCAGATCATTCTCTCCTATTTGACACATCCTTGCTTGTCTTTTGGAACTGTATATTCTCTGGGTTTCCCTCCTACCCACAGGGCTCAAGGTCTGCTGTGGTTCTTTTCCTGACCCGTCACTGTGGGGATCTTGGAGATCTGGCTTTTGTCATTTCTGTCTCAATCACACACTCACTTTCTTATACATGCTTTCCCTTACAGAGCTGTACTGTAAACCATGATCTATATTTTCAAAACTTCCAAATGTATCCTAAGTCTAGTTCTTTTTTCTGAACTACATACTAATAATCAGCAGCCTATTCAGTAGCTCAGCTTCAACATCTAAAAGACACTTCCAATATAGTGTGTGTGGACAGGATCGCAGCTCCATCCTCAGTCATTCCTGTCCCAACAGATAATTCTCTTCAGCGATTTGCTCTGGCCTTAGACCATGACATTCTAACAGTTTTTAAGACTTGTGAAATCTCACTGCAATCGGGATACAGAGAAGAACACTCCAGTGGACTCCTAGGATACATCCAGTTTTCCACACAGCTCCTACTCTAGGGATCTACTGTATTTGTTCTTTTCCTCTCCAGTTAACTTTGCTTTTATATATGTGCAGTCATGTAGCATTTTCTATTTTATGCCTGGCTTTTCATTTGGCACAATTTTTAGATCCATTCAAGTAAAAGAATGAAGGTGAAGTTGACTTTAGCTTTACTTTCTACAATTTGGATCAATTGGTTACTGTGATGAATCAGAATTAGGCCCTTACAGAATTTAGCCTTCTGCAAGGGGTCATTCAGGATAGACCATCTCAAGGCAACAACTATGGATTACAGTGGTGTGCAATTGGTTTTGGACCACGTTAGAGACACAAAATAAAGGGTTGCTTACAACTAAAAACGTCCCATGTTTGAGAAGTAGAAACTACCAGAATATGGTCAAAGTATTAAGGAAAAAGTTCCTTGGTTGTAGGGTAGTGGTAATAGAGCTATCTCAGATAATGCCATTAAATTTTTTCAAGACTATATTAAACCAAGAATTTTTAAAATGTGTTTCAGTCATTCAGAGATGAAATAAGGTAAGTACTTTTCAGCAATAGGAGGGCAATGGTTATTAATCCCCCATTTACTAATATAGTTCCCGTAACTCAAATTGGATGAGATTAATTATGATGATATAATGTAAAGGATCTTTCTACTTATTAAAATGTTAAGCAATTATAATTTTAAAAAACCTGTTGATATCCTTGTCTTCTCAATCCAACTTGAAGGTCTTTTGTTCATAGGACATTTCAAGGATGCCACTTTGAAACAACTCTCATATATATTGATTCCTCTGGACTGAACTTCCTGGATTGGATTCTTACAAGTTTCTAAAATATATGTCCTATGGTCTTTGTTAAGACTCTTAATCATACGCTGGGAGCTGAAAGAAATTGAGTATTGTCATCTCAGTGTCACATATTTACATAAGATCATTGCAGTTCTGTTTCTATTTGCATATTACGCCTTAGTATGTAATCGTTGACCTTTCATCAGCCTGTGACATAGTCAGAAGAGCTAGGACTAGTCCCAGTTTTAAAAAGATGATCATAAAAGTTAAGCAATTTTTGAATGATTACACAGCATCAAGTATTGTAATACTTCTAATTCCTATCTTCTAATTCCAGTGTTTTTTTCTATTATCTTTTAAATTTTTGTTGTTATTTAAGTGTATGTATTTGTGCCTGCATGAATTTATGTGCACACATGCCAGCTGAACAGGTCCTCTGGAAGAACAGTAAGTGCTTTTAACCACTGAAACCTCTTTTTAGCCCCATCATTTCTTATCTTGGTATTTATCATTTGATTACTTTCCATAGGATATCTTATCTTAAAGTGATCAACTCTAGGTCCAAGTATAGTTATTTCCAACAATGCCTGTCATATTATCACTTATGTAACCAATTTTCTAGGCTTTTGGAGTAAGAGAATACACATCTAACAGATCCTTTTTTGTAGTTGTTGAACAGAAACCAGGTTCTTAGGAAAGAAGGCAAGAAAGAAAAAAAGGAAAGAAGGCAAGAAAGAAAAAAAAAGGAAAGAAGGCAAGAAAGAAAAAAAAGGCACGACATCACCTCATGCAGTGAAATTACATAGTTGTGTAAATTCAGTGAATTCTCAGATGCTTATCTGTGATTGCTTAAGCCACTGTCCAGACAGTAGTTGATATCATTATTCCTATGAAAAGGAAAATTGGTCAAAGGAAATAGAGATACAGTAGTTTCCAGTTCAGAGAAAGATTCCAAGCTGGTCTCTGTAATCTCTGGCATCCCTGTTTGACCAATAGTTCATAAACACGGATGAGACAGTAATAAACTATGTGGCTGTTCAGCATTCATCCTACAGTGCTAATGAATGTGTGAGAAATCAGATAATTCAATGTTAAACACAGAAACAAACAGCTTTAGTTAAGATTTTAAAGTATCACCCATCAAGGAGAGTTTGGGCATACTGAAATTGGCTCAGAACCCTTCAAAACTGAACCTGTGGGTGTACTTACACATTATAGTGATCTAGATAGGTCGGATCTAAAGATAAACTAGATCAACTTTTTTTCCCTAAAGAGTAAACTTATCTGTTGCTTTAATTCAAAATTAAATATTCTAGTACAGAAGAAAAAGAATGATGTAGTTAGGAAAAATCAAGTTTAATTCTCCTACCTGGACCATGTTTTTCCAGGATAAAACCTTTGTCCAGGAATTTTCACTAAAACGGAAAATATATCATAAAATATCTGGAGTAACATTTTAAGATCAACAAAACTTATTTTAATCTTCTTGACAATTACTTTGTGTAACTTAATGGCTAGATAATTTAGTTAAATAATGTTTTGTTTACACATGAAATATATGACTACAAATTTCTCCTGATAGCCTTTTAATAAGATGGTTCCAAGAGAAGAATAACCTGTAGGAATATCTATGTATTAACTACCAAACAGGAAAGTAATTGATGGCCAGGAGTGCAGCTCAGTGGCAGAGGACTTGCCTAGTATGTGTGAGGCTCTGTGTACACTAGGACAAAAAGAAAGTTTAGAAAAAGCAGCAGCAGCAGCAGCAGCAGCAGCAGCAGCAGCAGCAGCAGCAGCAGCAATGAAACAGGAAGCAAGCAAGACTTACTCATGAACCCAAGTCTCTTTGAGTGACGCCTCCTATGAGGGAGGCAGGTTCAGGAGTATTATGAGTTAAAGGCTGGCTTGGGTTCTTAGCCTAGGTTATAGTTCAACATTGTAAAAAAGAGGGAAAAAAGGAGGAAGAAACAACAGCAACCACCATCAGCAAAAAGCAAAACAACCTCCACAGCTTGTGAAGGATGCGTCAAACACACCCATGTGGTCAATGTTTCAGAGGGCTGATTTATGATGCACGTGTATCAGATCAGAGTAAAGTATAAGGTATAATACATAACTATTATGTACATATTTTAATATAAAATTTGGAGTCTAAATTATATATTATTACATATTTTTGCCATTATAGATATCTTATTATTTAAAGAAAATAATAATAGAACTAGTTGATAGTAACAATCATAGTTAACAATCACAGCAGAACAAGTTAATTAGGGTATAGTGATAAAATTACTTTTATAACAATGCTCTCTGAGACAGACTTTTAACTGTTTTTTAAACAGTTATATGGTTTTCTATGGTTAGCTCAGGCTAACTGCAAACTCTCCATGTACGAGACCAGCATGTAATATGCTCATGTACTATGCAAGTGGTTTCACCACCCAGCCTTTTGATTGAACATTGTTGTCTAGAGGGAAGGTGAAAGTATTTTCATTTGAATTAGTTTTTGTTTGTCTAATCTCAGATTCTTGAGATTCATTCCACCTGTGTGCTTTTCCTTTTCTTTTCCTTTCGGATGCCTCTGTCAACTTAACAGGCACAGGAAGACATCCCAAGTGTGAGAGCAAAGGACTTATTCAGGTCAAAGTGAGCATGGCCACCTGGGACATAATCTAGCAGGCTAGAGTTAAGTGCTTTGCAGTTTTACAAAATGATAGCTATATTTATAGTTTTAAGCTGCATGAGAGGTTTGAAAGTATTTGTTCTGCAAGTATAGTAGGTACTGGTTAACTTAAACTGTCTTATTGGACATGTCTCATTCTCCGGGTAGTTTGGGGGAAGGGGTCCATTGTACACAATGTCAGTAGACTGTAATAAACAATGCTTTAAGAAACTGAAGTATGCCAAGTCCTAAGATCAGCTTCCTGGAGGGGTATTTGTTTTTGAACAGAGTTCCAAGGTTTAACTGTAGATGTATGTGAGAGCAGATCTGTCTCCTAGTCCATTTTAGTGTGCAAACCAATTCTACTCCAGTTTGTCTTCCTTGACACTTAACCGTGAATTAATTCCTACATGTTGTACCATGTCCTCTCTTGAGTCTTACCATGTCTTTTAGTGTGTGTGTTTATATGTGTGTCTGAGCATGCATGCGTGTGCATGTAGAAGTCAGAGGTTGATATCCTGTCTTCCTTGATTGTTTTGTAAAAGTCTCTCACCTGAACCCGGACCTTCCTGATTCATCTACTTACTCCAGCCAGCTTACTTGGGAGATCCCACTTCTGCTCTCAGAGCAATCATGTACACCTATTTTTGGCCATCTCTCTCCATAACTAGCTAGACATACTCCTCTTTTTGCCAGTAAAACAACATAGTCATTTAGCCTTCTCTCTTTAGGGATCCATGGGTCAAGCTGGCACTGGGATGGTACTCCTTATCTTTTCAAGATCCTTGACAGGAAACTGCTTCACAATATTGCTTCATTGCTGAAGCTCTGTAGCAATGGGATGAATTGTATTGCAATTAATAATACCAAGTGTAGTCAATTGTATGTGCCTGATGAATTAGGCCTAATGAATTATGGCTAAGACTAGAGTATTCTCCAAGTTTTTCTGTGCCTTAGGATTTGATGAGATGTAGATGCAAACTTTAGATAATGAGGTAAGTATTCTGTTCTCTTTGTGGTGGTATAAAATTATAAGGAGCAGATTCACATCAGCCAATGGTCTTATACCTATCCCTTCTATCCCTTTCTCTTGAGCTGTTGGTTATTGATAACTTCTGGGAGGTGAGTCATTCATTCATTCACTGTCTTCATTTGTGTACCCAATGGCAATCCAACCAACCTCTAATGGATAGTTGTAACTCTATGGTCACAAAGGCAGCTCCAGTTAACCTTAATGAGGCACAAAACAAAACAGAAAGATGTGAATGCAGGAAAGAGGGGTGCTGGGGAAAGTGGATGGGAGGGGGAGTGGGGGGAGAGGGGAACCTGATCTGGTATTGGGTGAGAGAAAATGATTGAAGCCTTGAGGGCCAGCAGAAAGAATGGAAACAGGCAACCTCATAGGAGGTTGAGGGGACCTCCCAGAGTACACCAGAGACCTGGGAGGTAAGAGACTCCCAGGACTCAAAGGGAGGGACCTTAGATAAAATGCCCAACAGTAGAGAGAGGGAACTTAATAGAGGCCACCACCTCCAGCAGGAAGCCAGGATATCAAATGAGAGATGGGGTTGCCACTCCAGTCACATCTCTGATCCATAATTGTTTCTGTCTGAAAGAATTACAGGGATGAAATAGAGAAGAGCCCGTGGGAAAAAAAGGGCCAGCAACAGGCCCAAAGTGGAATCCAGCTCAAGGGAGGTCCCAAGGCCTGACACTATTACTGAGGCTGTGGACTGCCCTCTGAATGACCCAACAAGCATCTGAAAGAGTCAGATGCAAATATCTCCCAAACAATGGACAGAAACAGCTGACTCCTGTTGTTGAGTTAGGGAAGGCTGAAAGAAGCTGAGGAGAAGGGTGATTCTGTAGGAGGACCAACAGTCTCAATTAATCTGGACCCCTGAGAGCTCTCAAACACTGGACCACCAAACAGACAGCAAACACCAGCTGATATGAGGCCCCCAACACACACACAGTAGAGGACTTCCGGGTCTGTGTTCATTCAGAGATGATGCACCTAACCTCTAGGAGAGTGGAGGCCCCAGGTTGTTTAGAGATCAGATAGGGTAGTGGGTGGGGTGGGGAGGAGGTGTAGGATATGGAGCAGTCAGAGGGTGGATGGGGGGTGGGGAATAGAATATGGAGTGGAAAAAAATAAAAAAATAAAAAATAAAAGAGAGGGTAGGTGCTGAAAGCTATACACACACACACACACACACACACACACACACACACATGAGAAAAGGTCAAATGACTAATACAAAATTAAAAACAAGTCCATGTATAAGCAATCTCATTTCAGTTGGCTTTTTCTATACATGTCCAGATCTGGAAAGAAGCAAAAATTATGCTCCAAAATGTTTGGCAGGGTGAATGCTAGCACCTTAAGCATAAAAGGGAGGGCAGTGCTGACAGTAATATATATTCAGTACCATAAGCGCAATTCTATCTCCCTCTTTTCTCTCTTTTTACTAGACCATCTTCTTCTTTAAAATAGAGCTAATGGGATAAAGATGACTGTTAGTGCACATATTCAGATCGTAGGCCATCCCATTTCTGAGCCTGCTTTACTCACCCAAGCCTTGGCTAGGCAACGGTCTTCTGAAACAGCGAGCCACATAAAGGTCTGGTGCATCTGCCCTTGGATCTGGAGAAGATGGCACAGGGGCGTGACAAATGAAAAGGATGGTTATGTACAGTTCCAAGTTTGTATCTCCTTTCACAATGAAAAGTGCACATACTGTGTAAATTGTAGTTTAACTCAATGAAATTAACATATGACATCTTCAAATATTTACATGTTTGTTGTAGTTCAAGTATTTATACCTTTGGGACAAGAATTGCTTCTCTAAGAACTTATTAGAAGGAAACAAGTATATATACAAATGGATAGATTTTCATGTTGTAAAGGAAAGTTAGAAAAAGTTAAACAGTGGGCTTACCTATACAAATTAAGATTTTTTTTTTACAAAGTAAAACATTTTTCTGCCATTGATTCACATGTAAAAATGATTATAAAATACTCTAATTTTAAATGAAAAAGAAACATGCAAAATAACACAATTATATCATAACATGTGAAGTCTAAGTACAGACAGAAATTTAAAATGCTATTTTTATTTTATATATATATTTTAAATTTCAGTCAATTTATTATTATGGAAAGAGTGGCATCTATGTGTTCACAGCCAACATCACAGTTCTTTTTACTCAGATCTTATCTTCAGGGCTTGTCATCAGATTTTACCTTTCTAAATTCTTCTAGTGAAATTAGTATAATGTATGTAGAAACTTACAACCCCCACTGTGTTTTCCTTTGCACACCCTCATAGACTACATTTATTGTTGTATGTACGCACATACTTAAACAAAAGCAATATACATCAAGCCAATAGCCAACATCAATTAAATGAAGAGAAACTTGAAGCAATCCCACTAAAATCAGGGACAAGGCAAGGCTGCCTACTCTCTCCCTATCTATTCAATATAGTACTTGAAGTTCTAGCTAGAGCACCAAGACAACTAAAGGACATCAAGGGGATATGAATTGGAAAGGGAGAAGTCAAAGTATCACTATTTGCAGATGACATATTATACTTAAGTAACCCCCAAAATTCTACCAGAGAACTTTTATTGCTGACAAATAACTTCATCAAAGTGGCTGGATATAAAGTTAAGTCAAAGAAAAAAATCAGTAGCCCTACTTTATACAAATGATAAAGGGGCTGAGAAAGAAAATAGGGAAACTCCACCTTTCACAATAGCCACAAATAATATAAAATATCTCAGTGTATCTCTAACCAAGCAAATAAAAGACCTGTTTGATAAGAACTTCAAGTCCCTGAAGAAAGAAACTGGAGAAGATATCAGAAGATGGAAAGATCTTCCAAGCTCATGGATTGGTAGGATTAACTTAGTGAAAACGGCCATCTTACTAGAAACAATCTACAGATTCAATTTAATTCCCATCAAAATTCCAACTCATTTTTTTAAACAGATCTTGAAAGAGCAATTCTTAATTTCATATGGAAAAACCCAAAATCCAGGATAGTCAAAATAATTATGAACAATAAAAGAACTTCTAGAGATATCCCCATCCCTGACCTCAGGCTATACTACAGATTAATAGTGATAGGAAACTGTATGGTATTGGTGCAGAAACAGGCAGGTTGATCATTGGAATCGATTCAAAGACCCAGATATAAACCTACACAGCTACAGACACTTGATTTTTGACAAAGAAGCCAAAACCATACCATGGGGAAAAAGCATCTTCAACAAATGGTGCTGCTCTAATTGTCAGTCTACATGTAGAAGAATGCAAATTGATCCATATTTATCACTCTGTATAAAGCTTAAGTCTAAGTGGATCTAGGTCCTCAATATAATACCACATACAATAGAATCTAATTGAAGAAAAAGTGGGGAATAGCCTTGAATACATTAGCATTGGAGAGAATTTCCTGACCAGAACACCAATGGCTCTGGTTCTAAGATCAACAATTCATAAGATAAATGGGACCTCTTTAAACCTAAAAGCTTCTGTAAGGCAAAGGACATTATCAATAGGACAAAACAGCAGCCTACAGACTGTGAAAAGAGCTTCACTAAGCCTACATCCCACAGAGGGCTAATGTTAAAAATATATAAACTATTCAAGAAGTTAGACTCCAAAAATATAACCCAATTAAAACATGGAGTACAGAGCTAAACAGAATTCTCAATGGAGGAATCTCGAATGTACAAGAAGCACTTAAAGCAATGTTCTAAGTCCTTAGTCATCAGAAAAATACAAATCAAAACAACTCTAAGGTTCCATTTTATACCAATCTGAATGGCTAAAATAAAAAACTCAAGTCATAGCACATGCTGGAGAGGATGTGGAGAAAGAGGAACACTCCTTCATTGCTGGTGAGATTGCAAACTTGTACAACTACTCTGGAAATCAATCTGGTGGTTTCTCAAAAAAAAAAAATGGAAATAGCTCTACCTGAAGACCCAGCTATACCACTCACGGGCATATACCCAAAAGATGCTCCATCATACCACAAGGATATGTGCTTAGCATGTTACTATGCTTACTATGTTCATAGCAGCCTTATCCACAATAGCCAGAAACTGGAAGCAACCCAGATATCCCTCAACCAAAGAATGGATACAGAAAATATGGTTCATTTACACAATAAAATACTGTTCAGCTATTAAAAACAAGATCAGCATGGATTTTGTAGGCAAGTAGATGGAACTAGAAAATATCATACTGAGTAAGGTATTCAGACCCAAAAGGACATATATAGCATGTAGTCACTGACAAGTGGATATTAGCTAAAAAGTACAGAATACCTATGACACAACCCTTAGGCTCAAAGAAGTTAAACAAGAAGGAAGGCCCAAGTGAGGATGCTTGAATCTCATTTATAAGGGAGAACAAAATAGTCATGGAAGGCAGAGGGAGGGAGGGACTTGGATGGTAGAGGGGAGGGAGAGGAGAAGAGGGGAGCAGGATCAGGTATGGAGAGAGATGAGAGAGGCCTAGAGTCCCAGCAGTATGAATTGAAATATGCAGCTGCTGGGAGTGGAGGTGGGCAGGGGAACCTCTAGAAAGTCCCAGAGACCTGGAATAAGGAAGAATCCTAGGTCTCAATGCAGTGACCTGAAATGCCCAAAAGAGGGGATATGGAGCCTGAAGAGACCACCTCCAGTAGCCAGACAGGACTACCAGTAAAGGAGTGGGCACACCAACCCACCTATAAAACTTTTGACCCCAAATTGCTCCTGTCTAAAAGAAATGTAGGGACAAAAGTGGAGCAGAGACTGAAGAAATGGCCCAACCTGGGATCCATCCCACGGGCAGGCACCAATTCCTCACACTATTACTGATGCTATGTTGTGCTGCAGATGGGATCCTGGCATGGCTGTCCTCTGAGAGCATCTACCCAGCAGCAGACTGAGACAGATGCAGATAGCCACAACCAAGCATGGGATGGAGGTCAGGGACTCCTATGGAGGAGTTAGGGCAAGGATTGAAGGAACTGAAAGAGATGGCAACCCCATAGGAAGGCCAACAGTGTCAACTAAGCTGGGTCCATGGGAGCTCTCAGAAACTAAGCCACCAAGAAAAGAGAATACACTGGTTGATCCAAGGCCCCAGCATATATAGAGAGAGCAGAGGGCTGCCTTGTCTGGTCTAAGTGGGAGAGGATGGGTCTAATCGTGTAGAGACTTTGTGCCCCAGCATGCTGGGCACCTGTTCAGAAGTGAAGGGAGTGAAATGGAGGGAAGAACTCAGTGGTGGGGGGAGACTGGGGAGGGGATCAGCAGTTGGGATGTAAATAAATAAAGAATAAAAAAGAAAAATATATGCTCCTGAAAGGAAGAACTGGTATCATATATTTTTTTATAAAAATATATTTACTTATTATTATTCTTGTGTCATGTTCGCATACTTGATGTGTGTGTATGGGGCAGTACATGTTACTCAGAGTGTGGAGGTCAGAGATAACTTTGTGTAATTGATTTTCTCCTTCTCCTTTTCACCTGAGTCCCAGGGATAAAACTAAGGTTGCTAGGCATGTGCGCCAAGCACCTTTGTTTGTTGAGCCATCTTGGCAGCCCTTATATACATCCTTGTATCTTTGACACCAAGCACAGTGGCAACCTCAAAGTTATGGCATAAAATGAGTGTTGTTGAATAAGCTAATTGTTTGTGAGAAGGTAAAACAGAAATTTACCGTTCCCATCAGAATTTGATTCTTCGTGTCTTTGGAGTAAATGTTCTTTGCCATAAACCTAATGGAATAGAAAATCAGAAAGAAAACATGATATATTATAAACATGAAACTGGGGTATGTTTCTTATATGATTATGATATGGATGTTTAACAAACATTTCTTATTTCTATAGGTTTAAAATGGGCAAATTGTTTCATAAATCCAAACTTCTGGTGTTCTTAACAATACTACTTACTCTCTTGCAACAATAAATAGCAAGAAAAAGCCATTATTTTTTCAGTACTAAATAGTTTTATTTCTTACACAGAACTAATGTATCATGATGAAGACAAAAAATGTTAAATTAGACTTACTTAAATTACAAGTTGAGAGTATGAGATAAATGAGTACATATACATATATATATATATTTGTGAAAAATCTACCAATAAATTTCAGAACTGTGCTTATACATAAAAGATAATATTATTAAGAGAATATTTTCTTGAACTTTATAAAGATCTCTAAAACAATGGAAACCATAAACAAATCATTTTCTCCTTTGAGAAGAAATGCAAATCTGGCCTGGCCTAAGAGATACACACTGGACTTTTGACTGTGAACCTTGAATAATCTACAAATTGACCAAAACCAGTTTTGACATTTCCAAGCTTTTTTTTTTCTTAACATTATAAAGATTTTTCTAAAAGAAAAGAGGAGAGGAAAAATAGTGAAAGGCATTTTTTGTTTTGTTTTGTTTTGAGACAAGGTTTCTCTTTATAGCCCTGGCTGTCCTGGAACTCACTTTGTAGACCAGGCTGGCCTCGAACTCAGAAATCCGCCTGCCTCTGCCTCCCCAGTGCTGGGATTAAAGGCGTGCGCCACCACGCCCAGCAGTGAAAGGCATTTTGACAGCATGCAGTGCATACAGTTCAGTAACACTAGATTATTAAAGTTAATGTTAGCATCTATGATTCTAGAGCTCTGAGTGCACGCTGGCCAACAGAATGAAACCTTCTCTCAACAAAACAAGAAATAATATAAAACAACACAGACTAGGACACAATATACCAAATAATTAAAACACAAAATCTATTTCTTTGCATATATAATTGGCAACAGATATTGACACTTCTAGAGAAATTTTAATCCAGCAGCATGGCTACTCTGGTAAGTAATCACATCTAAAGACCTAGATCTATATGATCTGGCTATAATACAGACACAATATACACTTTTAATCCTCCTGTTGGAATCCTTTAGTACACACCTTTAATCCCAACCAATGATGTCTAATTGAGGGGCAGAAAAAGTGATGAATCAGAGAAAGATTTGACAAAATGAGTGTCTTAGTCAGGATTTCTATTCCTGCATAAACATCATGACCAAGAAGCAGTTGGGGAGGAAAGGGTTTATTCAGCTTACACTTCCATACAGCTGTTCATCACCAAAGAAAGTCAGGACTGGAACTCAAGCAGGTCAGAAAGCAGGAGCTGATGCAGAAGCCATGGAGGGATGTTCTTTACTGCCTTGTTTCCCCTGGCTTGCTCAGCCTGCTCTCTTATAGAACCCACACTACCAACCCAGAGATGGCATCACCCACAAGGGGCCTTTCCCCCTTGATCACTAATTGAGAAAATACCCCACAGCTGGATCTCATGGAGGCACTTCCCCAACTGAAGCTCCTTTCTCTGTGATAACCCAGCTGTGTCAAGTTGACACAAAAACTAGCCAGTACAATGAGTTAGAGATAGGATTCACCCCAAATCTCAGGAGGGCAGACAGGAAAGAAAAGTGCAGGGAGAGTCAGTGAGTTGGGAGTCAGTGCAGTAGAGTTGAGTTCATTCGTGAGTTCATGCAGTTCAGTGCAGGTCAGCTGAGGCCATTGAAGCCAGAGAATAAGGAGATTAGAACAAATTGCCAGAATTAGTTTGAGGCCAAGCAGGAGGAATTCAGTGAGAGGCCAAGCAGGAATTCAGTAAGAATCCAAGAGGAGCCAAATTGAATCAGTCAGTTTGGAGAGGAGTTTGAGCCAGAGCAGCTGAGTTGAACCAGACAGCAAGAGTTCAGAAAGAACTAGAAAGGGTGAGTTTATTCATCACTAGGCCTCTGAGACTACAATTATATCAAGCAAATAAAAGTTACTTTTACAGCCACTAATTATGGAAATGAAGAAAAGGTGAAAATAAAATTTATGAGGTTGGGCATGTGTGGTGGTGCACGCCTTTAATCCCAGCACTCGGGAGGCAGAGGCAGGTGGATTTCTGAGTTAGAGGCCAGCCTGGTCTACAGAGTGAGTTCCAGGACAGCCAGAGCTATACAGAGAAACCCTGTCTCAAAAACAACAACAACAAAAAAAACCAACCAAAACTTATGAGGTTGAGGAGATGGCTGGAGTGATGGGGGTTTCCTCTGACTACATGGAGTTGTCCAATCCCCACTACTTTTTGGTTGATTGCGCTCATGTTTTCAACCCTGCCAGGGGCACAGTTTGCTTTTTAGGTGAATTCTTAAAAAAAAAACAAAACAAACCAAAAAAAAAAACAAACCAAAAACACAACTCCTTTGATTGGGCAGGTCTAGAAGCTGTGTGTGAGGTCTGTTCTGAGTCCTTCAGGGCTTCTTCCAGCTGTTCCCCCAGCTCTCCTACAAAGTAGCCAGGATACAGTTTAGCATGTGTTTCTAATCAACCTCTCCCAATCTCTGCCCAATTTCTTTTTACCACATTTGCTCAGGTTTTAAGAATTTAATAAGCTTTAACTTTCTATATCCTGTCACAGATGGAGTAGATTCTTTGGGAAGAGATTAGGATGTTATCTGTTGTATTGCTTGGTTCTCCCTCAAGGCATAAGATGCAAGTCTTCGTTTTGAATGGGGCTGGAGACAGTGGGACTCTTCTAACTGAAGCCTGCCTACAGTAGCTTTAGGTCTTCAAGTGCCTCTCCCTTACCTAAATTGATATGGTACAAGCTAAGGCAAGAATGATCAGGGCCCAGGTATTGAGTGGTGCAGCACTGAGAGAAAAGCTCTAGCCAAAGTCTTACGTTTGAGTAGCAGGATTATTTGTTCTTTTCTCTGCACTCACCTTGAACTTAGCCTTAATTAATTGGAGGCAAGACTATCCATGCCTTGTTCCTCCTAGGAAGATATCTCTGGTAGCTGTGGGAGAGGTGCCACTTATTTTCTTGGGCTGCAATATTCTGCAGTATATTCTGTCTTACTGAGCTAGGAGTGGGACAAGGACAGTGTGGATTCACAGACCTGCTATTTAAGATGAATCTGAGGAATTTTTGAGTGGGTTCTTTTTCATCTCCTATGTACCCTTAGACTGTTAATGGTTGCTTTCTCTGCATTCTTTGTTAAGCAGCATTTCTAGCTGCACACTTGGCTGCTTAGTTCATTCCTCAGCACCATTTACGTTCATTCATTTATGTACTTTTAGATTTTCTTGTTTTTTTTCAATTTTCTTTTTAATATAAGGGAATCATTTTGTAAGGATTCTCAAATAATTTCAAAATAGAGTAAATATAAATGAAATTCAACATGGCATCTTAATAAGACCCGCCTCTCACCTGTCAAGGAACTTTTGAGTTTTGTAAACAGCAAATAATATGACCAAAGCTCTATTTATTTTTTTCTGAGGAAAAATGAGAACATGTGACTGTCCCCTCTCTTACATTCACATTTAAAACACTCTATTGCATTAATCAAGATTTACCTCTTGGGTGTTATTCTGGCAGTTTGATAGGATGGCATTTCTTTCCCTCTTTGTTTTCAGATACTTTTTCTTGTTTCTTGCCTGCTAACAGAGTATTTTAAATTAGTGTTCAATGACCATCTCAAAGACAATATAAATACAGACATTTGAGACTCACTTCCTAGGAACTGGCCTAGTGCCCCATTCCTTCCCACTCACCACAGCTGTGCACACTAGATATAAGCAAAGCAAACACAAGATTCTATGAAAAAGTAATTGGGGTTTTAGAATTGTTTCCTATCCCCAGGAGCAGAGATCACTCCATATCTGCACAATAAAAACTTGTGGTTCTTGCATAGCATGCCCACAGCTTTAGTTTTGATCCCCAGAACACATGCAGGCAAACCCAGAATTATTTTGGTTCTATGACTGTTAATGTACTACCCATTCTTCATTTTAAAATGGTAAGTCTATTATAATTTCTGTTCCATTATTGTAAGTGTATGTTAAAAACTTGCTTTATTTTACAGGTTCTGATCCAGGCCTGGTGAAGGTCATGATGAGGGGAGGGGGACCAATAACCATGCCTGGATGAGACTCTGGGTATTTTGGAAAGGGGACAAGTATTCATAAATTTACCGTTTATTTAGCAGGAAGTTAATCACTGTGGCCTAGAGGTGAACTGTGGAAAGCTAAACCACTGTTTTGTTCTCTGTAGTAGGATTACGCACCCCTAGCCTTTGCTATGAAACTCTAGCACCTCTCATGAAAAGTGGAATATCTCTCTATTCTCTTGATGATGAGCGTGCCTGGCTATGTGACTTACAGAGCCTAGTGGAATGTTAGTGAAGATGGTCTATGACCTGGTTATAATAAGATAGATGGATGGTTGCTGGAGGAAACGTGGCTGCCAATGGGCTGATATTGTACAACATTCTTTTTATACTAGGGACTTTCATCATGGGGGTTTTACACTGGGCACTCTCTAGTTAAAGGAAATAAAAACCATATTATTTAACAGAACTAAATCTGAATTCTGAAAACACCACCATAGATCTATCATTCTTATCAAAGTCAATCTTCAGATCCCAAGAACGAGAAAATAAAGGCTTACTATAAATTGCTAGTGTTTTGCAGTTATCTGTCACACAGTGAAAAGCTTATTCCCCCACTTTATGTGTCATCTCTTTCTTTAGTAAGCTCATGCAAACTGTGATCTCCATAGATACTCTGTAATTGCTTCCTTAGGCATGTATCCTCATCTATGGAGTCATAGATTTTACCTATTTGTTGTGTCACTCTCAAAGCTAGGATATAAGAAGACACAGGGATAGGTTATCTGACTCATTGTTTTCACTGCTCTGTTCCTAGAAGTCAGGCAGTGTGCCTAGTACATAGCATGAGTCCAATAGTAAGAATAAGTATGTAATTAAATTTATGAATATTGGGTTAATAAACAAGTAAGGTAAATTAGGTCACCATATCTGACATTAACAAGTAGTATGACATTTTAAAATTAACTTCACTCCTTGGATGTTAATATCTTCATCTATGAAATAAAAGGATTGGAATAAAAATTCTAGGATTTAAAGATAATGCACATAATAAGAAAAAACAATTATTACTATACAGTAATGATAAAAGCACAAACCTTCTTCTTGGTTGTTAGTAACAATATCAGTGTACCTGCTTAAAATATCCACACTGAGCCTAAACTTTTAATCATACCTGAGAGGTTACCTTGAGAAGATAAGTCTGAGTGTCATTGGACTCTGAGCTGTCAGAGCCTCGACTACTAAAACAAGAAAACAATAACAATTACAGTTTTCAGAATGTAAAATTTCAGAATGTAAAATTTCCAAATCTTATTTGAATGTACAGTTCTAATTAAACAGAGAATTATATTTACAAAAGTTCCTTATAATTTGGTAGTCTCATACAATTTAGAAATGGTATTTCTACTTTCTGAATGTACAGAAGGTGTAAATGTTTGGGGATATGCTGCTGGAATGTAAGCACCCTGGATGGAGGATTGCTTTTCTGTCTGCCTCATTATGATGTCACTGGTACACGGTGACACTCAGTGTTCTTTATTAATAAGGAAACACATAAGTGATGGATCTGTGTAGTTCTCCAACTCATTTGGCTATCATTGGCTCTTAAAATTAATTTCACATCACTACATTTCTATTTTACCTAAAGATAATTTAAGGGCCATCAAAAGAATAGGACCTCAAGGAAAAAAAAAAGGTCAAACACAAATCTATTTCTAATTATAATTACTTAGTACAGTGGCAGCAAAATGTATTTACTTGAGTGATAAGTCATGGAAGGAAATGTTTCTGGGTTGTATTTTTGATATATTATTGTTAATAAATAGATTTTACTTTTTAAGAATAGTTTTAGGTTTACAGAAATGCATAATAGATATTTCACAGTTCCCTCCTGCACAACTTCCTTTACTATTAGCTTCTTATGCTACATGGGAATTTATTACAATTGATAGCAAATTTATTGTTTATTAGCTGACTTAACAAATTCTGTAAGTTTTGAAAACTTTATAAAGACATGTATCTTTCACCGCTACAGCATCAAACAGTTTCACTGACTCAAAATTCCTGTTTGATTATCCATGATTCTGTCTCCCGAGAACCCCTGGCAACCACTCACCCTTCCTTTCTCCCTCTAGCTTTGTCTTGCCCATCATGTCACACAGAGTACATAGAGTGCATAGCTTTATCAGACGTCTTTCATTTCCCAGGATTGCTACCAAGACTGAGGCAGACACAGTAGAGGCACACTCCTAGATTGATATACCACTAAAGTGTCATTTCCTTTATTTCAACCAAAGGTTTTTGAACAAAGTTAGATAAGCCTAGAGGCATTTCTGTCCACTATCTTTGGGATGAATCTGAGCATGTTTGCTACCTTTAGGATGCAAATTGAGCATGTCCCAAAGTGTTCCTGTCTGCCATTTTTCCCTTTTCATATCTGCTACATGACCCCAGGCCACAAATGCCCCAATGTGTCTGCCATCATTCTTTCCTGAAGCATGACATTAAACTGAGCATGGTCAAGAATCTACTCCTTAACTGAGCATGCTCAAGAAAGTGTCCATCCTTATAGTGCTTTCTTATATTAATATTTATAGGCTCTCTAAGTAAAATTCCCACACTGCCTTTGAGGAAAGCATTGCTTTTGGCTCTCCTTACCTGCTAGAGGTAGCAAATCTTTCTCAGTTATTATTTTTTGGACATGGTTTGTTTTGACTTTGTTCCCATCAAGATGAAACCCACTTGATGTGGTTGCAATATGGACTCAAGTTTCATTCTGTTATATCTTTATGGTTTGACAACTCACTTATTTTTAATCATTGAATAATAGTGCATTATATGGACACAATTAAAAAAAAAGTCATCCATCTATTGGAAGACATCTGGTTGCTTCCAGTTTGGGCAGGTATAAATAAAGCTATTATGAATACTGTGTGGACTTTTTTCAGTTTATTTCGTTTAAAACCCAAGAACCAAGGATGAGCTGGTGTGTAGTAGTGTCATGACCCAGTCATGCAATTATGGCTCATCTGTCTAAGGGTGGAGAATCAATCCATAGGGACAATTCTAGTGTGGCTACATTTTCTACATGGTTAAGATGGCATAACTCCTTATTGCAGTGGAAGTTACGTGAGTGATAAGATATGCAATCAAGGCTGAGACATCTGAGAGAGGAACAATCCCAGTGACCAATTTCTTCTAAATGGTGTGGAGTGACATGTCTCCTTGATGAATGGCATCTATAATACAAGTATGAGTATACCTCCAAATGCTGATGGACTAGAAATTATAGTGGCAGCCTTGAAAGTCGCATGCAATAGACAGGAGGATGGTAATTGCAGGTGGTGGGAGAAGGAGGAGGTAGTGAATCACTTACAAATTTGGTACCCAAGCAGACCTAAGGCCTAAATTCCAGGAGGAAGAGCGAGTGCTATTCTTTCATGGACTTCATCTCTACAAAGCAAGGGCCAAAAGGACAAACAAGGGTAATATTTCATACATCACACTGGTTGGAACAGAAATTGGGATGAATGGGTTCCAGAAAGCAGAGCTCTTAAATACATGGACAAATTTGCAGAAACAGAGAACTTTAAAGGCCAGTCAGTCAGGAGCAAGGCAATCGGAAGGCAAGAGGAGAGGGCTGTCTGCTCCTGGTAAGAGGAGAGGGGCTGTGGCTGCTCCTGGTAAGAGGAGAGGGGCTGTGGCTGCTCCTGGTAAGAGGAGAGGGGCTGTGGCTGCTCTTGGTAAGAGGAGAGGGCTGGCTGCTCCTGGTAAGAGGAGAGGGGTGGCTGGTCCTGGTAAGAAGACATCTGGCCTGCAGTGGAAAAATAACGTGACAACACAAAGGGACAGGAAGAAACCTCCAGGAAATGGGGATGGTGACAGTACCATGAGACACCTCAGCCTCCTGGGAAAAAGAGGGCCCAAGTAGATCCAACTGTTGGAAATGAAGACAAATTTATGGGCAGGGTTGAAGTTAAAGATTCCTGAAAGCTGACACCATGGCTGTGGATGACTGGGGCTTAATCACCAGGCAAACAATCTCAGTAAATGTGGCGCTCCATGCACCTAGGACATGGGTGCATCAGGGCGATCTGTGAGAATTTCAGCATACTGCAGTCTCTCAGATTTTCATGATTTCCTCAAGTACCTGGCGAAGCATTCTGCACCTTTGTTCAGGGCCAGTGATTACGAAGTGGTTCCTCCTGAGAATCATCGGAAAGCCGTGTGAGGGGCGTGCTCTCACTCATGTTTGGATCTCTGTAAACAGAGTTTGGTTCTTAGTCCTTCTGTACAAATGATGTACTTTGAAGATGTTAGTGTACAACAGAATTGGTGTTTGTTTTCTGTTTGATTTTAAACAGAGAAAGTAAAGGGCACTCCTTTTTTTCTATTTCTATTTCTTTTTCTTTTTTCACTTCAAAGTTTCTGCCGGTGTATTTGATAATGGACAACAGATGTGCTGTAGGCAGTGGTCCTCAGTCTTCCTAATGCCCTTTAATAGTTCCTCATGTGGTGGTCACTCACAACCTTAAAGTTATTTTTTTGCTTTATGATATTCAGGATATATGATATGTGACCCCTGAAGGGGTCATGACCCATACAAATTGAGAAACAGTGCTGTAGAGTGTTTTACTGCCTGGTGGGCATAGCTCCTTTTTTAATGCTAGTAATGTTCCTTTGACACTATGCACGTTTATAATATGTTACTGCTCATTGACAAAATGCTGATTCCTAGTGCCTAAGGTTCACTTTAGTGTATGCAACTGAACACGCATCCATTTTTGCTTTTCTGTTAATAGTGCTTAAAGAGCCCATTCTTTGTTAGCCATGTTGTTCCTTAGGCATGTTATCTTTGCTCAATTGTTGCAGAATCGTGGGGTCATGGTTTTTGTATTTCTGTCTAATGTGTGTCTTAATATGTTACATGCAATGCATTGTGTAGCTACAGTTTTATAGAAAAGTCACATCTGTAGGAGTTGTTCAAATCTACAGTAATTTTTTTCTTTTAATTTCAAAAATAGAAAAAAGTATCATGTATGAGACAGGATTGTAAGGAAGATGTGACATCAGTTGTGTGGCCTTTGCTGTGGATAAGACAAGCAACTAAGACTGATATGTTTGTCTATAAAGAATTTGCTTAACTAAGGGAGGAATTTTAAGTAAAAGACACATGGGTGCTATTTTTCATGTTAGTTATGATTTTGCAGGAAAAACGGAGAATATGAGAGAGTAAGCTGAAGTGATAGAAGACAGATGTACCTTTAGCATGGAAGGGACCAGTATAGAAGACAGATGTACCTTTAGCATAGAAGGGACCAGTATGAAAACGAAGGCCTTAACAATGGCCTTTATAGGAAACATGGCGATTTTTGCAAATATTCTGCATCTGAACACTATTGTCTGCCAATCAAATATGATGAGCTTGTTCACCTGCCTTCTAACTATTTTGTGATCATGACATTGATTACTGATGTGGAGGGAGATTTCACATTTTCAGTGTGCAGTGGCTACAATGGAAACTCACAAAAGGTGAGGTTGCTGGGAGTAAGTGACTGTTTCTGTGGAATAGTGACTCCATGCTACATAATTCCATTTAAGGCTCAGGGGACAGTACAGAAGAGACGATGGGACGACTATACAAGCCAGGGCAAACGACAGAGTGTTGTAAAGCTATTTCCTCTGAATTAAAATATTTCTCCTGGAAGGAGATTTATCGGACTCAGGAAGCTAAGGCCCAGGGAGGTCATGAAACTTACAAGGCTCAGGAAACTCAGAACGTTACAAAAGCCACAACCCCCTACTTCAGATTTGCTAAGAAGTCAGCTTCTGGGAAGGAGGCTTTCTTTGGTAGAGGTACCAGCAGAAGTGGTCAGGGGCTACTATAGATGCAACTTTGGTGAGTTGTCACCTGTGCTGGGAAGGGCCTTTGGTGCTGCAGCAGCCATTGAGGTACATATACTTCAGATAGTAATTCCAATATGGGTTCACAGGCTCACCAGCTAAATTCAAGTCAAATGATTCCTTGGTCTGTATTGGGGCCCTCTCTAGGATGAATAGAATTTTATTCATATCTCCCCAGGAAGAGTCACTCAAAATAATCCCACCCAAACGAGAGGTCCTATGTTCCCACATTTTTACTAGCATTTAGTATTGCCAGGATTTTAGATTTTAAGAAATTCTAAAAATGTTTGTTGTGGTGTTTCATTGTTTTAATTTGCAATTTCCTAATGATGCATATTACATTTTCATTGGGTTTTTTCCTTTATTAGTTTTAAAACTTATTCTTTCATTGTTTTAGATCTTAAATCATGAATAACTGTACATTTTATATCCTTATTCCATAGAAAAGATATTATTCTTTCTATATAAAACTTTTGTGTGCTTTGTTTCTTATTATAGACTATCAGAGTATAAGGATTTTTCCTTATTTCTGCATAAAATTCCACAGTCTCAACATCTATCATTGTTGATGGACTATTTGAAAATAACATATAGTTTTAATGGTAATTCTAAGCCAGCATAAGAGAAGTAAGATCAAGTATTTTAATGTACAAAGAAATCTTCTATTATCTAGCACCATAAAACAGGACACAAATAGAGTATGCTGTCTAGAATGATTCTTGTTTTTTGAGAAAGGGTATCAGTATGTTGTTCAGGCTGTCCTAAATTTTTTTTTTAAGATTGATTTATTTATTTTATGTAAGTACACTATAGCTGTCTTCAGACACACTAGAAGAGGTCATCAGATCTCATTATGGATGGTTGTGAGCCACCATGTGGTTGTTGGGAATTGAACTCAGGACCTCTGGATGAGCAGTCGGTGCTCTTAACCACTGAGCCATCTCTCCAGCCCGCTGTCCTAAAATTTATCATCCTCCTGCTTTGGATTCCAAGTCCTGAAATTGTAGCGATGTACCATAATGCCTAACTGGAACTGCTTTTTAAACATCTTGGCTCTCTGCAAAATTGAGATAGTACTTTGTTTTCCTATCTCCAATATGCTTATCAAGAAGAACCTATAAAATGTGAATTATCTGGTTGATAGCTTTCCTTTTGGAAACTGTATAAAACCTAATACACAATGAAGAAGCTTCACTCTTGAAATGCAGTAATACTCTACATCCTACATATGCATATCTATCTTTAAAAAAGAGGAACATGAAAATTACTACATGCTTTTACTTGAGAACTGAAACGGGTTCAGAAGAAAGCTTCCAAATATTTGTGGAACTTAGTATGTATAAAGCATAGTTGTAGTTTGTGATTAAGAAAGCAAGAGCACACTAGCAGCAATAGGAGAAAATATATGAAGAAGAAGAACTGTAACAATAAGAACTAACAGAAGAATCAGTGGAGAGAACTTAGCATTTGTGACTGACAGAACTGGACAAAAATTGTACCACTATTCACACATGGTTCTTAAGTCATGAGTAAAATTCCATTAGATTATCTGAAACCTAATGGTTACTGCATAACTAACAATAGAAAATAGATATAAAATAGTACTATTTTTATGCACTGTCATTCACTTTTAGAAGAATAAATATTAAACAGAAAATGGTATTCTTATAAGGCAATTAGAATTCTCATCATAGACTTCCCTCTTGCTCATGTCATAAAATTTAGGTTGTTTTTTTCAAGACAAGGCTTTATTAATTATTATTAAAAATTATTGATATTTTTATTTGAAATGTCAAGTCAGTATTAGACAATAGTTAACTTTCTGCCTAATTGTGACATCCTTCTATATAACTTCAGGAATTTCTCACACAATGAGCCACTCAAGGTCTACAGTAAGTCACCCTCAGCCTACCTAATTATATTATGTTTTAATATCTCTGTTCTAAGAGTCTTCTGTCCTTCTCTCTCTAGAAGAAGAATAATGAGCAATGTCCAGGGCAAAGACAAAGACAAACTCTTCAAAGTCACAGTCCCAGCAACTTAATTGGACCTTATCTGTTATAGTTCTCTCATCTTCCAATTGCCTGAAGTTTTGAATCCATCAATAGAATGAACTGTTACAGCCCTCTTGGTCTAATCCTCTCTTCAAATGTCCCATAAGTTACACCCACAGGTATGCTTTACTAATCTTTTAGATGTCTCTCAAGAAAATCAATTTAACAATCAGCATTAATCTCATAATAGTCAACTGATATCCAACCAAGGTATCAAGGGTACATAATAGGGAAAGGATAACCTTTTCAGTAGATGGTTCTAGGAAACTGTATATTTACATTTACAAGAATGAAATTGCAAATAAATTTATAATGGAAATACAAAACTCAAACTGATGTAGCAGCTTCCATTAAAAATAGTGTGGAGGTTCTTTAGAAACTAAAATATAGTACAAGTAGGTGATCTGATAATAAATCTGGCAAATAAAAATGATATACCATTACTGGACATCAATCCAAAAATCTAAATCTAGAGCTGACAAGTTAATAGTACTAACATGTTTAATGCAACATTTTCCAAAATAGTACCCGATCTATCTATATTAGGTAGCTAAAAGAGTTTAATTCATAGCATCAGAGGATGGTGGTTATTAAGAACAGAAGCAAAAGAAATGCAAGTTACTAATTAACAGACATGAAGGTCAGTTAAGGAGTAAGTTGTAGAATTCCATATAAAATATTGTACTGTAGAACAATCATCAGCAATGACATTGTCAACTTAAAAGAGTTCTTAACACCTGAAATTTAATTGTAAAGAGCAAGTGTACTACTCCACTGTTTAAGGGAAAAAATAAACCCAAATCAAAACAATCCCTAAACAGCTCTGAGAGAATAAGCCCCTTCTGTGTGACATGAGTGCTTCACCATATGGTCCTGGCAATATGACTCGTGGAATTTTATATGTGAGACCTACAACACTATACTGGGCTTGCTAGAAAGGGCACACATAGTAAAACAATACAACAAACTGTACTTTTATATTGGCAATCACAAGGCTTGATTCTTACTCAAAGGAGATGAGAATATATCACAGAAGAACTTGCAGAAGGATGCTTATAGAAGTTTTATTTATGATGCTGACACTTGGCAGCAAATAAGTATTCTCTTCAGTTGAGCGGATAATTCTGGTACATTCAGACAATGCTTACTATTTACAGCTAAAAATAAATGTGCCGTTATACCATGAAAAGAACAGAGGAATTTTGTAAGCATGTAAGTAGGTGATAGAAGGCAGTTTGAAAAGCTTATATGCTATACACTTCATGCCAGATGACACTCTGGAAAAGGTCAAACTAAGTAGACAATGATAGAGAGCTGTGGTTGCCAGTGGTTAAGGTAGAAAGAATAAATGGAGGCATGAGGCCACACAGTGAAGATACCCTGCTTTATACTATGATGGTAGGATACATGTCATTATAAATTTGTCCAAATCCACAGCATGTGAAACTACTTTCTGACTGGAGTATCTGCTAATGTGGACTATGGACACTGGGGGACAACTGGGTGTTAATAAAATTCATTGAAATATATATCACTCTGGGATGTTGATAACAGGAGGAGAGGCCCTGGATGTATAGGAATAGGGGATATATGCTAAACCTCTCTAATGTCTACTTGGTTTTGCTGTAGATATAAAATTTTCTAAATGATAAATAGAGGCAATGCAAAACAATTTGGGGTGTCTTTCACATATAGTAAACACATGACAGTGCTTATTATTGAATAAATCAAATGAAGCCTTGATATATTTGACCAAAATGATGCACTTGTGAAAACTTTTCCTAATATGAGTCAGAATTTTCTCTGTGGAACTGACAGTAATATCCAAGTAGTATAAAAATAGCTCAGTAAAATAGTGTAAGAAATGATGTCAATGTTCTTGACTTACCTAGACTCTACATCCACAGGAATTTCTACTAGAGAAGTATCTGTATTATCAGAGACTCTTTCAAAGTTCATATGTTTTTCCATTTCTTCTAATTCTTTCAAGCACTGATAATACTAAGAAAAAATTATAAATGAGTTCATTATAAAAATAACATTACTTTCTAATTAAGCTAATTGAATATTTAGATGTATCAATATTAATAGTCACAGGGTGATTACTACACACACCCAAACTCAGAAAACCATTAGGCTATTAAAAAGGGAAACCTGCTGTAGGACAGACCATTTATGTGATAGCCTGAATCTGATACTTATTCAAATTGAGTTGACTTACTTTGCTCTGGTCAGGATCACAGTAGTCCAATAGAGAATCACAAAAATGATATCCCATCGACTCTAAGTCTTTCGTGCCGAAATGAGTGCCTCGTTTATTGCCTAAAACATGACAAAATTGATTCACCTTAGAGAATGAGTTACTAATTTTTCTTGTTATGATAAATCTAAATTGTGAGACACTGTAAATAAAACAAAGGAATGATTTCAGATTCTGTCCTTTCACTTTCCGACTCTGGAGTAGGTCAGTTAATAGCTTAGTGCTTTTGCTCATTTCTTTTTGGGGCAAAGCTTATTCAAAGCTTATGTGTTGTGAGGCAAAAGAAAAGCCAGACAGTTTTAGTTATGGTTACCAATTATTAACAGTGATGATAACTACTCTGAGAAAAATTCCATGAGAATATTTTTCGTTATTATGAATGATGTTACCTCAGTTTAAGGTCACACAAAAAGCTAGGGGATCACTAGGCATGGTGACATATGCCTTTAGTTCCAGCAACTCAGAAGACAGAGGGAGACTCGGAAGACATTTTTGAATTTGAGGTAAATCTAGTTTACATAGTGAGTTCCAGGACAGCCAGGGCTATGAAGAGACTATGTCTCAAAACAAAAACAAAGAACAAAGAAAAATCTAGGTAGAAATTATATATGTGAGTTTCCAGCATTTTACTTTTTCAAAATGGAAATGGTTCTTTTATGTAGCCTAAGCTGACCTTGAACTCAAGGTCTGCCTGTCTTTGTCTCTTGAGTGCTGAAATTATAGTAGGTACTATCATATACCCTAGATGTGAAACCTTTTCTAAGAGTGTTAAAGACATTATAAAACAGAATATTCTGACTTCACTAGTACATGCTCAGTATGATAAAGATATTCCTTGTGAGAGAACACAGCATGCTTCCATTTTTAGTTGCAGGAACTAAAGGCTCCCTTTCAAATATAAACTGACAACAACCAATGAGTGAATGAACCAACCAACCAACCCAAGAAATGGACAAGGTGAAATACCCAGACTATTTGTGCTTTGTAATCAACAAATCAAATAAAAACATTTAAAGCATATTGCTTTTTTTTTTGACATCATTAGGAATTCCTGTTTTTAAAAAGCAGTAAGAACAAAAAGAACAACTAATTTGCTGTACATCCCAGAACATTCTTTTATAAACAAAGGGACTTGATGACATGAGATACCCCACAAGAGAAGTTTATTCATCTTGCTTATAGGACTGATTAAATGTAAGTGTGCAACAACATGCGCACTACTGAACTGTCCATATCATTAATCTTACAGCGAAGCCTCGCTTGGGTTTATGGTCCCAGAAGAGGTCCTCAAGGACATTTACCCAGAGTAGATCCGCAGAAGGTGGCCTCCAGAGTGAAGCTGTTCCGGATGCCCATCTTCCACATTACAACCCTTCCTGTCCCCTCTTTGCTTTTCTGAACGTTAAACTTGCAAGCTGAGAAGGAAAACTGAGAAGCAGTGGTTAAAAATGACACATGTACTTTTTGGGAAGAGTGTAAGAAGGAACAAGTAGGTAGTCTCTTTTCCTTCATTATTGTTACATGCAGATACATATTAACAAATATTGGGGAGTCGTGGATGGGTTCAAGGGAGAGTGACTGGAGGGAAAAGGAGGGAAGAAAGTGATATAATTATATTCCCATTAATTTAAGTGGACCAAAAAAAAAAAAAAAAAAAGAACAAAAATGGAATGCAATCTTTGCAAAAAATTGTAATTCTCAAAGCTGAAGGTGCTATGTGTTATTTCCTGGTCAATTAAAAATAACTATTTTTATTTTATTGTTTGAGACAGGATTTCCTGTAGCCTACGGTGACCTCTAATTCCCTGTGTGGTTCAGACTCTACTTCCAAGCTGGGAAATAACTCATTTTAAGGATAATGTATTTATATTTCAAGAAACAGAAATTGTAACCCCAATAATAAATATACTTTTAACATCACATAACATGTCCCAAATAAGCTTACTAAACTTTGCTACTATTAGTTCAGGATGATATACTTTTAGGAACTACTATTAGTTCGGATGATATACTTTTAGGAACTACTATTAGTTCGGATGATATACTTTTAGGAACACTTCTTGTTTCACTGCTTGCCTGTTTTTTTCTTTTTTGAGACTGTCTTGTTATATAGCCCAGGATAGCCTCATACTCACGGCAATCATCCCTGGTGAGATTATTGATGTGTGCCACTGCACACAGAATCTTGAATTTTTAGTATGTTCTAAAAATTCTGCATGTTTCAGAATGAAGATTCATATGGTAGATTTCCAGAAATAGAATGAGGAGTCTTTGCTTTCATATGAAAGACCTTGTGGAGATGTCTTGAAATACTGTTTATAAAGAGATCAATGTTGTTTTGGTTTCTTTTACTAAGACAAGTGTCTACTAAGAGATTGAGGGATTTGCTTTTTAACACAAGGTTTATTTGTGTCCATTTTGTGAATTGTAATGAGCGTAGAGCTTCCCTTAGTCACTAGCATCACCACCACAACTGGACACAGCAGCTCTCTCCCTGCTCCCTCCCTGGCCAGTCTCTCTAACTCCCCTCATGCTATTCCTTGCTGCCACACTCTTCTGCCATCACACTTCTCTCTTTGTCACTATGTTTTTGTGTTTTCATGACTACCCTCTAAATGGAATTGTGTTGGCAACCTTTTGAGATTGGCTTCCTTACTTTAGTATAATACCTTTTGAGATTTATCCAAGTTGTTGCATGTAGAAATTTTCATTCTCCTTTATTACTGAGGGAATTCCATTGTGTGCCTATACTACATAAAGTCTATGTTTGGATTGTTTCACTTTTAGAAATTAAAGGAGTTCCTAAAAACAATTATATGTACAGGTTTACATATGGATGTAAGTTTTCAATTTTTTCCCCTATGGTTCATCCCTAGACACGGGACTGATTGATCACATTATAACTGCACATTTAACTCTGTAAGCAAACTATTCTCTAAAATGCTGTGTCATTCAGTGCCTCTATGAACAATCTATGTGAGTTCCTGCTGCTCCAAATTCTTAGCACTGAGTATAGGTGACAATTCTTTAAAAGTAGTTGTACCTCCTTGTCATGGTTTTTTTTTTTTTTTTCACGTGTAGCTACCTGATGGCTAATGCAGTTAAATACCCTTTTCATATGCTTATTTAGCATTATATATTATTTTTTAAGAAGTATTGTGGTGATTTGAATGAAAATAGGCTCCATAAACTCTTAGGAAGTAGTGTTGTTGGAGGTGCAGCCTTGTTGGTATAGGTGTGGCCTTGTTAGAGGAGGTGTGTCACAGGGAGTGGGCTTTGAGGTTTCAGAAGCTCACACCTGACCAGATATCACTCTCTTCTTGCTTCCTGCTCATAGATAGAGAACTCTCAGCTCCTTCTCAAACAGAATGTCTTCTTGCACATTGCCATGCTTCCCCCATGACAATAATCAACTAAATGTCTGAACTTTAAGCCAGCCCCAACTAAATGTTATAAGAGTTGCTGTGGTTATGGTGTTGCTTCATAGCAATAGAAACCCTAAGCCAGGTATATGTCTAATACCACTGCCATTTTATTGTAAAGCTGTTTTATTACTAAGTTATTCTGAGATCTATGTAAGATATGAGATTGTAGATATTTCCATCTACAGTACTTTACATCCACTTACAAAGAGCTTTTAGAGGACAAAAACAAACTAATTTGAAGAAGTCTAATTTATCAGTTTACTAGGACTCAATGGCTCATGCACTTGGTAGACGTGTATCTTAGCTTCTTTTCTAGTTGCTTTACTGCAATACCCGGCAGAAGCAACATTAAAAGGAGGGGTTTATTTGGGCTCACTGTGGAGTGTGCAGCCCACCAAGGTGGAAAGGCATGGCGGGAGAAACTCAAGCAGCTGTTTACATTGCCTCCACAGTCAGGCAGCAGAGGAAACCAAAGCCTGTGCCCAACTCACTTGCTTCTTATTCCACATAGGTCCCCAGCCCATGAGGTACTGCCCATATTTTGTTTGGGTCCTCTTACTCCAATTAAATTAATCTAGTTAAGCTTTCAAAGACATAACCAGAGGTTTCTCTCTTCAGTGATTTTAGATCCTGTCAAGTTGGCAATTAATAGAAACTATCATAATGTTCAGGAACTTTTTGGCCATCTTCATGTGACAAAAGTTTTATATCTAACATTTAAGATGTGAGGTTTAGGTGGAGAATGCTGTATATGAAGTCCAATTGTTCTGATATCCCTTGCAACATGTCCCCCATCAGCCTTCATAAGAAGCCACATGCATGTGGCTCTACCACTGGACTTGCTCTCAGTGTCTGTGTGGTTCCTTATGCTCACTATCTCAATCACAACTGTATTATGGTATCTGAAAATCTGATAGTGAAATTTCTTTAACTTTTTTCCAAAATTGATTTGCTAGGCCCAATTTCTTTGCATTACTTAGCACAACACAAATTTATTTATATCTGTAAACAATTATGCTTTGATATTTTTGGAATTGTGTTAATTCTACATATCATTTAGGAGAGTGAATACTGTGTTATTGTCTCAATCCATAAATATATCTCTCTGTTAATATGGATCTTTTTCAGCATTCTTAAGATTTTAGTATAAAGATTTACACATTTTGTTAGACTTACAGTTACTCATTATGAATTATGACAAAATAGTATTGTTTTAAATTTTAGCTTACAGCTATTTATTTTGACTAAAAATCTGGACTGGCATTTTACCTCAAAACACATTCTAAAATCACTTACTTATTCTAAAAGTTTATGTAGATTGAATTTCCTCTGTGGGCAAACATGCCTTCCTAACTTCTTTGTAGTGAGTCTGCCTTCTTACCGTTACAACTTACAGAAAGATGTATGTAAAGAGTAAGTACAGGGCTGAGACTGGAGCCCAGGGGAGGAGCACTCACCACACAGTATGAGCCCCTGAGATCAGTCCCTAGTCCTGCCGTAAGAAAGGAAGGAGGAAGAAGAGGTATCCTTGTTTGATCTTATGAAGAAAAGATCTTTAAAAAGTCTTTTTTAAAAGTTCAGTATGGTGTTAAGAATAGCATTATTGTATATACTTTATATTACACCAGAAAAAATGTAATGTTTATTTGATAAGTTATTTTTAATTCTTTGGTTTTTTTCATACATGTATACAATGCATCTTGATCATAGCTATTCTTTACTCCTCCCTTCTAATTCCTGTGATTCCTCTTCTCCCTCTCAACCTCATCTCCTCTTCTTATATATTTTTATATATTTCAAATAACATTTTATTCATTCTTTCATAATTTCATACAATATATTTTGATACTATTTATTTCCCTCCACAAATTCCTCCTAGATCCTTCCTCTTCTCTACCCACCCAAGTTCATATTCTTCTATTCTCTCTTCCTAACATCATCATTATTATCATCATCATCATCATAATCAACAACAACAACAAAAGCACAATGACAACACAACATGACATGACACAACACATGGAGTTCAGTTTGTTATGGTCTCCTACTCCTAGGTGTGGGGTCTGCCCTGGAGTGTGGTCCATACACTAGGCATCAATCTATTGAAGAAAACCAACATCACTTTCAGCTGTTGATTACCAATAATAAAGTTAGGGGTGGGACTTCATGCCTACTCCCCTGATTCATGTTGGGATTTTGTCTTGCTTGAACTTGAGCAGGTCTTATATGTGTTGTCATGCTCTCTGTGAGTTAGTATGTGCATCTTCCCTGTCGTATCTCAACAATGCTGGTTCCTGGAAGTTGTCTACTACCTCTGGCTTTTACACTCTTTCTGTTCTTCTACATAGATTCTTTTTTTAAAAAAAGATTTATTTGTTGTTATATGTAAGTACACTGTAGCTGTCTTCACCCCAGAAGAGGATGTCAGATCTCATTACGGATGGTTGTGAGCCACCATGTGGTTGCTGGGATTTGAACTCAGGACCTTCGGAAGATCAGTCAGTGCTCTTTTTTTTTTAATTTTTTTTCTCTTTATTAGATATTTTCTTCATTTACATTTCAAATGTTATCCAGAAATTTCCCCTTACCCTCCCGCATCCCTGCCCTGCTCCCCTACCCACCCCCTTCCACATAATGGCCCTGGCGTTCCCCTGTACTGGGGCATATAAAGTCTGTATGACCAAGGGTCCTCTCCTCCCAATGATGGCCAACTAGGCCATCTTCTTCCATATATGCAGCTAGAGACATGAGCGCAGGGGGAACTAGTTAGTTCATGTTATTCTTCCACCTATAGGGTTGAAGACCCCTTCAGCTCCTTGGGTACTTTCTCTAGCTCCTTCCTTGGGAGTCCTGTGTTCCAACTAATAGNTGTAAATGTACCAAATTTTTTGTATCCATTCCTCTGTTGAGGGACATCTGGGTTCTTTCCAGCTTCTGGCTATTATGAATAAGGCTGCTATGAACATAGTGGAACATGTGTCCTTATAACCAGATGGAAACTCTTCTGGATATATGCCAAGTAGAGGTATTGCTGGATCTTCCGGTAGTACTATGTCCAATTTATTACTTAAAATATATGTAACAACCGTTTAATGTTGTATAACAACCCATGGAAAAGCTTCATCAAATCATAAAAATTCCAAGGTTCTTGAGTAGGATATCCCACTAGGATATTCCTTTTATTATACTTGTCTGCTGAATCTGCAGGAATTAATCTTGAATTAGTAATTTTTGTAATCTTTCTCTTTCTGGTCAGTTTTTGGGAAAGTTTTATCAGTTTTAATTGAGTTTTCCAGTATAAGCTCTGTTGATTTATTCATCATTTCTGTTTCCAACATCACCATGGTAGCTAACATGTGCCAAAGAGGACCTGGTGCTTAAAAGGACATGGGCCCCAGGAGGAAACTTACTATTATTCTGCTATTATTATTTTTATTTTTGTACACTCCATATTTTATTTCCCCCCCCCAACCTCCCATCCACCCTCCAACTGTTCCACATCCCACACCTCTTCCCCACCCCTTGTCTCCTCATGGATATCTCCACTCCCCCTGCCACCTCTAAACTCCCTGGGGCCTCCAGTCTCTTGAGGGTTAGGTACATCATCTCTGAATGAACACAGACCTGGCAGTCCTCTGCTGTATGTGTGTTGGGGCCCTCATATCAGCAGGTGTATGCTGCCTGCTTGGTGGCTAATATAATTTTGTGTCTGTTTCATTCTGCTTGTTTTCAGTTTTTGTTTTCCAGTTTCTTATATAGAAACCCAGATATTGATTTGAAATATTTTATTCTAAGTCTTTATTACTACAAATTTTATTCTAAGCACTAATACATTAGCTGAATTTCAGAATACTTTATATGTAACATATTTCTAATCTTCCTTGAAGTTTTCTCTTTGGCCTCTTTAGAATGTAGTTTAATTTCCAAGTTTGGACAAATTTTTCTTTTTTCATTGATTTCTAGTCTATTTTCCATGTGGTCAGAGAACATACTTTATGATTTGAATTCTTTATCATTTGTTAAGACTTATTTTTAAGGCAGAATCTGGTCTGTATTGATGACCATTCTATGGTCATTTACATATATCTATTGGGGATTTGATTTGTGCTTACATGGGAATTCACATGTCCACTGCAGATCCGGGCCAATGGTTGTTGTTTCCACTAGTCAATAAAGAGCCAGTGGCCAAAGACTGGGCAGGAGGACAGAGGTGGGACTTTTAGGATTACCCAGCAAGAAACACGGAGAGGGAAAAAGGGAGTCCACCATTAGAGGAGCATAGGACAGACCATGCCGTGAAGGAGCAAGGAGGGTGAGACAACCGAAATGTAGGTGCAAAGGGAAAGCAGTCCCATGGGAGGACTGCCCAGAAGGAAATAAGGCAGCAAAGATAAAATATAGATTTACAAAATATTAACTCAGGAACACTGGAGGGGAGGGTGTGCTAGCTGTGGGGAGGTTTGGAAGTGCCCAGCCCTTGAGCTAGTTAGGCCAGATTAAATATAAAGGTCGCATTAGAGCTCTTGGGTGGGTGTAGAGCCACGTGCGCACCCGCTAGAGGCCTAGAGTGACCCTTTAAATATTAACTGCACCATATATCACCTATCCTGCTCTTCAGCTGAGCTGTTCTGTAACTGTCAATCAAATTCAGTTGGTGCTGGTCAGTTCTTACATAGCTCACCTACTTTCTACCTACCTGTTTGTTTCCTGAGAAAAGCATTTTAAATCTCTAACTCTGCCTGCAGATTTACACAAATGTTGTAATAAGAGATGTTTCAGATAGAACATAGAATTGGAAGTGTCTATATTTTAAGCAACCACTGTATTAGATGGAATATATGGTTAAATGTAGAGTGGTTGATTATGGTGTTCAACAAACTGGTTCATTTCATGTAAGGCACAACTAGTTAGAGATTGAAAACTTTAAGTAACTTGTCACTAAATATACACTACAATATCTTAATGAAATGGGATTATTTAAAGGAGTAATGAATTATATCTATGGGCTTACTTTCTCTGATCTTCCCTAGGGATAAATATTCTTGGAGCATCAAACCTGTTCCTTCTATAAATAGCTATTCCTATCAGACCATCCTTTCTTTTTGGTGTGTTTTGGCTCCAATTATCCTAAGAAAGCCTTTAAGTATTTCCCAATGAGTCCTAAAGCTTGGAGCTAAAATGAAAGGATGGGCCATCCAGAGAGTGCCCCACCCGAGTGGTCCATCACATAATCAGCCACCAAACGCAGACACTACTGCACACACCAGCAGGACATTGCTGAAAGGACCCTGATATAGCTGTCTCCTGGGAAGCTTTGACAGTTCCTGACAAATGCAGAAGTGGATGCTCACAATCATCTATAGGGCAGAACACAGGGTCCCCAATGTAGGAGCTAGAGAGAGTACCCAAGAGTTGTAGGGGTCTGCAACCCTATAGATGGAACAACAATATGAACTAATCAGAACCCCAAGAGCTCGTGTCTCTTAGCTGCATATGTATTAGAAGAAGGCCTAGTTGGCCATTATTCGGGAAGAAAGGCCCTTGGTCTAGCAATGTTTATAGGCCCCAGTACAGGGGAAGGCCAGGGCCAAGTAGCGGGAGAGGGAGGATATAGGGGACTTTTGGATAACACTTGAAATGTAAATGAAGAAACTCTCTAATAATAATAAAAAAATGCTTGGTTAAGAACTTGAAGTCTACAGGGTTTTTGTTTGCTACATTAACTCATTTCTCTAAAAAAGTAAAATTATTTTTAATACTTTGGTAACTGAGCAGCTCCAACATTTTCAGTGTTTGTAAAAATCAATATACTGTATTCCCTTCTAATTCTATGTAGTTTTGAATATTGGTCATTAAATTTTCTTTGAAAAATTTTGATAAATTATTGTAAATTTTGTAAGATCATGAACTTTAGTCTTTTTAATTTACACATTAAAAAGATATTTTAAAAAGGTCTTGAAAGTGATAATACAAATGACAAATAGAGGAAACTTCAGAAGGTAAAATAAAATAATGCTGGTCTTAGAACGAGGAATTTTTTTTTAATATTTTCATATTATTTGGCCATTTAACAGTTCCCAATAGTAGTTTTTTTCATGGACAATTGTAAAAATGAGTCCAAAGAACTAAATAAAAAAGCATATTAGCAACTAAAATGGCCTACTTGACTTCTGTATGTGAGCAACAAACATTTACTAAAGGGAAGTTAAACTCTTAAAGGTACGTACTATATTTGGGCAATTTTTGCTCAGCATGAGTGGAAAGATCCGTTGCTGTAAGTATAATCCTTTTGTTTTAGATCTGCTGCTACCATCACAACCATACATGAAAATGTTCTGTTTTTTACTATGGCCATGAAGATCACAATATAAAATAACCTCTCGTTTCTCCATTAACCTATGAAGAAAAAAAGGAATAAATCACTAAATTTTACCCCTGAATTTTCTTCTATAGCTACTACTATAGATTTACAAATATAATATCCAAATAAATAAGTAGACCTTAGCTTTTACTATTTACATTCTAGTTTTCCATAAGGACACATTTCTCCCACTCCCAAGACTCCTAGCAGACATCTCTGCTTTGTACTGTGGTTTCTGCTGTACTGAGAACACAGAGCGCCCTTCCTTTGGCCATCCCCTTAGCATACATTCTTTTTGACTATAGTTTTCCTCCCTCATCATTCAGTGTTCTCAGCCTCCAGGACAAGCTTTGTGTCTCACTCCTGCCCACCCTGCAGCTTGGTGCAGAACTGAGATGGTTCTGGAACTCAGCAATCTCTTAGCTGTACAATTTCAGTGTCACTTGTCTGGGAAGTTTTGTTAAGTTTGATATTTAAGCTTGTTAAAGAAGGGAAATGGTTAGAAATCATCTACTACAGTGCTGTGCACACAAGCACCTAAGTATTTGTTGAAAATTGAGTGTCTCAGAACTTGGTACTGGAAACAATGAATAGTTAAGACCTGAGTTAGCATTCTGAGAAAAATGGTACTAAAATTTAAACTGAATTTTTCTAGTAAAATTCTAATAAATATCGAAAAGAAATTATCGTGTTTTCCTTAAGAGGACATGATTTATCTGTATGACTTAGCATTCACTTATTTTAAAGTAAAAATCAAGTCTTTCAAACTGATGAAGAGGACTGTGAGGAGAGACTAAGAGTGGTGCATGGCAGTAGTGTTGTGAGCTTTTGTTGCTTTTGTCCTATTTTTGGCTTTGTATGGCATTCTATATCACAATCAAAATTGCATATGTTACCTGTTATATCTAGAATGTTAACTACTAAAAAGTTAACAATGGTATTACAAATAGATATTTATAATGAATCAAAAATCACTTTTATTAGAAGCAATAGTTATGAAATTTAAAAATGAAACTTGATGTGCACTAACTTACTGATTTTATTTGATAAAATCCATTTAACATAAAGGAGTCAACACATTACAAGTTCTTAGAATATCAGCTTATAAAGAATTGCTATCAAGTTTAATCCCTAAATATGAAGCATGCCATATATATGTAAGTACAATATTCAGAAGTTTGGTGATATTTCAGTTTTCTATAAGTGTATCATTAGAGACTTATACATCCATATAGTTAATTCCAAAAGAAACATTACCTTTGAAGAAAACAAGAATATTAATATTTCTTCCCTTACATTAATTAAAGTAACAGTTTGGATTTTTTGTTCAAAGGTAATTAAGTATTATAAATATGTTGTATGAAGCATCATCCTAAGTGTTTGCTCTTATGTGAACATGCTTTAAGTATACTTAATATTGTGTATACTTACATCTGCTCAACTTCCTACACATATGTGGCTGTCTTCTTGTTTTTCTTGCCTGTTTTTGATTAGTTTTATTAAAGCTATTTTTATTTCTTAGAATTCTTTCAGAAATTATTGAATTGGCTCCTTCTTTAACCTTTCTACAGGGCAATCTGAGAACCGAGACATTTAAATTAGCTTCCATATAGACAAGCCAAATTATATTGGCTTGTAATCCATTATGTGTCAGACCAGTAACTCTTAATGTTAAAGATCATTAATTGGAGTTCATAGATAATATATTAATCATTCCATCTTATATTTCATTTAAAAATAATTAGATTGGCACAACAGCTGGAAAAACACTGCTCTCATGTGCTCCTTTTGCAGCTAGTTTTAAAATTGCACACGGGTGTACAGTTACCAAATGATACAGCATCAATTCCAATATGATATGTTTAAGTCTCAGGTCTATGGAATGGGTGTTCTGTTTCCAACAGACTTTCTATTCCTGATTGTTATTACTTGAGTCTATCAAATAATTTATGCTTCAACAAATACTTGAGAACTAAGTTGATCTTAGCACTCTAAATTTAGAAAATTTAAAGGATTCATTTTTTTTTCTGGGAGCAAATGAGACTATTATTCATGAAAATTTAAATAACTATATCAACTACTATTCTAAGGACTCATCCAGTACTGTATGACTGGCATAATGCCAGAAGGCATTGGTTGATAGTTAATTTTCATATATAAATGATAAAAATACAGTATAACCATCAAGGCTACTATAAGCTCTAGTAAGAAATTGAATTTGTGATATGCAAACTCACGGATTCATGGAGCCAATGAAATGTTCTGGAGTCTGTTTCATCACTGAAGGGAAAGAGTTTTATTTATAATGCAGAAGGGTGTAGGATCAGAGTTGGGAAGAAAAAAACTGCTTATGAACTATCTTAAGAAAATTTAGAGTAACAGAAATGAATGGAATTGTGTGAGCAAAGTCCTTATTACTAAATTTACTAATTAAGCAGAGATGAAATTTGAAGATTATTTTACCTATTGATCATGTTCCTTGTATACCAAACAGAAGGGAAAGACTCCTTCAGGAGAGATGTGTAATTACGGTTTAAATCCCGTCCAGCTAAGGAACATCGATAATTTCCCACAATCACGCCATCTGGATTCAGCATGGGTACCACCTTGAAGATGAAAGTGTCCCGAAGCAAGCGTGCATCACTTGAGTCTCCTAAAATATAATCCAGGAAGCCTTTCATGATCCAAGAGCTGTTGGTCTCTCCTGGATGGACCCTTGCAGTCAGAATCACAGCCTTGCGCTTTGAGTCACTAGTCTTCAAGGGAGTAGTTATTGTCAAGACATACACCATATTCCTAGCAAGTGTGTGACACAAGACACGTATTTTACAAAACTTTGATCTTACTGGGTCATTGTTGATGCCAGAAAGGTATTCTTGAAGATTGGAGTAAGTGTATGGATAGCAGTGAGCAAAGTAGCAAGTATCCTGGCTGTGTGGAAACTGAAATGTCCATGTAAGAGAAAAAAAATGGCGCCCATCTTGCCCAAGGTTATTTTTATAATACTTGATTTGGTCTCCTATTCTCTGCCAGCCAATGTTATGGGTTTTGGCCTCTTTTTCAGAATAGAACAGTGGCTTCATACCCCGATTGTAAAGACTAGCAGGCTTGGTAAAGTTGACAATAGTGAATCTGTAGACTATTTCTGCTTGGGTGTTAGTGACCTGGAAATAGTACCACTGAGTGTGCTTATTCGTGAAGAGGTCTGGGCGCACAGTCAACTCATATTCATGATCTGCACTAATACACAAAAAAGAGGGGAAAGAGCACATAAGAATATAAGAATGGCATTTCAATTTAAGATACATTAGAAAAATAATCTTATTTTTTTTTAATCTATTTTATTCTATAGTCATAGAAGATTTTTGGGAGGAAACAATGTATACTTAGAATCTGACAGAAATCAAACACATGCATTTTGAAAGTTTTATTTCATGAGAAATTGATCATAATTAAAATAGGTAGCCTTAGCATTCATTCACAAACACAGACATTCAATAACACTTTGTAGGTTTCAATACAAGTATTTCCTAGAAAATAAATGGCTAAAGAGTTACTGGAACTGAAAAAAAATCAATGTTTGATTTTTGTTTTTACCTTCAAGCACATTCTAATAATTCTATTTCTATGGGTATAAAATAACTATTTCCAAGAGAGTTCTGAAAGCACATGTAAAGTAACACAATTACATAGATTGCAAAATTTGAACTCCCAGTTAAAAAAGATTCTGATAACCATCTGTACTCTAAACTTAGTCACTGAAGACACTTAATGAAGCCAAAACACTTTTTACTGTAATATATTTTTACATACTAATATTTTCTGGATGTGACTTTTCCTTACCAAGTACCTTTTTATAAATGCCCATATATGTAGAGTTATAAATACTGGCCTAGGAATGGCTAAAATAAATGTAAATTCTTAACCCCCATAGTTAGCATTTATATTTTGAGAATTATAGTTAGGTAATTGATACCAAAAGCTTTAATGTGCCTAATTCAGAAAATAGTAAGTAGCTAGTGACCTACTTCCTCTAATAAAAATAATTAAAACCTACACTTTGACTACCTTCTGTAGATTACCACTCTCAAACCTTGCTTCAAACACCAGCGTGTTGTCACAGTTATCCACAGGTTGTTTCAAAGATGTTCGGTTACCCCCAACTCGGGAATACATAAAACAGGGCTCTTTGTAAGCTGGAGAGAGAAGACCAAATCAGTGACAGTAAGACATCCAAGTAATTTCACAGACGACGTGTTTCTAAATAATCCACAGATCAAAGAAATGCATCACAGGCATATTACACAATATTTTGAGCAGAATGACAAAACATACTACATCAACATTTGTGAGCTGGAGTAGAAGCTGAATATAAAAAAAGCTTACAGCTTTAAATGCTGGGTTTTAAACACTAGACAGATTTAAAATCAGAGACCAAGTTCTGGATTCTGCTTAGGACACAAAACACTAGAAAGTACATTTTCTTAGTTTTGGAACAGCAAAAAACTGTGAGCAAATTTACAATGCTTTTTTGAACTACTGAAAGTTCTGTTGTCTGTTGTTGAAAGACAAATTCCCACTTCAAAATCTAAGGAAGACCCTTCTAAAGGAGAGATGGGTCATGATTGATGGCTTATTTTATGTAGACCACAATGAGGAACATTCACTTAAAAATGTAATCATTGAGGGCTGTCTAGATGGTCAGTCGTTTTGAGGCCATTCTGCTCTTGAAGAGAAGCTGAGTTTGGTTAGCAGCACTCACAAACATTAGGTGGTTCACACTGCCTGTAACTCTAATGCCTACAGCCCCCACTATGCTGGGACTCATGTGCACACATCCACACAAGAGACACAGAACTTAAAAATAATGCATCTTTTAAAAAGGTTTAACCAGTCATCAAAAGGTTGAGTATGGGCTAGAAAGATAGAGCAGAATCATTGAGAAGATATGAAGGATATATGGGTATAAGGGAATTTAAAGTTCTTCTTACGGACATACCCAGATATTCACAAATTTTTTTCTGAGAAAGCATTTACAATGTATAAAACCCTACCTAGATCATCTCTCTCTCTCTTCCTTATATAACGAAATATTAAATTCTTGAGAAGTAAGGACAATAAACATTGTTAGATTTAGGACACTTGTATTTATATGCAGTATCTGGGAAAAGAAAACTGTTTCCAAAATCCAAAATCCCTGCGATAGGCAGGAATTACAGGATGGAACCAGATGTTCTGTTGCTGACACTGGCATACTGCAAAGGCCTCCTGTCTGAGAATTAGGGACAATGGTGTATGACTAAGGTTAATCAGAACCACAGAGTTCACCCTCTGTCTCCCCAAAAGTCTAACAGGCCATGAGTAAAAAGTAACAAAGAAGCCGGGCATGGTGGTGCACGCCTTTAATCCCAGCAATCGGGAGGCAGAGGCAGGCAGATTTCTGAGTTTGAGGCAAGCCTGGTCTACAGAGTGAGTTCCAGGACTGCCAGGGCTACACAGAGAAACCCTGTCTCAAAACCCAAAAACTAAAATAAAATAAAATAAAATAAAAATAAAGGACTTTTAAATTGGAGAATACAGAGTTCAGAGAGAATTTCCCTGCAGTGTAAAAGAAGAATATGGAGCTAATGATCCAGAACTGAGAAACACCCTCCACATCATTCTAAATGGTGACGTAGGGGATCTGAATTCTGTGGTGCTGTAAAGGTAAGAAGAAGAAGAAGACTAAAAATAAATGTCATACTAACTTTATCCCTAAGGTGACTGACTCATCATCATCATCATCACACCTCCTCATACACTTAAAGAGTTAGACCCTGGAATTTTTTTCATTTTTCACACATAAAAATTATTTGCTTTTCTTTGCCACCTAGATAAGATTTCCAGTTTTCAGCAAGAGGATTTCAACACATTTATATTTTCATGTACATACAAAGAAAACACTACAGATATGAGTCAAGAGGGAAAACTACATAACCAGTCTAATATAATGAAGATGCTGGCTCTATCAGGTAAAGACTTCAGAAGGAGTAAGTGAATTAAGGACCAAGCATAAAAGAATGTGCAAGATCAGATGGAGATGTAAGAAAGCATTGGATAGAACATGGCAATGAAAAACAGTTGTAAGTAGAAACTGTCTCTGATGAGCTCAGCAGGAAATACTCAATAAAATGACAATGGTGAACAGAAACAGCCAAAACTCAAGCAGGGGTTTCTAACAACAAAAGTAACACAAAGCAAGCACAATAAGCTTGCATTCCTATGATCCAAGAACTGTTAGACAGCACCAAGTTACCTAACATCCTCATGACTGAAATCCTAGGAGAGGGTTAAGCAGAAAAGATGTGTGAAGAAACAATAGTTGAGATTCCGACATTAGTCGGAAACAAAGTTTTTAAAAGCTCAAGCACCAAAGTACTAATACACATGATACACTCCATAGTTCAACAAGAAGCAAGGCCCAAGTGAAGGTGCTTAAAGCCCACTTAGAAAGGGGAACAAAACAGTCATAGGAGGCAGAGGGAGGGAGGGAACTGGAAAGTAGAGTGGAGGCGGGGGGCGAGGGTGGGGGGATTGGGAGAGGAGAGGAAAAGGGGAGAAGATCAGGTATGAGGTATGAAGACAGACAGGAAAGAGGCCCAGAGTGCCAGGAGTGTATTTATTTTAAAATAGTTTTTTAAAGAGCTATTTATTTTTATATGAGTATTTGAGTGCCTGTGTGTATATGTACACTTTGTGCATGTCTAGGTCCATGGAAGCCAGAAGAGGGTATTGTATCCTTTGGAACTAGAGTTACAGGTGGTTGTTAGCTACCCAGTGTGGGTGCTGGAAATTGAATAGGGGTCTTCTGCAAGAGCAGCTGAGCATTCTTAGCTACCAAGACATTTCTCCATCTACACTTAATTTATTTTTGAGACATGTTTTTACAGTGTAGCTCAGACTGGCTTTGACCTTGCTATCTTCTCACTCAGCCTCCTGAAGGTGCCATCAACACCCGTAGAATATAGACATATATTGAAAAACCTAAGGCAACCACACAAAACCAAAACAGGTATACATACATCAGTATCTTGGATAAATAGAACCAAATATATGCAAATTAATCTCAAAAGATAAAACATAGTAAAAATAAAAAATAATCATGAAAAATACAACACAGCAAGATGGTAAGTATTGATCCAATTGCATCAAAAACTATATTGACTGTAGTAATTTAAAAACATATCTTCAAACTATGTAAAAAGCACACCACAGATATATGCTGTATGTACCCAAATAAAAAATAAAGGAAGAAATCATACTCAAAATAAAATTATGGGGTCAGGCATGATGGTTAATGCCTTTAATCCCAGCAATTGGAGAGCAGAGGCAGATGAAATTTTTTTGATTTTGAGGCTAGCCTGGTGTACACAGTGAGTACACAGTGAGTGTTATATAGTAAGACCTTGCCTCACACAAAACAACAAAAATTTTGAATGGTGGGAAAAGATATAGTATTAAAAAATAGAAAGCTTAAATGGCTGTTATATTATAAAATTAAAGCTATATCACCAGATCTATTGATCAACAGCACAAAACAAATTGTCTAGAAACAGATTGATCACTTCAGTGTTTGGATATGTGTAAATGGGTGATTTCTGGGATTGTCTGATTGACTGATTGTAGAGAAACAGTCCATGTAAATGTTCTTTGGCATGCTTGATTGCCTTCTCAATATGCATGCCTCTCGAAGCTATTTTAATATATAGAAACAATAAGACACCAGGCTCTGATGATGAAATACTCCTAAGGGTCCCATAATTCCTGATGTTACTGCTTCAGGGACAGGTTAGGACCCTGGCCCAGACTTCCGTTGAGCTTTAGCATGCAGTGTCATAAAGGCAGATAAGGCTTTTTCATTTGTAGAGTTCTCAGAGTGTCAATGCTGATCTTATGGTTAAAAACTCTTTCCTGGAATATAATCTTGGATCTTATTATCAATGTGGACTATATTCTTTTCTTTCAAAGATGATAACAAAAAAATCACCAGACAAGGATGAAATTAATGGAAAAATCATCTGACTTTTACAAAGGTGAAAGAGATAGAGAATAATAATTTTGCAGATAACATTACCAGATTTATATTTGAAAACATACAAAACATGATTCATTCTACATTTAACTCTCTATTTTAATGAACAGCATTTTTTTTGTTTGTTTTTTGAGACAGGGTTTCTCTGTATAGCCCTGGCTGTCCTGGAACTCACTTTGTAGACCAGGCTGGCCTCGAACTCAGAAATCTACCTGCCTCTGCCTCCTGAGTGCTGGGATTAAAGGCGTGCACCACTATGTCCGGCTTGAACAGCATATTTAAAAGATGTTTTCAATAACTTAAATAGCACTAAACATTTGAATTAATATGTATCCATACTTTTTAAGGCGACAGGAACATCTTAGTTGCTTGGAAGTTCCCTTTATAGGTAACAAAACAAGCCTAAGACATCAAACCAGACACCAATCATATTTTACAGCAATGTTTTAGAGTGTATGCTCACCATCTTCAGCTAAATAAACCACAGTATCTTCCTTGGAGTTTGGGTAAACAGGTTCTATTTCCAGGCCTGTCGGGACATATACTGGCTCAGGAACAAAAGGAGTCCATTCTGGAAGAAAGAAGGGGGCATTGTTTAAATATGACTTCAAATAAATTATTAATTAACATATGCTTTCAAATTACTAAATGATATTATACATAGCCTAAAATTTAATGTTTTGTGTAGTGCTACAGTTTTACCAAGGATTCCTGACAAGTAATAACATTTTCACACTGTAACATAACTCATGGCTGGATGTGTACACTGTTCTAAATCACTATTTCAGTACCAGTTATTTTATACTCATAAACTCTACAGTATAGTTTCTATTTCTCTCTAGTCCTTCATGCTGTCTTTATCCCATCTCTGAGTATATTGCTCATTCCACTTTTTGCTTTCTGCTTCCTTTGTCTTCAACCTTTTGCTTGGTAATTCCTTAATCTTATAACCATATTTATGCTTCTTCTCTCTCCGAAAAGGGTGAATATTCTTAGACGAATTTTTGTGGGGAAAAACTGACTTTGGGGATAACTGATGACTTTCAGAGAATGAGCCTTCCAAATTATGAATACACTATCTCTCTCCATATTAGTTACTTTTTAGTCTCTGTGATCCAACGGCTGTAAGAAACTTAAGAGGATTTCTTTGTTTGTGTGGTTTCAGTGGGTTCATCCATCATGGCGGGGAAGGCACTGTAGAACAGTTCACTTCCCATCACTGAGAACCAGGGACCAGAGAAGAGACACTGGTGCTTAGCATGCTCCCTCCTTTATTTTATCCTGTTCAAAAGCTCATGCCATGGCGCTAACTACCTTAGGTGGGCCTTTCCAGGCTCAGTTAATCCCTTCTGAAAATACCCTCTATTTCCTTAAATCTTTAAAATATCTGTATTGTTAATGCTTTATGGTTATATGTAAGACTTCTATGTCCTTTGTCAGATTTATTCCTAGGTGTGTTTTCGAACTTATTTTGAAACAATTGGATATATAACTTATTTTGAAATAATATAGAAAATGTGCCAGAATTGTTTCCCAAAATACTTAGCAATGTACTAAATTCTTATTACATTCTTATTAAATTTAGTACTAAATTCTTTCCAAATACTTGTGTACTTCCAATAAAGAAGAAATCCTCCTCTATAGCCATTAATACAACCATCAATATTATTTTTAGTTTGTTACTATTGTGTAATCCTTAGGGTCCTAACAGAAATTTTTGTCAGTTGTAGAAGCAAAAGAAGTCACTTTAGAATTGCACATTGCACTTAATTATGTGTTTTTACATTCCCACTCTGTATTTTAGGCTGACCTTGAACTTAAGGATCTTCCTTTCCTACCTCCTGATGCTGCAATTGTAGGTAGGTGCCACCATAATGGACCTCATACTCATACTGTGTATTTATCATCTTTCAATCTGTAATAGTTTTTTAGTAATTACATGAGTTCGACAGTTCTGAAAAGTATAGTCATACTTCCAATTTCAGCTAAGAGATGTGTAGAATAAAGACAGACTATCGCCGGGCGGTGGTGGCGCACGCCTTTAATCCCAGCACTTGGGAGGCAGAGGCAGGCGGATTTCTGAGTTCGAGGCCAGCCTGGTCTACAAAGTGAGCTCCAGGACAGCCAGGGCTACACAGAGAAACCCTGTCTCGAAAAACCAAAAAAAAAAAAAAAAAAAAAAAAAAAGACAGAATATCACTCTTGCCCTTACAATAAAAACTGGAGCAATTCCAAATTTATTGACTCTACTACAATTGCAGCCTGAAGTTGCAGGCTACCTAGGTATTCCAATATCTAGGAAAACACAGGTGAGCATCTAAAAGCTAAAAACAGACGCAGAGCACCTGCCTGTCTAAATGCAGCTGACTCCACAGACAGTTAAAAGGGTATGGCCACAGGCTTTTAATGTAAATCATGAGTATATAAAGCCCCTTCTTAGAGAGGGGGATATAGAATACAGAGGGTTAATACTTGCTTCCTGGCTTCCCCCATTAACTTCTAACAGAACTCCATTAAGGTATATCATCAATTGTTTTCATATAGAACAAGATATGTAATATAGAACAGAACACACATTACATTTGGGTTAAGAATGCATAACCTTTGAGGGCAGCCATGTAATATTATTTTTATACATTGGTTATTTGTATGTATACCTACAGGGTGAGTGAGGAGGTCAAAGGATAGTTTATGGTTATCCACATCATGGGTTCATGGGACTGGACTCAAGTTTTTAGATGTGGCAGCAAGTGTTTTTATACACTGAGCCATCTTGCCTGCCCCACATCTATATATTTTCAAATTATTCCACACAAATACAATCACACCATTATTCTCTTTTGTGCATGTTTGCAAGGCTCATCCATGCTGAGGCATGTTTTTAATACTTTATTCCTTTTTATGGCTAATTGGTATTTCATTATGTAGGAATACCACATTACTTAGCCATTCATCTCTTAATGACCATCTGGCTTGGGTTCATATTTTGGCTCCTATGAATAGCACTGCTGTCGACATTTGTGAGTTTTTGTTTGGTCACATTTTCATTTCTTCTGGGTGTATGTAGGGTTGAAAATGCTGGATCAAATGCTAAATGACTTTCCAAGGCTATGTCAAAAAGTCCAAAATGACTAATGAGCTTTACGTTCTCTCCAGTGTCGGGCTTCCAGTTTCTCTTCATCCTCACCAACACTTGCTGTGATCTGACATTTTGGTCCTAGCCATCCTAGTTCCTGTAAAGTGCTATCTCAGTGTAGCATCAATTTGCATGTCCTTGATGGCTAAGCTGTTGAGCATCTCAGGTTTATTGGCAGTCTACTTAAGTTCCATGAGGAAATGTCTTACTGGGTCATTTGTGTGCATTTTTAAAGTGAGGCACTGATGACAGCAGTGTATCTCTAGGAGTCATTTTCCTATAGTAGAATCATGGCTTATTAGGATTTCCCTTAGGCCCACGAGCTATCTAGTCTCAAGTTCTTGGCCACTTTAGTAGTTCCAGGTATAGGTTCAATTTCATGCAATAGGCCTTAAATTCAATAACAAAGTGAATGGTCACTCTCATATACATTTGAGTCATGATTTCACCACTAGAGCTTACAGTCAGGTTTCTGTTGTAGGTTGCAGGGTTTGTAGCTGGGTGAAATTGATAGTTACCTTTCTCTTCCAATAGCATGAAGAGTACCTTCCAGGACTAGGAATGCTAGTCAGTAGGGATGCAAGTCCTAGTTAGGGATTAGCTCAGCTTCTCTATGTTCACTGACATTGTCTTCAGCAACAGGTTATGGAGAGCAGCCAGTAACCTTGGCCATAGTTTCTGGTTTTGGGGGAGTGTCTGGAACCCCTTTGGCCAACAACTCAAAAAGATGTATTCCATTCCTGGCATTGTAAGTTTTACTTGGTGGCATAAGATGTCTAGTTGGGGCATTGTCTCCCCTATTATTTGGTGACTCAATTCAGATTCCTTTCATATACATATATTTAAAAAAATATCATGGATGAAGTAACCCAGACCTAAAATACTGTGTTTTTTCTTATATGTAGATGTTAGCTTTTAAGATTTTGATATTATGTGTGCCACAATCTAAACAGCTGCAGCAATTAGGAAGCTAGTAAAGGAATGAGGGGAGGATGTCCCAAGGTAGGGAAGTATAGAATTTGGAGGAATAAAGGGGAAACCATTTAGAAAGCATTTTCACTATCTTAATAGTTCCCTTCAAAGTATAATGCTCTCAACTTGGATGAAATCTAATTTACTTTTGTTCTTATTCTTGTTTTGGTGTTATATCTAGAATCCATTTTTCCCCTGTATGTTTCTTTATATAGCCTTAAAATTTTGGCTCTTATATTTAGATACAATTTATTATTTGGTGTTAGGTGATAAGGGTCATTTCATTATTCTGCATGTAATTTATCCAGTTGCCTCAGCATATTTGTTAAAAGGAGGGGGATAAAGTCTGGAGTGTAAAAAGAGATTAAAGAATAAATTTTGAAAAATGAATTTGGAAGCCTCAACAACAAAGTAGATTAAGAATTCAGACTTGCTTCGCACATGATCTCTGTAACTCTTTCAATGTGTGCTTGAATCCAAAGGATGGACCCAATGACTGCGGCTGCCAGGGATCCATCCCACAATCAGCCACCAAACATAGACACTATAGCATATGCCAGCAAGATAGTGCTGAAAGGGCCCGGATATAGCTGTCTCGTGGGAGACTATACCAATGCCTGGCAAACATGGAGGTGGAAGCTCACAGTCAGCTATTAGATGGAACACAGGG